>JAWNPC010000262.1:600000-1070000 GCA_035045365.1 Drosophila leonis | reverse complement strand
TTCCAGTATATGATTTTAAAAATACTCTTTCACATGTTGACTATAATTGCAACTGAATTTTAATTTAAAGAATTTGGCTAAATTTGGAGTCGGTATACATAACACAACAAAAGTCAATATTGTATAAAATATAAATGAAACTAAGTGCAAAATTTCAAAGACTCTATCTGCAAAGATGTTCGAAATAAAATTCAAAAACTGAATTTCGATAAGGTTTTTAACCACAATACAAACTTTAAGATTGCAAGATATATTTTTTTCGATTGTCCATGTCCGCTATTAGTAAATATCTGTATAATTTTTGGCATATCAATAAAGGAGGTCAACAGTAAATTGTTCGTTAAATTTGTAGTTTCCAACTGTAAAACTGTTGACGATACAGTTTTTCCCGAAGACATATAATTAGTAGCAGATCTAGAGTAACGTAACAATTCGTGAATGAGTATAAAAATTTCGTGAATTATACTAAATATTTGAATAATATTTTTTTTTACCTTACAGACTAAATGGAATACAATTAAAGTAATAAATATTTTGGTTTTTCTTAAATTTAAGCTTTTGTGAGCTTAACATTATGAATTATGAAAAAATTGCGATTCGTATAAGACTTACTATTAAAGAATTTATGATTTTTTTACAATTTCTGTATTAAAGATTTTTGAAATTTTCAAAATAAAAACAAAATACTTACCACAACTATAAAAGTATAATCTAATTATTTTTGGTTTAATGAAGTTGGGATGCCTTATTTGGTTTCGATTATTACTCGAAAGCCAAGTTAAGTTAAATGACGGGCTTTCTGAGCAACAATCAAAATGATATAAGGGTCCGTTTTAGCTGACGGATACGATTATTTTTATTGTATAATACCTTTATAGTTTTTAATACTTGCACACTTTGAACTTACTTCACTTTTTACAATCGTTTGTTTTGTGTTGTTATGGAAAGGAAACACGTCAGCACGGTGTGAGTGCTGCACTAGAACTGCACTTCTGATGCGACTGCTGTAACGTTGTCTGCTGTGGCTCTGTGGCTGTGATCCTTGTAATGTCTCGTGGACAAAGGCACGAGCTGTAGCTATTTCACGAATTCCGATTCGGAACCAAAAACGAATAACGGCACCAACAACAACAACAACCCTGTGCGTGTGTTTGCCTTTTTGCCTATGAATTCGTGGCTCATGTGGCGTATACGTAATCACAGCATTCGGCTGTTACCTTTGTTGGGGCCGACCAATGAGCGTCAAACCTTAATATTATATTGCATGCGTTTTTGCGAAGATCTGCGCAGGCGTAAATTATATAGTTGTTTTTGGGAGCTTTCTGTACTTATTTTTGAATATAGGTATGTAACGCCCACAATGGTGTGGGATATCTACCTAAATGAAGTTGAAAATGTTTTTAATTGCTTAAATACTTTTGTTAGACTTACTAATGAGCTTACGAGCTGATAACTAGATGAAATTAAATCAAAGTATTTTTTTAATGAATGACATATCTGAAATAGATTTACATTACAGATATGAAATGATTATGATGCCTATTATTGATGATGATAATTTGCACTGATAAGCAAAATAAAACAAGTAAGAACGTTGCAGTCGTCAATCTTTTTTCAAGTTTCTAGCTTTAATAAAATGGCTTGCGTTCATACTGACAGACGGACTGCAAGCAATACCGACATTGCGCAAAACCAATATACTCATTTCATTTCTTGAATAAATATAAAGAACAAACAATGCGTTACAGCCTGTTTCGGCGAATAGAAATATGATAATCAAATCTTTAACTGAAATTTAACAGAACAAGAAGAACCTTACAATTAGCTGCGACCGACTGCATAATACTCGTTTACGTCTAAAATCAGCTAAAATTATTTCATAATCAATAGGTAGGACGTATCATTTATATGTACATGAATAAGGGGAGGGTTTTAACAGTGATCTACCGGCAATATTGATTGATTTGCTTTATTTCGTAAACAAATATATACATATTTGCTAAGACACAAATACATACATTATTTGTATAATTGACAGGACTTGACTTTACTAATTGGTTTTCTTTTGGAGTATACATACAATAAACAATACAGTCCAGGCAGTCCTTGCTCTGTTATTTAATAGCCAGTTATCGACCAAGAACGATGTGCCTTGTTCAATTGCTCGTTCGTGAACGATGAATTCTATTGAACTATAAATATATGTACATGTACTATATAGAGGTGATCATGTATTGAATGACCGTTTATCGTTCAATAATATAATAGCCTAATGTATTGACTATGAAGCTTATTTAGTAATTTGATCTAGAATTTCAAAATCTTTTTAATAAATTTTGGTGGAAAGAGAAACTTAGCTTTTATTAAGAAACAAGAAGCCCAAAATACTTTAATAAACACTAATACTCACACACGCGAATCACAGTCAACACATTAGAATACAGCTGTTTGATTGACAGAAACATTGTATTCGGTAAATTGTGATTGACAAGCTGCTGACACGCTTTTAGAAGGCTTCCCTGCCTGTGTTCTTCTGTCTAATCCCTTCGTATCACATGAATTTTACAACTAAACATTAATATAAGGAGGCACTTTATAAAAACTAAAATCCACACACATGGCTAAATGCAATGTGAAATATTTGCAATATTGATTAGTAAATGTTTCGTGAACGGGCAAAAGGTTTCAATATGCTAATTACTTCTTCGTCTTACATACAGAGGCAAGCAATACAATAACAATAATAACAATAACTGCAATAGCTGCCACCTACAGCTAATGATGTAGCCGTAACAGCATTTGGCTGCAATTTCCCCAGCGACTTGGATGGAAGCTAACAAATGCCAAAATCTATCGAAAGCGACATTTGGAGCAAAACAAAAGCAAGTGAGAATGAGAATACTTAAATCGCAATCGATGGGAGTAATGGACTAGTAAATACCATATGCTTAAAATAGCTGACTTTTATATATGTTATGTAAAATGTAATACATATAATAAATAAATATAAATATATATACATATATATATATATATATATATATATATATATATATATATATATTTATATATATATATATATTTATATTTATTTATTTATTTATATATAGTCATATATAAAGTGACTGGGTTTGGCTTTTGCTGCTTGTGATACACAGTCACTGAGTTACAAGAAGCACTACAAAGTGAATGTTGCCCTTGCTCAATATATTTGTTTACATGGTATTGGTGTATTGGTATAACAAACCAAGAAACCTGCGAGAAAGTTGCACAATGTGTCTAACATTTGGATATGCTGGCTGGCAGTCGAAACAGATCCCAAAAAGGTAAGCAATTGAGCAAAGGCTGGAAAAGGCGTTATCCTTACACTTAACCAGCAGCTCTGGTCTCCATTCTCCACCACTTCTTGTCGACGTCCGTGCGCGTTGTTTTTGCGTGACAATTTGCCCAATTTATTATTCATTAGGTTAAAAAGTCACAGCACAATACAACTGACAGCTAGTCAGTCAGAAAGCCAGTTACCCCACAGACATTATTAGTAATGTTTCGTCGGATCCTGCGGTGGCATGAATTTTCAACTCTCGGATTGCGATTGCACGTTGAACATTTTCAACACTAAGCGCAAAACTTTGGAAATTTTCTAATTGACTTGCAACGAAAACATTTTTTTTTTGTTTTTTTATGTTTGTTTTCCTAAAGTTTTCTGACGAACAGACTTTGCAAGTAACTTCTTAATTGAACTGGTTTTTTTTTCGAATCTTCGCGTAAGTATATATTAACTGTATTTAAAGTAATAATAGTATTCATAAACTCAATTTCTTTATTCTTTACTTAAATAGCCACAACTTAAAAGCCACATTTTTACCTGTGCATAAACTTACTTCTCAAACAGAGAAATACTGATGTCATAGCTAATAATGGAGGGCATATTATGAAATATTTTAAAGTATACTTTTTACACCCTAATAGTCATTGTAAAAATGTATGTAAAACGCAGAAGGACGTTTGACAGACCCCATAAAGGATATATATTCTTGATGCGTCGATCTTTTTGGATACCTCTCCGGTAAAATTAAAAAAAAACATATTTTCAAATGCTAGAGACTTCTGCTTTAGGAAATAAACACATCTAGATTTCATTGTTATGCTGTACAAAAGAGTTTTTTCAATAAGAAATTTATCTAGATCGAAAGTTATGTAATTTCCCATAGTAAACTCTATAATGCAGCCCAAGCGCAGTCGCTGTATCAGCTTTGCATTGGACTCAGGGTAGCGCCTAGTCGTTCACTCTTAACTAGATCACTCGTATTTGTTATACCCTGAACCCATTGAAAATAGGAAATCAGGGTATAATGGTTTTGTTAAAATGTAAAATGTAAAATGTATGTAAAAGGCAGAAGGAGGCGTGACAGACCCCATGAAGTATATATATTCTTGATCAGCTGCTTATTCGTCGGTCTTAACAAAATTCAGTAGAGCTAGAATCTTCATATTTTGCATTTAGTTTCGCGTATATTTTATACAATTGTGATTTTGATTATATTTTGTATACCGGCTCTAAACTTTACCAAATACTTTAAATTGAAGGTCAGTTGCAAATATAGCCTATATGTGAAAGTGCTGGTACTTTTTATCGATTGATAAATATTTAATTGAATCTGTAAATCGATGCTAAAAATTTGAATAAAATCCATTTAGTAACACAGCAGTTATTAAACAAAACGTTAGCCAATTGGCAAAAAACCACGTAACGAATCAGCTACTACTTTAATTTGGATTTGCTAGAGGGCACTCGAGCACTGAAGCGGCGGTGTTGGTAAAAGCGATGGACGTCAACTTAAACTTGCGGACTCGGAACTTGGCGGTGTTAAATAGGTTTTTCCTTTCTTTTTTTTTTGTAAAATAGATTGGATTGTGACGAGTTCGAATTATGCGGGAAATTTTTTTTTTGGTCGAAAATCTTTTTTTTTTTTAATTTTTCTGCTTTATCTTTTTTTCTATTTTCTATATTTAATAGAAAAATAACTGAGAATATTTAAATACGCAGATCACTCGGGCTTCAAGGCAGCTCCTAGTCGGGCACCCCGACTAGAGTTTTCTTACTAGAGTTTTCTTATGTTTATTTTGAGATTTACAAATAAGCGAATGCGGCAATTCTCAATGAAAACTCTTACAGAAATTATATTCGTATTCATCATTCATTGCTTTAATTTAAGCACTTAATTTATCAACTGTCAATAAGCAATCGGAATAAAAATATCAATATATAATATTATATTTTGCATAGCTCTCTCCTTTCGTTAATATCTACATGTGAAGTACTCTCTCAGTGGCTAATGGGCATAAATGGAAATTCTATTAAGAACGTACTAGCCACCACGCTTTTGACAGTCCGCCAAAGGTCTCAACATGCCTCGTCAATTAAAACATGTAGATACGCTCAAGAGGACAATATACATGACTAGTGTATACCCTGCATCCGAATCCATAAAATTCTGATTCGTAGATTCTAAAAGAAAATATAAGATAGTGACATCTTTCAAAGTCGAAATGCTCTCACACCATTTTCAAAATTGTATTTTAATTTTCACCTACACGACCTACTCATACAAAACAGGGTATCCAAAAATAAAACGCGACAGGCAGTAAGCAGATTTTATGGTTTCCGACTCCTTCTTTTGACTTTTAACCTTTCGGCTATTTGGATTGCTTACGTAACGGCAAATCAGCTGTCACTTTGATGGGTAGAGTGCTGTGGGCCTATGGGGGCGATGTGAGGCTAGGAAGCCAGTGGTATGTGGCTGTCCGATGCCAGGAACCTGTCAAGAACGATAATGCTTGTTGAAACAAAAATGTTCGCAGACATCAACACACACATACGCACGCACATGTTGGCCACAGGACAATTTTGTCAACGGTTAGTTATCTGACTATATATGTATAAACACACACACACACACACACATACATTTTATATATATAATTTTTTTTCGTTTTGCCTACTTTTCTGCATATTTAATATGCAATTAAGCAATTTGAATAGCAGCTAACATGGAAAATGCATTTTCACGTTTTTCACCTGCTGATGATGCTAAGGGGCTTGTCAGGTAGCGGAAGGTATCGAAAAGTTCATTTGTGGCCCGCCTCCTACACCATACCCACTCTTTACCCTTCTCATTGCAATATGAGAAACATAAAGCATTGCTTTTAATTGCCGTAAACCTTGTACCTGGTTATTTATAGATTTAAGATTTGTAGGCTGTAGGTGGAATTCTATATACAATGTTTGGCATTTTACATAACATTTCTAGAAGTATTAAGCACTCAAACGGTAACTGCTACAACAATATTATACCAGAACCCATTGAAAATGGGAAATAATGGTATAATGGTGTTAAAATGTATGTAACAGGCAGAAGGAGCCGTGGTAGACCCCATCGAGTATATATATATATTCTTGATCACCTGTCTGTCTGATCTCAGAACCTATAAGAGCTAGAGACTTTTGTAGGTCCCTGTATAGCACGCGATGTCAATGTTGTTTTAAGAAAAACCCTAACTATTCCTATTTTATTGGTATCGATCGAAAAATCTTATCGAAATCAAGTTATTAAATTATATCTCGTACATCTTTGAAGCTGGAGTCTCAAAATTTTGTATTCAGATTTTTTTATATTATATCCAATTTTTGATTATTGTTATCGGACGGGGTTCCGGGGATCTCCACCGACTAGTGTTTTCTTACTTATTGGAGCTAGATTAATAAGTTTTCTTCTAGATGGACTTTCGTAATCAAACTTTTAGAGCGTAATAATGACATTCATATGTATGTATTTGCCAACGCACAAGAGTCTAATATTTGAAATATGTTTTTTTCCTTCAAGCTTTTGGAAGCGGGCGTGGTATCCAAAATCGAAAAAATACAAAATGTCTTTATTTATAGTTAGTATATTTTATAGCTATAACGGTATTCAAGGTACGCTTAAAAAACGAAGCAAAATGATCGATTTTCATCGATAATAGGGAAATGGGATGAGTTATGGGGAAAAAAATGATAAGCTCATACTGCGTATGGTATACCATACCAGTATACATTTAAAATGTCAGATCTCAAGCTTTTGTGGCTGCGTTCGCTGCGTTCAGACGGTCGGACACACGGACATGTCTATATCGACTCAGTTCGTCGCCTCGATCAAGAATATATATACTTTATGGGGTCTGCTACGCCTCCTTCTGCCTGTAACATACATTTTCAAAAAACCAATATACCCTGATTTCCCATTTTTAATGGGTTCACGGTATAAAAAGAATTACGTGCCTTTTATAACTCAATCGTATTCCGTTGATATTTATGAAATAAATACACCTGTGAAATCAATAGTGACTAGTGATTTAATTTTTAATATTAATCAGCGAGTTTAGTTTAATACAAGTGGAACAATTTGGATAAAATCTTTTGAACAACATGAAATTTAAAGAATCTTTTAAATTGAGCTTTTATGATAATACTTTCATGTCTCTGTGGAAAAAGTTACGTATCTTTCAAAGGTAATCGAATATATAAAAGTTTGATGTATCACAAATATAATAAAGATTATAATAGCTGAACAACAATAAATAACATATAGATAACACATATAATAACAAGTAAGAACGTTGCCGTCGGGAAGTACCGACTGCAGAATACTCATTCACGACCCAAACGCTACCAGCTCCATTTGCTGATTTGCCTCGCCCCCAATTGGTATATATATACATATCTAGATTTTGGCAAATCAGTAGAGGAGGTCACCAGTAATTTAGTCGTTAAATGTTGGTTTCTAGCTTTAAAACTGTAGAAAATACCCGATTTGCCACGCCCGCTATAGGCGTAGATATATGCACCATATCTTATTATTCTCGGGTTATTAACCCGAGTAAATATTCCAACTGTTAAGTAGCATCAATAGTGCTCAAAATATAACAGATTTTGTGCAAAACACTATATATTCAGATCCGATTTGCCACGCCCCCAGTGGGCGTAGACATTTTAGGGTATTTTGCAGTATGCCACGCCCCCAATGGGCGTAGATATATCCGCCATACCTTTTTGATCTTAGGTTTTCAACGCAAGTATACGTTCCAAATTCAACTCTCTAGCACTTAAGCTAACTGGATTTCTAACATACAAGAAAATGCATTTTCCGATTTGCCATGCCCGTAGTGGGTGTATCGGGAAAATCTGAACACTTTATAATTCGAGGGTATACACGAGTATATGTTCCAAATTTCAAGTCTCTAGCTTCAATAGCGTTGAAATGGTTTGCGACGGACGGACGGACAGCAAGATGGACATTGCACAAACCCAATATACTCATTTCACTTTCGTGAATGAGTATAAAAATAAATATAATACAAATAGTAATAGATTTTCAACAACAAAAATTTTACTTTATAAGAATAGTCCGAATGAATATGTTCGAATTCAGAATACACAAAAATAAAACTGGGGACTTTGAGTAAGATATGATATTGGGTTTGTGCAATGCCCGTTTTGATTTCCGTACATTTTTTCGTATGTCCGGTTCCGTCTGTTTGAATGAATGCCAAAATTTTTGAAACAACTTTAGATTATTTATCCGTTCTATAAAGTGTTGTGGAAGCGCCCATTGGGAGCGCTTATTTTCTCGGTGCTATTGAAGCCAGATATACAATATATATTTAATGGTTATTTAACTGGGCACATTGGGTCGTGCCGATTCGGAAAAACGATATATTTTTTAGTTTTTGAGCTACAGTAGTATAAGACCTGGCCTGCTTTACAAGAGATATATTTAATATTAAATAAGTATATAAGCGCGAATCATTAATACATCAACTATTTTTGGGACACAAACGCGTATTATGCAATCAGCGGTGCCTAACTGCAATATTCTTACTTTTCTTGATATTCCTCACACAAAATACAATAGTAACATCCTACTGATAAGAAATTGTCCTCATTTCGTTATATTTGGAAAATATCGTAAAAAATCGGTTTGTGCATACAATTGCATGGCATATAAAATACATATCGCTTTGCCATTTTGAATTCGACACTTCGACCATTGGCTATTTGACTGACCAGCTGAATGTTCGAGCAGGCCTATTGCAGTTATGCTCGAACTGCACTCTGTTGGTTCGTTGGCTTCCATCAACCCTTGTTTATTGTTATTGTTATCCTTACTCTCAACCGCTCAAAAAGAAAATTAGATATATACATTCGCTGACCATTCGGCCTTTTCGGTTTTATAGTGGTAGTGGTGGCTCGTACCCCTTGCTGTCAGCGTTAAGGGTTGTTCGATAGCTCCTATATAGTTAGTAAGCTGTTAGATAGCTCCTATATAGTTAATTACGGTTCTATGTTTCGATCGAATAGTAAGTACGGATACCATGACTCTAAAAATGGGAAACGAAAAGATTTCACAAATTTTTCAAAGCATTTTGCGGTTTTTGAAAATAGAGACTTCAATTTGGAACACCTACTTGTTGGTACCCTCAATTTATGAAGAATTTTGGCAAGAGTTACTCTTCTATCCTTTAAAAAATTATATATTTATCCAATTTGTTATACTCACTCACGAAGTGAAATGAGTTTATTGGTTTTGTGAAATGTCCGCATTGCTCTCCGTCCGGATGTCCGTCTGTTCATATGAACGAAAACCATTTCGCCGCTATTACAGCTTGAGACTTGAAATTTGGAATATACACTCGGGTTTACAACCCAAGATCATCGGAAAATACATTTTCCGGCATGTCAAAAACCCTGTTATTTGAGGTGCGTTGACAACCAAAGATCAAAAAGATATGGTGGATATATCTACGCCCATTAGCGGCGTGGCTAATCGGGTAAAACTGTATCTTCTACAGTTTTAGAGCTAGAAACTCAAAATTTAACGACTAAATTACTGTTACATTTTGATTTGCATTTGGCAAATTGGAAAATTTTAATAAACTTAACTGTTTATACCCTGAACCCATTTAAATTATGGAAAAAGGGTAAAGTTGGTTTTGTGAAAATGTGAAATGTATGTAACAGGCAGAAGGAGGCGTGACAGACCCCATGAAGTATATATATTCTTGATCGGGGCGATGATCTGAGTCGATATAGCCATGTCCGTCTGTCCGTCTGTATTAACGCAGCGATCTCGTAAGCCACAAAAGCTTGAGATCTGAAATTTGAAATGTATACTCGTGTATACCATACGCAATACGAAATTATCTGTTTTTCGATAACTCATCCCATTTCCTAATTATCGATGAAAATCGATTATTTTGCTTCGTTTTTTAAGCGTAACTTGAATACCGTTATAGCTTATATAAGATCATTTAAAGAAATGTCAGCACAATTTTGGCTGGTTTAGTTTGTGTATATTCGATGAAATTCCAGGCATGATTTCAGCAAAAGGCAAAATGCTAACATCTTCAGGTGTATTTGATCAAATATTATTTATCAAATATATCTGTTTGTATGAAATCATATCTAGGGCCGAGTCTAAACTAATAGCTACTAAAACTAACAATCATAATACAAGTATGAATCGAAAATAAAAGCTCTGCGATTTCTCAGCTTGAGTAATATTGAATAGACTAAAACATTTTATGAATATTTGGGATATGTTAATTGTATAAATATGGTAGGTAAAACTCCGTGTGGTAAGTCCATGTGGTGACCGGACAAGGAGATTCCCGGCACCTCAAAAAAACTGCGTATTTTAATATATATTTATCTAAATAGCTTATATGTTTGCATAAGAATTTAAGTGCGCAAATATATATAACAAGTAAGAATGTTGCAGTCGGGCGTTACCAATTGCATATTACTCATTCACGGTCAACAAACAGTTGAATTTTGCTTGGTAAGGAAATCAGGAAGCAGTACATATGTAGTAACTAAACTGCTAGCTCAAACTTTGAAAGATATAGTTTTCTCCGATTTGCCACTCCCCCAAGAGGCATGTATAAGGTTTTTGGTAAATCAATAGAACAGGTAGAATTGTAACGTATTCGTTACCTTTTTAGTTTATAACTGTAAAACTATAAAAGATGTATGTTTGTGCGGTTTGCCACGCCCTTATGAGCGTAACTATATAATTAATATTTTTTGGACGTGTATATGTATATCAAAAGTATAATTCCCAATATCAGGTCTATAGCATCGTGCCAGGTTCCAGCTCTAAAACTTCGAACGATATATATTAGGCCGATTTGCTCCAATATGCGCAGATATATTCATTATGGAATTTTTTATCTTGGGTTGTCAACGTAGCACTTTAAATATTAGCGTTTCAGTTTTACTAGATACAGTATCTCCCAACTTGCCGCCCCTGTAGTGAGCACATCGAGAAAATCTTAATACTTTGTAAGACGGATTATATACGATTATATATTCGAAATTTTTTGTCTCGTTCGTTTTCGTGAATGAAATTGTTGCATCTAATAAAGAAGTTCAAAGTAATAATAATTATGCATTCTTATATTATACAAGACATGATATATGTATGTTTAAAAAGATAGACTAACATTTTTATTACTTCGTACAACTTTAAACAGACTGATTTAATTCAAGTAGTAGGATTCGAGTCAAGATTTCTCACTAAAAGATACCCTGAATAATTAAATTCGAAAAAGAAATCGAAATATCTGAAATTCCCAAATTCTCTTCTGGTTTCATCATCACCAACAGATATAATATAAGAGCAAACATACATTCCACTAAATGAATAACCTTACATTCTCTCAGTTATATTCTAGCCATAATAATTTTGATGGTTTCGAACTATATTCTTACTTGGAAGAATATCGCTGTAAAAGAAAGATTTAGCGTAATGTAAAGTGAAATCAAAAGATTTGATGGATCAGTTAATACAATATACATACATCACGAAATTAAAATTTCTCACTATAAATTTCTTAAGGGTCTTGAGAAATAACGCGACATAGTCTTATACAATAATATAAGAAAACGCACATTATTTTGTATGTCAAATGTTTATGATTGAACAAAAAGTTTCCAAAAACGGGTACATTGGGCTTCTCACTCAGGTTTTAGGTACGAAATCTACAGCAAAAATTTTCAATTTGTTAAACAAAAAAGAAGTTTTTATTAGTATATAGGTATATATGGGGTATAGCAATTTTTGCACACACAATTGCAAGCACAATTTTTTTTATTTCAAAATAATCAACTTATTTTTCAAAAAAATGAAATTGAACAATTTAAGCAACAGCTAAAAGTGTGCGGCTGACCATGTTGCCATCCCGCTCCCTCATATACAGCAGCCATTTTTAAAAAGTCTCAAGCAAAGGCATATGCACACACAGTAACACACACATACACACACACACACGGACATAAAATATGTTGCGCATTTACGTAAAAATGTGAAATTTGTAAATTTACATCTTATTGGATTTATTGTGTTTTGCCAATCTATGGATAATTGGTGAATTCCATTGCTGAAAAGCTTACCAAAAGCCACATGTTTTTTAAATTAATTTTTTTTGTGCCAATTATTGTGGAAATTAGAATTTTGCTGTGTGCTCTTTTTATGGATTTGTTGGTAAAACTTTTTTGCAGTAAATTTAAATTTGTTTCTTTTGATTTTTGTCAACAAGTTCAACATTTCTAACACCTAAACTCAAAAATGTGCCAAAAGTGATTTGTCTGTTTTATTTCCTCGTGTGTGTGTTTTTTATCGGCGGTTTTTTGCTTTTGTCGGCGATTTTACTCTCCTGTTTGGCGTTCGCTCTCTTTGCCAGTTTACACTTTAAAGTTTCAAATGCGCAAAATCCAATCCAGTATACAATAATATGCGCACACCACATCCGTTTGTAATCAGCAGTTAGTATATATTTATTTTATCTGAATTAATTTTATCATATTATTTTTTTCCAAATAAGAATTACACATTTTTTTAAATTTTAAATTTTTCTCCTATTTTAGCACTCTCTTCAATTGCTCTTAAATTTTTTCTTAGCCCGTTGCACGTCCATCCACGCACTTTTAACGACTAAAATCGCCAAATGCGTTGAAAATTAAAAAAATTCGATGCTGCGACGCGCGCGCAAAAAAATTGAACTTCGAAGCGATCCTGCCTCCTGCCTCTTTCCTCTATTTCATTTACGCAAAGGGGTGAAACGCAGTTTGCTTTGTAGAACGGGAAAAAGGAACACCATCCCCTTTGGCAACCCTAAAAAACGGGTTGCCAGCAAAACGCGGCGTTTGCTCTGCTAGGTATTCGCTCTGCTATGGCTCGCTCTCCCTATTATGTTTTAGCTGAGCACACATACAAACATACTAGCACAATATCATCATTATGATCTGCTCAGAGTGATCATGAGGTTGTCCTTGTGCAATAATCTTACAGGCTTCGATTCTTTTTGCGCCGCCGCTTTGTTGACACACCTTTTCAGTCATTTCCTTCCACGCCGAAACTCGTAGTTATCGTATGTTGGGATTGTGAAAATATCTCGAAGATTGCTCCTCTTAGTTTTCAGTTGTTTTGTTCTCTTCGTCATTTGCGCCTTTTGTTTGCCTGCTGAGTTTCTTGTTCGCGCGCTTTTTGCACACATTTCCTTTATATGCTTTTTGATATTTAAAAAAAATTATATTGTTTGCTAAAAACCGTTTGAATGTTCGAACTTATTAAAAAAATACTATAATTATTGATATTTTCGTATATTTTATATCTTTTTATTCTACATGTAGAACGTGATGATTATAAACGACCTAGATATATAGATATGCCATGTCTACATATGACCCTCTCTTAGTCTTAAAACTACTTTTTTGTAGGTTCTCAAAGCCATTTTTGGTTTTTTAAATCCAAATACCATTTAAATTATAAAACATGAACATTTGACTCTTTAGCTATTGCTTTGCATGTTGAACAGTATTTATTTTTACATTGCAATTTGGCTTTTGATCGGCTACAGAGGTTTTTAAGGCATTGCTAAGAGAGATCAGGTAAGAGATCAACCAATGAAGGAAACATACTGTGTCTCACGCGAAGCAGATCGAAAAGCCTTAAAGAATAAACTGATCAAACTGGGTTCTCCCCTATTGTCACTCATAGCTTAACAACCCCAAATAAAACGTGATTGAATCACTCATAAGTAACTGAAAAAGTATCTGCAATATCAAATGTATGGCCAAAGATAAACTATATAAACAATCAAATATATTACATTTAAGAAAATGATCGACTAGTGCATCGGAGGAATTAATACATAGTTCACTTCATCGCATCATATGAGGAATCTCATAGCCTTACCTCCTAGCCCTTTGCACGCTCATCCCAACTTTTATTTGTAATTAGAAAAAAAATGAGGGGTTAGTTCGATGGGCAGCAGCAATAACAAAATCGCAGAAAAGGCAACATTTTTTTTTTGGGCGAAAACATAAAATGTTTGCACGCATATCCCAGCAATTACTTACGGGTTTTTGCACATTTTCGGAAAGTAGGAAGGAGCTGGGACGGCGATCGATCTGTAAATAGAAAATCTGAAATTCTGAAACCAAATATTGCCACTTATATGTGTATGTGTGTATATATGTATAAGTTTGACTTGCCCGCAGCAAAGTTACTGAAGTGCCAATAAACACCTAGGCCCAACCAGATATTCAATTTTGAGCATCTTCCAAAGATCTACCATATTGTCATAATCAACTTACACAAAAAACCATTAAGAGTAAGAGTGTCGGTACTGCCCGACTAGGAGATACTCTGACCGCAGCAAATAGTTGATATTTCATTCATTATACTCTTTTTTTTTAATTAATTTTTTATAAATAAAACATGCACACAAACATAAACACATACAAATAATAATAACTTTCGTTCAAAATGCAATTTCCCACTGACATTTTTTGGGTATAATGATGGCATCCACATGTGTGCATTTGCCAAAGCACAAGTCTCTGGTATTTGATATGTATTTTTATTAATTTGGGCGGAATGGGGATGGTTTGCAAAATATCTGTATTCAATACAGGGCCCAATACAGTAATTCTGAAGTATCCAGCATTTACGGTATTTAAGCTATGCTTAAGAAACGCAATCAAATCAATTTTGATCGATAAGAAGGAAATAGGATGAGCTATCGAAAAAAAAGTGTTAAAGAAGTCCTCAGCTTTTGTGGCTTACGAGATCGCTGACACTCATACGGAAGGACGGGCGACGTCCTGATCAAAAATATATATACTTTATGGATTCTGCCACGCCTTCATCTGCCGGTTACATACATTTTCACAAAACCGTTATACCCATTTCCAATGGGTTCGGGGTATAAAAATTATAAAAATAAAAAAACTAGCTTTGAGCTAAACCCAAGCAGCTGCACGATAAACAAAAACTAGAAATAATTCTTATTTCATGGTGAAGTATAGACTATGAGATACCCTCGAATGTGAAGAGACAATATTTACAATACCATATATCACTTATATAGTAATATTGTATATCTATAATATAATAATAATAATCACTTATTAATTTATTAAATAAATACGTTGTTAAGTTAAATTTTTATATTTTATTAAATTATTAAAAACTAAAATATGTTAATATTCAATTATTCCAAAGAGCTGTTGAAATATCAATAAGCAAGTATGCAAAAAATATTAATTTAGTTCATTTACAATTTTTTTAAATTAATCATTTTTAATGTTATTGGTTAAATATTCTTGTTTTTCAACTGGACTTAAGCATACCCAAAAAGTTTGAGCGTACAGAGTATTACACAACTGCAGGAGGCTGCAAAATCCCTGCATCGAACAAGGCAGCCGAAACAAAAACAAAGCGCACCGTTAAAAAAAGGGGGAAATTCAATGCCGTGAAAAGGGTAGAAAGGGCGGTAAAGAGGCTGAGATAAGCCAACAACAACTGCGACAGCGACAGAGGCAGCGACTGCGGCAGCAACTGATTCAAGGCAATGCAAGGCCCGAATAAATGGAATGAGAATCAGAATGTGAGCGTGAATAAAATTGGGCTGACTGACTGCTTCTGATGGAAAGTTCGTTATCCTCCTTGCCCAATCGACGACGCGTCAGTTTTTTTTATTTTATTTTTTTTATTTTTGTCGGAACAATGAGCCAGTCGGTCAGCTCTCTTTGCTCTTTCACCATCATTACCATCATTATCATCATCTTCATCATCATAATCATCATGATCGTTGACGTCTGACAGTAACGCGCAACTGCAGCGGTTTATATTGAAATTATACCCTGTATTTGTTGGCAAAATGGACAGAAAAGGAAGTACAGGTTTTAGACAAAAGTTGGACATCTACAAACCAATCTCGTAGGTTATATGAATTATCTCAAAATATCCAGCTAGATCAACAAATCTGAAATATAAAATCTTCCACACAATAAAATTTATTGTATTTTTATTAATTTTCCCTAAAAAGACTGATTTTAAGCCAACTTAATACTATTAGAAATGATTTTCAATTGATATTATTATAGTTAATGGATGTGATATATATATATATATATATATATATATATATATATATAATACATGTGAAATATTAAATGTGAAATATTACACGATATCTTCGATACAGGCTCATCCTGTTACTCACTTGTAACTATAAAAGTTTTGGGGTTGCGTTCAATTTGAAGCGTTTTTGAAACTCTAAATAAAAAAGCAACCGATGCTGATCTTGGAATGATGATGATGTTGATAATGACATTGCACTACTAAATAATATAAAAAGATAAAAATGCATAGACATACTACATCCGCTTTGCGCATCTGGAATTAAATAATATATTTCGAGTTTCTGTTAGATATTGAATTGGAAAAATGAAGATTACCAACGCTGTAGATAAGATCATATATATTTTGTTGAAATCAAGGTGACAAGCAGAAGTCAATTCAACTGTCCATGTCTAACTGCCTACAAATTGGTTGAGTTACACTTTCTAATCAGGGTATGCAACAGCGAGAAGGAGGCCACCTGTTAATTAACAATCTTGCATCTTGCACTTTGACTTTTAATTTTTAAGTCAAATGAACATTTTGTTAGAATTTTGTATAGCTTAGAAATACAAGGAAAACTTCGCTACAAGCAGATAAGTTTTTGATGAATGCATATGTACCCCAGTTACTCCAGTTGTGAATTTCAAACTTTAATTTAACTGCAAAATTAATGATTGTAGCTCAAAATACTGATTGTAACTGACATATATTGTAATTTTCGATTTAATTCGGATATTTTTAAATTCTAATGTACTTTCAATTACAACATTTCAAATATCTTTCGTTTTTACGGAACTGGACAGGAGAAGGAGGTTAACTAGCAACGAAGCAAAACAGACATTGTGGTTACTCTATGCATTAGCCATCTATTGCCCGTCTCAAACCCTCAATATATCGTTGACATATAGAGGGCACCGCGCAATCCAACGAACGTCGTTATTGGTTCGTGTATTTGCTACAGCAAATCACGAATTTCGAGTTGTGAAGAAAATGTTTTTGTCTGGTTTCTGACTATGCTAAGAAATTAGTTTAACGAAGTATACATTGGTAAAGAATTTGACGAAACTTTTTCGGTGATAAAAATAAAATAATGATTTTACTGGATTATTCATAGATACTAATTATGAAGCAATCGAATACAAGCGACTGCATAATACTCTTTCATGACCCCAATTAATTGTGATGCCTGGGGCTTGACGTTTTATCAATTTTAAGCATACATATATTGCGAATACTTTCCACCATTAGTTTTCAGACTGCGAACATACAATACATACATAGTTAGTTGTTTTCGTATTGTCGCACCACGCTTTGTGTTGTGTCATCCTTGCCATTGCTGATCACAGCCACTTTTATTCGCATCTCAATTTAATTTCACACTAGGTAAACTGCGTTAAAGTTGTTTGTAGTTTACATCTTTACATCTATGAATACGTACATATGTACATATATACATATCCATAGATAATGTTGTTATTAAATGTTATCTTTTTATTCCTTAAATGGTCCATATATGGTGGGGTTGATCGGTCGGGGCTGAGGGTACTTCGTAGTCGTTCCTCCAGACTTTAGCTTGTTTTCTTGTTTATTTTTTGCCGCATTGAAAAACATTTACCAGAAATACTAATATACATATGTATATGTATATATTTTAAATTTATAATGCACTCTCATGTACAATGGAAATTTCTCAATCGAGAAATTGTTAGCTCAAAAACTTGACACCTTGTCAAACAATCTACATGACTGAATGACCGCTTAGTGTATTTGTGAATGAGTTTATACCATGCTACAAAATACGTCCGTGTAGTGCATGTGGTAACCAGCTACCAAATAAAATTTCGGCACCAAAGATGCGGGAATAGTTTGTATGTAGAAGGTCACGGCGAGTGGCCAGAGAGAAGGTCAGTGGCAGCCGCCAAAAGATTTCACACATGCATACATACATATGTATATATGTGTATATAAGTACACTTAAGTAAATTTACACACACACACTCTCAACCGCATTCACACTCCACTAATATTCTCTCTCCTCTCTCTCTTTCTCTCACTTTATTTCTGTTTCTTTTATAATCACGCGGCTGCCAACGCTCCCGCGCTTTTGGTACTCTCAACGGCAAACGCGCTTATCGTAGATTTGCTTTCGCCCTCGACAAGTCGACACTCTATAAGACGCAGAACATAAAAGAAACTTTGCTGTGAGACTCATTCGCACTTTTGACATCGAACGTCGCGAATATACGACAAAAAGTTGTCTAGACCAAAACGTCGTGGATATCTACACGAGCTACAAATAGAAAGTGAAAATTATGAAATAATTTGTGAGAATATATTCCAAATACTTTTTGCTAACAGTACGGGGCACACATACATATACATACATATATAGTCATGGCTAAAGAGACAAGTAAAATGGTAAGTTGCACATTTGTAAAGGAAGAAAAAGAGGAAATGTTTATTTCCTTAACGATAAAATCACATAACAACTGCTCCGTGACCTTGAAATGTTGTGTTGGGTCGCAAGGCAGTGCCAAGCGCCACTACGAGTATACGGGATTATAAATAATTATCAAATCAGCAACCCTAAGTCGGCTCTTGCAAAAGTTTTTTGTAAAACATTTCAGTATTTTTTTTTTTTTTTTTTTGCTATAATGAACAAACCGAGCTGTGAGCTTTATATATTATCGATATCTCTATCTGCTCATAAATTATACTTAACTTTCCGCTACGTTAACTTTCTCTTAGTCGCTGTTAGTTACATATCGATCGCACACATTCACGAACTGATGTTTAGCTAAGAGAAATACTCGTTAAGCTTATCGACGGTGTTTTTCCACCATGAAATGAAATGTATCTTTAATGCGCGTAAGAATATTTATCTTCATTCTTTTGACTGTTAGCAACGATGATTTCATCACTAAGTTTACCTGTAATAAATTATCCTATTAAATAAAGAGAATCCCATGACTAAATGTTGTATTATCTAACTGTAAAATTATTACGAAACTCTATTTGATGACGTCGTTGTCATAGCTCTATCTCAAATACCTATCTGTGCTTTATCGCAGAAATGTGTGTGCAGTTCATTATCTACATATGTATCTGTATATACATATGTATCTGTATATACATATGTACAAGTATACTATGTCGGCGACCACCTGACCACAAAAGCCGTAATGCCTTATGATAAGCCATGAGAAAAACAATATTCCCTATAGCGAAAATATTTCATATCATTTACTGCTAATTGATAAAATGATTTAAGTTTGTTTATTTTTGCAAAGAAATGTTAAAAAAAAAGTTTGTTAAGTGTAAAACTGTCAAGATTATTACTAAGGCGCTTGTTAGCATCTATGGTTTAGCTATTCTAGAAAAATTTTACGGTGCACTAAATGCAATGTGGGAGTTCCTACAAGTGTATTTAAGATTACATTCTGAATATTTCTGAGGTATCAAATATTTGTAAAGCGCTCAGCTGATAGCAATATGTGACACGTTTTCTATCTAGAGGAATATTTCTCTAAGCATTTCTGGATGAAAATCCCTTCCTAAGGCAGTATCACAAAATACAAGCACTGGTATAGATTGATTGGAAAAAAGTCGTGTCCATTAATAGAATAAACTTTGCCGGGTTAATCGGATTATTTACTAAATAGAATGTAAATATTTGTGATTATTTATATAATATAATATAATTATTTGGTGATTTCGGCTTTGTGGACACCAAGAAGAAACCTAGTCATTAAAAACTTTTACAATAGTAAACCGTTGACCTACAAAATACAGTTTTCTCTAAATGTTTTGTACCATAGACTCGCTATAAGTTATACGAGTATTTCGCTTATATTCATAGCTTATGTATAAAGTTAGACGCGATGCGCATACATACAGTAGAATACGCCCATATTGTTGACCGTCATGATCAAAGGATTTTCGGAACTGTTTTTAAATTAAAAGAAATATATTTTGAATTATAACAATAATATATCATTTAAAAAAATTATATAAATAAAATAAAATAATAATATATTATTTATTAAAACAAAAAAATTACATTATTAAAAATAAAAATAAAATATTATTTAGTATCAAATTTCAATAAAATATATTTGATATAACACATATATTTTAGATTTTTTTTTTAAATAAATGCCTTGGTTTGAAGTTTGTTGTAGATGAGGTTTCAAGGAGATAATAAAATTGCAATAAGAACAAGTAAGAGTGCTCTAGTCGAGACTGCTCGACTAAGAGATACCCTGAACCCTGCGAAGATGCGATATTCAAATCATTTTACGCTTCTTTTATATATACATACATACAAACAACACACACACATGTACACGCACGTACAAGCACTTACTCTGCTACTGCGCAGTTTACGCAGCGACTGCGCGTGGGCAGCGCTTGGGCTGCAGTATGGGCAATATTATGGAAACTTTTTTGTTGAATAGGTTTGCTTCTAGATGGACTTTCGTAACCTAACTAACCTAAGGCGTACTTATGATATTCATATGTATGTATTTGCCAAAGCACAAATCTCTAGTATTTGAAGGGGGCGTGAAATCGAAAATCCAAAAATTGCAAAATGTTTGTATTCATAACACGGATATACACGAAAAATCTGAAATATATAGCTAAAACGGTATTCAAGGTACGCTTGAAAAACAAAGTAAAATTATCGATTTTCATCGATAATAAGGAAATGGGATGAGCTATCGAAAAAAAATGATAAACTCGTACTGCGTAGAGTATACACGAGTATACATTTAAAATGTCAAATATCTAGCTTTTGTGGCTTACGAGATCACTGCGCTCACACGGACGGACGGACGGACGGACAGACGGACATGGCTATATCGACTCAGTTTGTCGAGCTGATCAAGAATATATATACTTTATGGGGTCTGCCACGCCTCCTTCTGCCTGTTACATAAATTTTCACAAAAACATTATACCCTGATTTCCGATTTTCAATGGGTTCAGGGTATAAAAAGTAAGAATATATTAATACTCCAAAAACAGTTAAGTGTTTCAATTCATATTTTTGGGATTTTACAAGTCTATGTGTGAAACAGGTATTCCACCTAGAAAATTGGGTGATTTTAGCCTAACAACTCTGGAATATTTAGCTACTATATGCCGCGCCCCCAACAGACGTGGATATACATATATGTATGTATGTACATATAGTATGTATATAGTTTTTGGTCACACTCAAGAGCGGTTTTACAACTATATTGCCAAAGTTTAAAGGCTCTAAACATCGTAATACATTATATGCTGACGGTGCCAACAACTATATATTTCAAATTTTAATCTTCAATCAATAACGGCGAAATGTTTTTCGTTGCACAAAACGAATATAAAAATCATATATGAATTATTAATCTATGAAAATGTCAATAAGGACAATGCCTATTGCTGATGCAGCTCTATTTGCCGATGATTCTATAATATATTACTTTCATGGTTTACTCTTATAATCAAAAGTATTTAATACTTTTTCTGTTTTCGTCAATATATATCTTCACATTGCCACTAAAAATAGCGGTGCTATTTATAAGTAATCTAAGGCAAAAGTTTATATATATATATATATATATATATATATATATATATATATATATATATATATATATATATATATATATATATATATATATATATATATATATATAATTTCTCCATATGATCGGTTTTATACTTCAACCCCGCACATTCACGTGCCGTGCAATGACGCACTAATTGTAGAGTCCAAAACAATTGACGAAAACAGAAAAAGCAGAAGTAAAAGATCTATAAATATACTTAAATATATAGTATCTATGTTACCTTTCAGAGACAAAGTGATTTTCAGAGGCATTGTCTAGTTTACGTTCTTGTATTTTATGTGTATTTAGTGAAAATTTCAAAGTCTATGAACAAGATTTCTTAATTTTCATTTACTTAATTTATTGTTTTTCATATTAACAATTACAAAATTAGTTCTATTATAAATTTAATTGTTTTTAATTGGTTTACAGTCAATTAAACCATATGTATTGTTATTAGTCATTTGTCATTAGTGGAATTGAACCTCGCAATTTCAAAACAAGTAAGAACGTTGCAGTCGGGCGCTAATGACTGCAGAATACTCATTCACGGTCCAAACCGCTAGTATCTCTATTTTCCGATTTACCACGTCCCCAATTGTTATATATGTATATAGGTATATATATATATATATATATATATATATAATTTTTAGCAAATCAATAAAGGTGGGCAACAATAATTTATTTATTATCTTTTCTTGCTCTAAAACTGTAGAGGATGCAGTTTATCTCGAAATGTCACACACCACAGGGGTGTAAATATATAAACCATATCTTTTTAATCTTGGGTTGTCAACCCGACTATATATTCAAAATTTCAAGTCTGTATCTTCAATAGCGGCGAAATGGTTTGCGTTCATACGGACAGACGGACACACGGACGGACAGCAAGACAGACATTGCACAAAACCATTATACTCATTTCACTTCGTGAATGATTATAATAAACCATTTAAGATAACTCTTTAATTTAAATATAATTTCTCTTAAAAAAAAGATAATTAAATACAAATATTATATCTATATAAGATGAAGCCAATGTACCAACACCAAAAAATTTTAGGTAATGGATATTGAAGAAATGATAATTAGTACATATTTTGAAAATATTACTTTTTTTTTTAAATATTATTATAATAAATAATAACAAGTAAGAGTGCTCTAGTCGAGACTGCTCGACTAGGAGATCCCCTGAACCTTGCGAAGAGTTGGTTTTACAATCATTCTACGTTTCTTTTATACATATGTATGTATGTACTGCGCAGTTTACGCAGCGACTGCGCTTTGACTGCAATATGTCTATATTATGGGAACTTCATTGTTAAATAAGTTTTTTTGTAGATAGACTTTCCTAATCAGATTATGTCATTCATATGTGTGTATTTACCAAAGCACAAGTGTCTAATACGAGTGTTGTCCGTATATTGTCTCCAACGAGCTACAGTTTAAACGGAGCGAGCTAGCTGGCCCACTTCAGTTTTGCGTCATACGTTAACGATGGAAAAATCGACCCTCCCTGCGGATCGGCGTGTGACTCTGCGAGCAATTGCCGAGCTAATAGGGGACATATCAAAGACTACTGTAGACAAGATTTTGATGGATATTTTGAAGTATCACAAAATGTGTGCCAGATGGGTGCCACGGTTTCTCGCCGATTTATACAAAAAGAAGCGCATCGAAAGTGCTCTCGAGTTTCTGCGCCATTACCGTACGGAAGGTGATGAATTTTTAGATTCGATTGTGACCGGGGACGAGACTTGGGTCCACTACTCCACGCCAGAGACTAGTCAACAATCAAAACAATGGCGGCATTCCGGTTCTCCAAATAAGAAGTTCAAACAAACGCCGTCAGTGGGGAAGGTCGGCGGGAAAATGGTACGACGCGGGAATGAAAAGGCTTCCGGAGCGACTCCAAAAATGCATCGATCGTGATGAGGAAACGTCGAAAAATAATAGTTCAAGTTTTCATATTCTATAATTATTTTTCATTGGAGACCTTAATCGTATATGAAATACACTTTTAAGAAATTTGAGGCAAAAGGGTCGTGGCATCCAAAATATACCTAAAAACAAAATTGTATAAAATATATATAAAGCTAAGTGCAAAATTTGAGGACTCTAGCTCCAAAAACGTACGAGAAGATATAATCAAAAACCCTTATTTCGATAATCAATCGATAATCAAAACACCTAAAAAAAGCGTTTCAAGTCTCTAGCTTTTATAGGTTCTGAGATCGACGCGTTCATACATACCGACAGACGGACAGTCGGACAGACGGACGGACAGGCAGACGGACGGGGCTAAATCGAATATATATACTGATCAAGAATATATATACTTCATGGGGTCTGCCACGCCTCCTTCTGCCTGTTACATACATTTTTAACAAAACCATTATACCCTGATTTCCCATTTTCAATGGGTTCAGAATACATAAAAAGGTTTTATAACACGTAAAAATGTTTGTTTGTTTGTGTGAAAAGCAGATTCAAGTTTTACAAAAAATTGTAATTACAGTAATGATGAAAATAGAACAAGCTTTATGAAACTAAAGTTACAGCTTTTCTATCAATAACCTGTTGCACTTTCACTGTAATTGGGTCTGCCAAAACTCCTGGAGTACAGTCCTCAATCGATTTGAGTGGCCTTTACATAGGTTTACAGTTTTCATACATTTTCTAATAGGTGACTGGCTCAAAGTTTTAGGACTGGTGTATCATTTGCTGTTTGGTTTTGTTAATCGATATTTGTGAACATACAGTAGGTAAAGTGTTCAGTATTGCGCGTTTTGTAAATGCAGTTTGTCCACATTTCTGGGGCAACTGGTATTTTCCAGTAACGTGTTTTTTGTTGCTGGCCGACAAGACGCGTCGGTCGATTGTCCGAACTCTTGACAACATTTCTCCTTTAGCTTCTGTTTTTTTTTTCTTTTTGCCTAACTAGTGTACAAGTGCTCGCTCTCACGTGTCTCTCCTCGTTGAATCTATAACTGAACTCCCCTTCCTTTTCAGCCTTTCAGTTTGCCTGTTTGCTGATGTCTCTTGTATTTATACCCTGAACCCATTAAACCCATAGAGTATATATATTCTTAATCAGCTCGATAAGCTGAGTCGATATAGCCATGTCCGTCTGTCCGTCCGTCCGTCCGCCCGTCGGTGTGAACGCAGCGATCTCGTAAGCCACAAAAGCTAGATATCTGAAATTTGAAATGTTAACTTGTGTATACTCTACGCAGTACGAGTTTATCGTTTTTTTCTCGATAACTCATCCCATTTTCTGCTTCGTTTTTTGAGCGTAACTTAAATAACGTTATAGCTATAGATTTCAGATTTACTGTGTATATCCGTGCAATGAATGCAAACATTTTGTAATTTATGGATTTTGGTTACCACGCCCCCTTCTCCCCAAATTTGAAAAACAAAAGGTATTTCAAATACTAGAGACTCGATAAAAATCGATAATTTTGCTTCGTTTTTTGAGCGTAACTTAAATAACGTTATAGCTATAGATTTCAGATTTACTGTGTATATCCGTGCAATGAATGCAAACATTTTGTAATTTATGGATTTTGGTTACCACGCCCCCTTCTCCCCAAATTTGAAAAACAAAAGGTATTTCAAATACTAGAGACTTGTGCTTTGGCAAATACATACATATGAATGTAACTAGTTCGCTCTAAAAGTTTGATTACGAAGGTCCATCTAGAAGAAAACTAATTCAACAAATAAGTTTCCATAATATTTCCCATACTGCAGCACAAGCGCAGCCCAAGCGCAGTCGCTGCGTTAACTGCGCAGTAGGAGAGCACGTGCTTGTGCGTGTGTATGTATTGTTTGTATATACATATGTATATATAAAAGAAGCGTAAAGTGATTTGAATATCGCATCTTCGCAGGGTTCAGGGTATCTCATAGTCGACTAGAGCACTCTTACTTGTTTTGTTATGTGCTTCTATGCTTCTTAGAGAGGAAAGCGTGAATGATGCTATATGTGACAGCTGTTGACTGCAACTAAAAATTAATTGAAACTAATTATTTTCTTCAAAGAATCCTTACTAATTAAAAATTCTATAGAAATACCAAAATTTTTGAATCGAGAATGGAATTTAATTAAAAATTCAGCAATTGATACAGAACAATAATTAATAACAAACTAGAGATAACTAAATGAGAGTATTTATTTTTTTTATATTTATATAGTAATAATCCACATTCCCAATAGGAATATTACACTACGCTAAAATTATCTAGAAAAACATGAACTACGTATTTCATCCTGTATATTTGTATGCTAAAAATGATTTTAATAGTAAACAAGTAAGAAAGCTCTAGTCGGTGATACCCGACTAGAAGACCCCTGAACCCCGTCCGATCTGCGTTTTAAAATATACTTAGTTATGTATTTACTAATGCAGAAAAATGTAAGTTTGTACAATTAAATTAATTTTTTTAGTCGGTATCCAACATATAAAAAATATCAAAATTGTATAAAGTATAAATGAATATAAATATAAAATTTGGGGACTTTAGCTCCAAAGATGTACGAGATATAATTTAATAGCTTGATTTCGTTACGGGTTTTAATCGATAACAATAAAACAGGAATAGTTATCGATTTTGATATGCGTGTGCTATACAGGGACCCACAAAAAAATTTCAAGTCTAGCTCTTATATGTTCTGAGATCGACGCGTTCATACATACGGACAGACGGACAGACAGACAGACAGGCAGGCGGAAAGGGCTAAATCGACTCAGCTCGTCTCCCTGATCAAGAATATATATACTTTATGGGGTCTGCCACGCCCCTTCTGCCTGTTACATGCATTTGACATTTTAACAAAACCATTATACCATGATTTCCCATTTTCAATGGGTTCAGAGTATAAAAACGCATCATACAAGATTTAGAAGAACAAATTTATTTTGTTTAATATATTTTATTTATTTTATTTGAAAACTTAATAATAGTAATAGTAAAATATATAAATATAAAATAATAATAAATAGTAAAATATTTATATTCTTGTAAATATATTTATGTATGTATATGTAGGAGAATATTAACTCCTACATATACATAACATTATAACATTGTAACATTGTAAATATATTTATGTATATGTAGGAGAATATTAACTCCGACATTTTTATATTTACAAGAATATAAATATTTTACTTACACTCACGCTCTCATCTCCAAGAATTAATCACATCTCTCGTTGAGACTCGCATACATGTATTCCATTCTTATGCAGTGAATTTCAAACTCTTTTAACTTGTTGCGTTGCACAGTGAAATATATACTTCAAAACACGTTTACACTTATTTTCTTATCACTCAAAATATTGTGACATTTGAAAATTGATTGTCCATATTTGTATCAAACAGGTTTATTAAATATGATGGTTGACATAAGTATGATAATCGTGTATACAAATATTTTTTTAACATGTTAAATGTTTATATATTAATTACTATCTAACAGTATGTGCTCAGGCAAAAAAATTGTATTTTTTAGAGAAAAAAACTATCAATACTAAAGTTAAATATAATTTATTAAATTCAAATAAAAGTGAGTAAAAGTATAATTGTTACTTTTAATCCTTAAGGTTTACTAAATGTAAAATAATAAATCGACAATTTTATGTTTTATTCAACTTCGACCACTGTGCACAAACAGTCAACTATGTGCACACAAACACAAACACACAGTTACATTACAGTTGTATTGGGCCGGCCTCAGTCAGAGTCTCGCAAGTTCCTAGAGTCGATTCCATCGACCGATTTCTCGAGTGAGTTTAGTCGCGCATTGCAACGTAAGCGGGACGGGCGTGTTCTGGTCAGTGCTTGGTCTCTCCCGTTCTCCTCGTTTTGTGGTTTCGTCTCTTGTTAACAACAACAAAATTTCTACGGTGGGACACGACGATCGTTCCAAAAAGTAAAATAAATGTTTATATACATAATTGCAAGCAATTTATAAAAATAGGCTATGTAACACTAATATAAAAACCCGACAAACGCAAAAAGCACATGTTCAGAAAAGCATTAAATATCTGTATAGCAACTTAAGTAATTTTATACATGAAAATGTACATAATATTTGTTGGTGTGTACATCAAATATTCTTGTGTATCAAAACGACGATAAAATTACCGTGCTGCGTTCATTTTCAATGTGATGCACACGTTGTTGAACCATATACATACATACATACATATTCCGTCCGTATATAACGTATGTACTAACATTTGCATTTTGTTTCAAATAACTGAAAATACGTGTAATCTTCCATCGAGTGAGTGTGAAAAGGAGCAGACCCTAAATTCGAGCATATGTATGTACATACATTTAACAGTATGGAGTACAGTGTGAGGAGATCTTATGATTGCTTTGTTTTCGGTGAAGCGTCGCAACGAGTCGCAAAGGTTTATGTCTTATGTTTTTCCTAACTTTATCATGCATTGTCTTTCCCCTCTCTGTTCAGCTGAGTTTGTGTGTGTGCAAGCAGACATGCAGATGTTTTCTTTTGATTTAATTTCCCTTATATTTTGGTTCTGCCAACAACAAAAATTGAGCACACGCGGAACGAAAACTAAAACAACACAACAGCCTGATACTTACACTTTTGTTGACTTGACTATTGCACTGTCAATGTATAAATGTATATACATATATATGTATATATATATATATATAGAGGTAAACCACAAATTGTTTACCTGTAAACAATCGCGACTTATGAAAATATTTAAATACATACATACATATGTACATGTATACGTACGTGATGTGTTGATTTTTAATTGTCGTTGGACTTTTATGAATGTGCCACGATGTGTAAAGTAAAGCAAATGAAATAAAAATTTTCCAAATATTTATAAACACAAAACTCGTCAATATAATTTATTTAAAAATATAACTGTCATTGTGCTACTACTTAATTTCTATTGAGATTGCATAAAACGATAGAACAGGTTAACTAGAGGAAAAGTGATCAGTGAGAATAAGAATCCATTCGCTCAAAGCATTGACTTTGAATTGTAGCTTTATATCAAGTTTAGTTAGACGTGATCTTTAAAGAAGATCACATACACTCGGTTTTCAAATCTCAAAAAATATTTATAATAAAATTTTTAATATATTTGTTAAAATTATATTTTTCTTATTAATATTGTTCTGTTCGAATATTTGATTTCATTCATATATTGCATAATATGATAATGATTATATGATGCATTATACATATTTGATTCTTCATTTAATTTACTCTCAAAAAATGATTTAATCTCGACTGTTCAAGCTTATCAGTGAATATAAATTCGTAAAATTTTTTTTAGACATTTTCTATGTCTAACCGACATATTTAGCATTAAAAATCCACTGTATCAGGCGATGTTTTTTTTTTGTTTAAACAATTGTTTTTGTTTTTGCCTCACCTCATGTGCATTGCATCGCAAACAGCAATTAGCAATAAAATTTGCAACGCCTTTCGAGTTTTGGCCGTGTCATTGAACTTTCTGACTTGATTCTGTTCATAGGATTTCATACCTGTTTAACAGCTGTGCTTTGAACTGTATCGAGCCTATGCACTTCCTATATAGTACTTATATATGTATGTATATAGCAGCTTCAGTTCCCAGGTGTGCTTGACCGCTTATAAATGTCTGTTACACAAGATTTTGGCAGCATCTTATAAAATATTTTTACATGAGCACAAAAGTATTTTGAATTAAAATTGAGGTTGCTGCTGATATGAATTTAATTCCAAGCTGTTGTCATTTAAAATTTATTAAAAACAAGAAAGTTTTTACTGACAATATTTGTTAAGGGCACTCGTTAGTTATTATATAAAATGAATTTTATCTCTTGTTCATTGTTTTATTCATAACTGAAAAACATTACAAAATTAGTCATATTACTATTGCCAGTCAACTACTCATTCCACCTTTCAACAAGCTAATAATTACCGAAATGAGAGCTGAGCATCATTTTTGTTTCAATTAGAATATAATGATATGTTTAATTGATATTTTAAAAAAATATTTTTCAGTGAAAAATAGAAACAAATACAATTAGCGACTCTTTTATGTGAAGCAGATAACGTAGTTTTGCTAACCAATTGATTCACACTCAATGAGCTCGCTAATTAATGTACGCGTCACAAAATATGTTGACGTCATCATCATATATGCTCATCATATATTACTGACATGACGGCTTGACCGACCGATCAGATATTAATTAGAGAGTTCAATGCTATAAATAAAATGAATGAACAAAATATAGGATTACTTAATTACTTAACTGGCTGATAAGCTGTTTAAAGTCTTGCTTACAATTTCTTTCTCTTGCTTGCATTTTCTTTCTCTTTATGCAACTCTTATTATTATAGTTGTTGTGTTTGTCTCCTTTACTAATTCTTATAAAACTCTTCAAGTACATTGCTTGTTTGTATGTATATATATAATTATGCAAAAAAAAAATTGAATAGCTTACACCTCAGGCAAAAAGTAAATTCAAATTGATTTACATAGTACGATAATTAGCGCTATTATTATACCCTGAACCCATTGAAAATGGCAAATCAGGGTATAATGGTTTTGTTAAAATGCAAAATGTATGTAACAGGCCGAAGGAGGCGTGGCAGACCCATACTCTATATATATTCCTGATCAGAGAGACGAGTTGAGTTAATTTAGCCCTGTCTGTCTATCCGTATTATGAACGCGTCGATTTCAGAACTCATACGAGCTAGAGACTTGAAATTTTGTTGTACGTCCCTGTATGGCGCATTTCAAGTTTGTTTTAAAAAATCGATAACTATTCCTGTTTTATTGTTATCGATTAAAAAACGTATTGAAATCTATTAACGTATAGAAATTATTAAATTATATGTCGTACATCTTTGGAGATAAAGTCTCCAAATTTAGTACTTAGATTCATTTATACTTTATACAATGTTGATATTTGTTATATTTTGGATACCGGTTTACAAAAAAATTTATTTCTTCAAAATTTTTATTTTACAAGCTTAAATTTTTTCTGCGTTTATAAAGACATAACTGAGTATATTTTAAAACGCAGATCGGATGATGTTTAGGGGATCTCCTAGTCGGGCACCACCAACTTACTTGTGTTTGCTTTTATTCTGTAACGAACATACTTCCATCTAAAGAAACTTAAATAGTTTGATTATGCACGCCACACCGTGTATTTTTATTTAGTATGCTGAACATTAACTAAGGAAATGTTCAATAAAGGTTAAGTTTTAATTGATTTTCAAAATAAAACAAATAGCAAATAAAATACTGAGAGAATGAAGGTCAATTGCCCAATAACTGGCTAAAGAAAATATTAAAAATAATTAAAATAAACTTTTAAATAGAAAAGCCCAACTATTGACTGTAGAATTTCAAATACTTCAAGTTGCTATGCAAAGCTCATAGAGATATTATTAGAATATTTTTTCAGAAATTGCAGTCAACGTCTTTCAAATCAACATTCCATAATTAAGTCTTTTGACTAATTTCAACATTTATGGTAACATTTCAATATCGGGCCGACAGGAGTCAGGCCAACAGGAACCATCATTAAAAAATTGAGTTTCTTTTAGTTCTACGATCATACCATTTTCATGAAAAATATCTAGAACATTTAATACATACATATGTAACTACCTATATACATAGGTCAGTCACGACAGCTTTTTGCTTCTTTATGTACTGCATTATTATTTCATATAGCTTGAGTTCCAGTCTGTTGTCAAGAGCGCCTTAATTGAACGACCACAATTTCAATTACCATATGCAATTTATTCGCCTTGCCGATCGTCAATCGATCTAAGGTGAGTGTTTAGTTCAAGCTTGCCTGATCGGAAATGAGGACTTGGTCTTATTTAAGGCATACGGGTACAGTTCAAAATTTAAATAATACTTTTAGCAGCAGAAGAGTTTATTTTGCCAACTGCCTAAGTCAAAAATAATTTTACTTTAGTTTGTCTGTACTTTGAGTTTAATAATCGCATGGTCGCTGATTAAATATGTGTTAAGGGTCTAAAGTGCAAAACAGCAACAACAGTTTTTTTTCATACAGTCAATTATACGAGAAGTACTCGAATTCAGTCTAAATACATATTGCTTATCAATAGTTGAGAAATAACGGCGCTCTCATCTTGTACTCTTTGTATACACTATAAAATATTTAAAAATGTTTTCTATGATGTAGATGAAAATAAATTAGATGATTGCATAATCGAAATCCACAGACTTCCACAGACAACTTTGGAATAAACTTTTAGAAGAAACTTTCCAGTACTAGCACTAAAACTGTGGCATCCAACTTAAAACGTCTAACGTGTAGAGGAGGTCAACACTGAGGAGATCACCTGTCGTAAATTGGACGATATAGTTTTTTGATATGTCCTCATTTCAAGTAACTCTAGAATGGAGACATTTTTATATGACACAATACTGTGCACCAGATATATTTGCAAGAAACTAAAAAACAAAAATAAAATATTAATGTGTAGTACATTTTTTGAAATTTTCATAATGCAAAATACGTGATATATTATGCATGCTTGGAAAACTGTGTTTTTAAATACTCATTCATGAAGTAAGAAAGTATATCGGTTTTTTACATGTCCGTATGACCGCAAACCAATTTGGCACGTAAATGGGGCAAATCGGATCTAGCTAAATATATACTGTTTTACACAAATTCTGTTATATTTGGTAAAACTGGGGGCGTGGAAAATCGGAAAAAACTATTTCTTCTATAGTTTAACAGTTAAAAACTCAAAATTTAACGAATAAATTACTATTGACCTGCTCTATTATTTTTAAAATTATATGTCTACCATATCTTACAATACTTTGTAGCTGACCACTTTGACCGTGAATGAGTATTTTGCAGTCGGTAGCGCCCGACTACAACGTTCTTACTTGTTTTTATTTATTTTGAAGTGGAGTGCACAAAAAGTGAATACATTTCTTCCTAAGCTAAAAATAAATTAATTACATTCAAGTCTTATTGAAATACAATAAAAATAAATTTTTTTAGCACGAACATAAACAAAATTCATGATTGAATAAAAATTCTAAATATTGCAATGTAATAATAATATAAAACTTTTTTTTTTTTATCAGTTTGCAGATAATTAGATAACTTTAATTATTAAATCAATTTAATTTAAAACAAATGTTGGGATATTCTAAAATCAGAATTGTTTCAAGCAAACACACAATAAATTTACCGCCTTATATGCAATGTTACTTCCCAAATACCTAACAACTGTTAAAGTCTGTGCTTCTATTGAAACTAACGAGAAGTTCTGTTGGGTCTGTCAACCTTGTTCTCTAACACTGTTGCAACGGAATACATTTCACGACCCATTATATCAATTAACTTGTAAACACTTCATTTATCGAACTCAGACAATGAATACACAGGCATCTTTTCATTTCGTTACTATATCTCTGTATTTTCAATTTCATGAGTAGTTACTATATTTTTTCAAGACTATGAATGCTCTCAGTAAGTGGCGGCACAATAATTTGGTATACCCTGAACCCATTGGAAATGGGAAATCAGTGTGCAATGAATTTGATAATGTGTATGTAACATACAGATGAGGACAACGTGCTGAGTCGATCTAGCCCTGTCCATCTGTCTGTCTGTGCGTCCGCCCGTCTGTATGAACATATCGATCCCAGAAACTATAAGAGCTGGAGAGTGCAGTTTGTAAGTTCCTCTATACCAAGCACATGACTATTACCGGATAAATGTAATCGATTAAATACTTTCAAATTTCACAACATTCTTTATATTGGATTTCAGTTGCAAATATAGCCAGTATATAGATTAGTTTGTATTTGACAAATATTCAATATACATGTAATATGTAGATGCATTGACATCAGTTAAGTAATATAGAAAGATTAAATAAAACGTTTCATCAGTTTGCAAAAAGCGTGTGACAAGCAGCGCCGAGCGTACGCATTTCCTCTACGCATGTGCACACATACATACATTCAAACATGTGCATTCTTTTCTATTCGAAGAATCGCAATCGCCATTTAATTGGGTTTGAATTGTCAGCTGCTAGGATTCGAGCAGTGAAGTGGCGGTGTTGATAAAGGTGATCCACGTTGCTGAAGAGATTTGTGGTACAATTCCTGGGAATGTAGTATAGATTTTTTGTTTGTATTTTGCGAGTTTGAATGATTTGGGGAACATGTTTTTAAGTCGAAAATTTTGATAAGTTTATGCTAGATATAAGCTATGGAGTATATTTAAAAACACAGATCGGTCGGATCTAAGAGTATCTCCTAGTCGTGCACCCTCGACTGGAGATTTTTATACCCTAAACCCATTGAAAATAGGAAATCAGGGTATAATGAATTTGTTAAAATGTATGTAACAGACAGAAGGAGCCGTGACAGACCCCATATTCATGATCAGGGCGATGAGATGAGTCGAAAAATCGACAACTATTTTCGTTTTAATGGTATCCATTGAAAACATTATAGAAATGCAGCTAATAAATTATATCTCGTACGGCATTGCAGTTACAGTCACCAAACTTTGTATTTAGTTGTATGTGTATTTTATACAGTATATAGTATATCAACTTGAATAGTAGTATTCTATTTCATAGTTTTTACAGCACTCCCACCTAATTTTATAGGAAAGGGAGGAACTCTCAATAATTATAACTGACAATTGAAATTTGTGTGATTATAATCAATAAAGTGAGTAGTAGTAGTATTAGTTAACTGTGAAGCATATTATTATAATGTAATTGACTATGCCAATAACGCATTAGATCGTTTGAGAGGAAAAACACAAAAATGAGCTAGAAGAAAAAGCTTGTTATTATTTCTAATATATAAAAATACATCTTGTTTACATGTTCTTAAATCATATATAGATTAATCGAATATATAAATATGTATACCAATCGAACTCTGAAAAGAAATAAATAAATTATTCAATAATCGGACTGTCCGCATTCACTGGCAACCTATTAATTACAGAGATGAATGATATCACCATGAATTTATATAGATTGTAAGTATGTAGTAACAATAAACACTGGAAAAAATTCATGTTGAATTTAAATTGATACACAGGGTACAAATAAATGAAGGCTCGTATCGTCGACAATTGATAGCTATTTTTTTATTGGTCTGTTGACGTATGTGAATCAAATCTATAGTATTGATTCTATATATGGTTGTCTTTGTCAGCCCACTGTCAGCCCACTGTTGCCCACTGGCATTCTCACTTGCAAGGTCTCTCCTATCAGCTTTATTATTTAACGAACAACGAACTATAGCAAAATACAAAAAATATGGTGTACTATTTTTTTCTTTCATGTGAAAAACTACTTGAATTAGTTTTCAATAGATCGTGCTGGAATTAAATCATATTTTTTAGACTTCAATGTGAATATATTTTATGATGTGTAATGTCTTAAAAACTATTAAATTTGATGTCAGATTCTATTAAAGCTATCATTAATATTAGTATAAAATATTTAGAATACTAAATTATTTTAGTTAGAACGAATAGACTAGAGTCCAGAATTTTCGTAGTTGACAAAGTCCTGAGTTTAAAAAATGTGTGAGATCGAAATATATAATTCGATCTTAATTTAAAAACGTAATAAATATTGTTTTTCAATAAAAAAAATAAAAAATTTACATATACATACATGGTAAAGATAGTAAAGCTGATCTCGTGCTTAGTTTAGAAATGCATGGCGATTGCTGGTGTAAAAAGTAAATGCAAATTTCCGGGCCTATATATTGAGTTACGGAGTACACAAATGAAATCCATTAACATCTGTACGTTATGACAGAATTACAGGTAAACAAAATTAAAAGACCGTGGAACATTATTATTGGATTATTGTAGTTGGTAGTATCTAGTATACACTAATGTACTCAGTTAATATTTATAATCGTTCGAACTAATAGCTTCGACAGCGAAAATATCATAATGTTAGCATTGAAGTAGATAAACGGATGGGATTTGAGACTATAATACTAATAAGGATTTTTAAGTAATATTCATATTAGTGTCAATAATAGACTTCGTTAATCCCATTCAAAGAATAGTGATGTCATATAATAATTTATTTCCTATAAAATGTAATCCGCTAAGTAAATTATTTTTGTGCAAGTAAACTAGAAACAGTCTGACAGTCTTGAAAACACTTCAGTTTTTACTGATCTGATGTGAATATATAATGAAAAAAAATAACAATTTAAACTGCAATTTTATAGCCTTTGCGAAATCGGGGAATGTATAGTTAAAAAGTATTTACTTGCATTTTGGTATAGTTATTTGATAAAAATAATTATAGATCCACTGAAATAATACATATAAGAAAACTCTAGTCGGGATGCCCAACTTGGAGATATCCCGAACCCCGAATGATCTGCGTTTTTAAATATACACAATTATTTATTTATAAAAGCAAAAAAAAGTGGAAGCTTATAAAAAAATTTCAACTAAATAAACATGCTTTCGCGTCCATGAACTCGATCCTTTACAATCAAATAGCATAAACTTATATGAATATATGTATAAGTACAGGAAAAATGCGTACGCTTAGTGTTGTTAGTTACGTGGTTTTGTTAATTAATCAAACATTTTGTTTAATAAATTCTGTGTCACTAAACGAATTACAATGAAATTTTCAGAATATGATCTACGGTTCTATTGAATATTCACCACTTTAACAAGAATGCCAACTCTTTCCCATATTGGCTGTATTTGCAACTGACCTTCAATTTAAAGAATTTTGTGAAATTTGGAGCCGGTATCCAAAACATATAAAAAATCCAAATTGTATAAAGTGCACATAAAACTAAATGCTCTAAAGACGTACGAGATATAATTTAATAATTTGTTGATGCTTCCCATAAGCGTACCATAAAAAGTTTGATATCGATTTGATTGTCTTTCACCTTAACAGTTATATATTCATATAATATAATCATATACATATATATTTAGTAGTTTTTTTTTTTTGAATAACCCTTTGAAACGTTTCATAAAATTGCACAATTTATGAGTGGACCCAACTTACTTATTAATTGATATATAGACAACTTTGGCCTGCCTCCCATAGAAACAAACGTATGAAAGTATATATTTAGTATAGAGTATGCACAGTGGTGGTCACAATTTTACTATCAGACAGGTTATTCTGATAAAGTCTTGTTTAACGAAAAAAATCAAAATTTGGGATAATCTCCGAATATTTGTTGTTTAATTTTAAAACTTCTGGTGATTTTTCTATCCAGGTAGTCCTTAGTTTTTACTTTTATTTTTAAATAAGTAGCACAGCTTCACTAAAACTTGAATATTCATAATGATAAAACATTCTGGTGCTCTAAATATTCACAGCGCTGTGTCTGTGGAGAACTTGCGCATTGACTTAGCTCAGCGTGCAATGACGTAAGTAAAATAGAGGCCAACGCAATCGTCGTGAATATGCGAATATGACATTTCTATGTTCCATTACAGATCGATATGCATCGACATCAAAATAAGTAAGAACGCTACAGCCGGGAGGAATGACTAATTAATACTCGTTCAGTATCAACTAAATGTATTACAAAATTAATATTTTTCGATTTGAAACACGACAAAATGGTTTGCATTCATACGAACTGACAGCAAGACGAACATGGTATAAAACTAACGAGTTTTAGTCATCGATCCACAATATGGATGATAATAATGATGAAATAAATGATAATGATATATTTATACATAAAATCGTAAATAGTGAAACTATTATAAACCATTGCATAGCATTATTTTGCCTGCTAAAAATATATTCATAGTGCTAATACACCCTCTTACACGGAATAATAATAATAATAAACAGCTATGCAAAGTATATAATAGTCTAGTGATGTACATATGTGTTTATTGCAACATATCCAGTTTTATCTACGGATCGGATATAGATGAATATTTTATAAAATCCAGTTTTATCTACGGATCGGATATAGATGAATATTTAATAAAATATCTTTAAAGGCCATTACATGAATATAAAAAAAATATTAAAATAAAAAATATTAATATATATTATTTATATGTATGTTTGTAAGAACGCAAGACATTTGAGGCTAGACTCTTGAGATTTGGATACATCTACTCGTTGGTACACTCAGTTTGTAGGGTTAAGTTTTTTTGGATACGCACACTAGGCACGTGGAAAATCAAGATAGATTATATAGTGGCTTGTATAAATTCACTTATATTTTAGTGCTATTCATGCTAGAGTGACATTCGGGAAAAAGCTGTATTTTCTACACTCTTATAGACAGACAAAAATTTTGTAACTAAAGATTATATCTTCCAGTTATATCTTCCACAGCTCGCTTCCTTTAGGTGTTCTTTCAAGATGAGCCTAAAATCATATAGCTAAGCCTACTGGGACATGTCAAATACAATATATCTATTATTCTGATCTTTCTCAGTGTCAAAGCTAAAATCTCCTCCACAGATAAACCTATAAATTAAGCGGTCTACGCGAAAATATCAAATTTAACTTTTTTTACACCGCGATCGAGTATTATTCAGTCGGCCTGGCCCGACTGCAACATTTTACTGGTTTTTATTTGATATACAAACCAATTTAGGCCGAATTGATTGTCCATTATTCTCTATATGAGTGGATGAAATTTAAACGAAGTATAAACGATGATAATTGAACAACATATCAATTAAAATAGAATAATACAAATTAAAAGAACTGAAAAGTGATATATTTTTATGATATAACTCAAATGATCTTCAGTATGTAATAATTTAGGTTCTTCTTTTATTTACTTGCAGCTAAATCCAGAATTTGCAATGGAACTGTAAGTAGAAAAATTGGTTACTAAAAGTAAAACAAAAGCTAGAAGTGTCTTAAATTCTTTTACAGAGAAGCGGCCGAACCTGTAGAGCCCCACGCTCGATGGGGCTCTTTTTTCGCCAACCACTGGAAGGGATGTATCGTATTCCTAATGCCTCTGTTATGCCTACCCATAATATTAATGAACAATATTCCGGTAAGTACATTGATGTCAAATGACTGTGACTTTTGACATATTTATTAACGTGATTATGCATTTATCGTTTTAGGAATACAGATGTATGTACATATTATTGATAATGGCTGTATTTTGGGTCACAGAAGCATTGCCTTTATATGTTACATCAATGATACCAATTGTTGCATTTCCCACTATGGGCATTATGGTAAAAATGCCGTTTTTTAAAATCAATATTTAAATAGTATTACTAATGGATTTTTTTCAGGGATCTGAAGAGACGTGTATGACCTACTTCAAGGATACGCTAGTCATGTTTATGGGGGGAATTATGGTTGCTCTGGCAGTGGAATACAGCGGTCTGCATAAGCGTCTAGCGCTGAGAGTTATTCAAATGGTGGGCTGCAGTCCCAGAAGGTTCGCATTAGCTATCCTCTACTTTTTTGGCTATAAAAATAGGACTAATTTCATTTAACCTATTTTATAGACTACATTTTGGCCTGATTATGGTGACAATGTTCATATCCATGTGGATTTCCAATGCAGCCTGTACAGCTATGATGAGTCCGATTGTGCAAGCGGTGCTTGAGGAACTCCAAGCGGTCAGTCTGAAGAAATTAAATGGGAAATAATAGAAACTATTTATTAACTATGTAATTTGTTTAACAGCAAGGTGTCTGCAAAATCTATCATGAACCAGAGTATCAAATGGTTGGTGGAAAGAACAAAAAGAAAAATGAGGATGAGTATGTTAAATCTAGTAATAGCTTAAATCTATACAATTATTATACGTAGTCTATGTCTACAGATTACCGTATCCGACAAAGGTAACGCAGTGCTACTACCTGGGCATTGCATATGCGTCGTCACTTGGCGGATGTGGCACGATAATTGGCACTGCAACAAATCTAACATTCAAGGGCATCTATGACACTGCATTCCCCAATGCGACCGAAAAACTGGATTTCCCCACATTTATGTTCTATTCTGTGCCATCAATGTTGATCTATACAGTTCTTACATATGTTTTTCTACAATGGCATTTTATGGGTCTGTGGCGGCCAAAGAGTAAGGAGGCACAAGAAGTACAGGTGGGCAAGGATAACGCGCATGTGGCCAAGAAAATCATTGATCAACGCTACAAAGAGCTAGGTCCCATGAATATGCATGAAATTCAAGTGATGATACTTTTTATTGTAATGGTCTTCATGTACTTCACACGAAAACCGGGTATCTTTACCGGATGGGCTGACTTGCTACCCGCCAAGTGAGTATTTCTTTTGTATGCACAACAGAACAGAGAATCTCTTTTCTATTTGTTCATGATTGATTTTGTCATTATAGCTATAACTACTGAAAACTGAGAATCTAAGTCTTTGAAAATATCACTTAAAACTATGACCTTTGCTTAAGGCAATACTAAATGAATATACCAGACTTGGATTCCAGAACGTATTTTGTTAGTTAAGTTTTAGAGATACTAACACAACTTGTTAAGCTGATTAACAATTGTTCTTATAATATGATATTTATCACAAATAGCCAAAGACCATTTTTTTGATAATTGGACACATATCGTATCGACATGTATCTATTGGGAGTTTTGTGCTATCTGAACGCGTTTTCATAACTATCATTAACTGAATTCGTGAACAGCAAAAAATGATTTAAATTGTGTTTAAAATACGATATATGTGATATACAAGGCACATGGGTCCTCGAAATCCCTCAATGTTGGTAGACAAACATAACATTATAATTAAACGCAGGTAAAGAGGACTATGTTCTGTATAAATACATACATTTAAAGTCAAAATAATAATTGGCCTTAAACGGAAATAAAATACAGAATTTTCAGTTCAAATTTACAAAATCATGGAGCTGTTTTGAAAAATACTTGAATATAGATAACAAATTTGAATTTGTTTGCTTGAATAATAAGGAAATACATAGTGCTCATGTGAAAAGACCCTGCATCGCTGTAAAAAATTCGGATAAAAAAGTTTTTATTTGATAGCCAGGTTGATTAAGTATCCCAGTCGTTTTTTTATATCCTGAACCCATTGAAAATGGGAAATCAGGTTATAATGGTTTTGTTAAATGTATGTAACAGGCAGAAGGAGGCGTGGCAGGCCCCATAAAGTATATATATTCTTGATCAGTGTGACGAACTGAGTCGATTTAGCACTTTCCGTCTGTCTGTCTGTACGTCCGTCCGTCTGTCCGTCTGTCCGTATGTATGAACGCGTCTCTTTTTTTTGGAAGTCCCTGTATAGCAAGCGCAAATTTCATTTATATTTTATACAATTTCGGTTTTTGTTATATTTTGGATATTGGTTCAAATTTTACAAAAATTTTCAAATTGAAGGTTAGTTGCAAATATAGCCAATATGTGAATGAGCTTGCGATTTTATACTAATGAAAAATATTCAATATAATATGTAGATCATATGCTGAAAATTTCATTGGAATCCATTAAGTATCACAGAAGTAATTAAACAAAACGTTTTGTCAACTGCAACATGTGACCAGAAACCCACCCCCGTTTTCATTTTTTCTATACATGTGCACACATACATTGAGACATTCGAATGCGAGCATTCTTGTCTGTTTTAAGAATCAAAACACTTACAGCTGACTGTTAGAATTTTGTTATAATTCTTAGCTGCCTTTAGTTTCAAATTTGCGTAAAATGATTTGAATATCGCATCTTCGCAGGGTTCAGGGTATCTCTTAGTCGAGCAGTCTCGACTAGAGCACTCTTACTTGTTTATTAGTTTTTGTTTTCACACACACAATGGTGGTGTCGCGGTAGAGGTGATGCGCTTTGATCAGTAGATGTTGGTTCGACTCCAGGTGGGGAAATGTCAGATTTTCTTAATTTTTTATTTTTTTCTTTTATTAAATTATTATTAATATTATTCTTAAAACAAAAACTACTTTTTTGATAAACATGCTATTTGATTGTGAAAGTGCAAGATTGGCAATTTAATTAAATTTTGTATAAGTTTGTAATGTATACAAGATACGGAATATATTTAAAAACGCAGATCGGACAGGGTTCAGGGGATCTCCTAGTCGTCGCTGCTCCGCCGCCGTTGCTGCATATTTGTTCCTCCATATATATTTTTTCCGTAGTTTGACGGCGGCCCATATTGTGAAGTTTTTCTTGGTGTTTGATGCCAAATTCCAAATACCGTTTTTTTATTCATTTTTAAAAATGGTGCAAAGGTTTTCTGCGATCCACTTTTGCAAAAAAATGACAATAATTGCTTTCTAATTTACAATACTACAAATTTGAACTCATTACAATCATCCAATCGATTAAAGTTAAAGTTCTCAAACTTATTCAGATGAACCAAAAAAACTTTTGCAACATTTTTTTTATATATTCTTACAAATATTATAAAAAATCAAAACCCACAGACCAGAAACTTTTCTTCATCATAAGTGACTAATTTGTTGATATAAAAAAACTTATTTCATTCAAATCGGAGTTTAGTTTGAAGAGATATACCTTTTTCAAATTTTTGAAAAAGTCAAACCTATTTACTTGAGCGGGACTGTATAAGAATATGTATAAATCACTATATAGTCAGATCCGATTTGCAACGCCCCCAGTAGGCGTGTGGGTATTTAATTTGTATATCGATCTTTATCTTTATGCCATTTTTGGGCATTCTAGCTCTAAAACTTTTGAAGATACAATAGGCGTAGATATATCCGCCATATCTTTTTGATATTGGATTGTCAACGCGAATTTCAACTCTCTAGCACTTCAACTAACAGGGTTTCTAACATACCGGAAAATGTATTTTCCGATTTGCCACGCCCCGGGCGTATCGGGAAAATCTTGACATTATAATTCGAGGGTATACTCGAGTACATGCTCCAAATTTCAAGACTCTAGCTTCAATAGCGTCGAAATGGACGAACATTGCACAAAACCAATATACTCATTTCACTTTCGTGAATGAGTATAAAAAATATGAAATGCAAGATATGAACCTCTGGACGAGGAAGCCAATAAACTTATATTAATTGTTATTTCTTAACCTAACCTCTCAAAAGTTAAAGATCACATATGACATCACCTATCTTTTTATTTTATGAATACTTTTAGAGTGATTAAAAACTCGATGCCAACCATCTTTGTGGTGATCATGTGCTTCATGCTACCGGCCAACTATGCATTCTTACGATATTGCACACGTCGCGGACCTGTGCCATCGTCGCCGACGCCCTCACTGATCACCTGGAAATTTATTCAGTCTAGGGTGCCATGGGGTCTGATCTTCCTGCTTGGTGGTGGTTTCGCCCTGGCAGCGGGCAGCAAACAAAGCGGCATGGCAACATTGATTGGAAGTTCGATGAGTGGTCTGAAGGTACTTCCTAACGCAGCATTGTTGTTGGTCGTCATTCTGGTGGCTGTATTTATGACCGCCTTCAGTTCAAATGTGGCTGTTGCCAATATTCTCATACCTGTGCTCAACGAGATGGTGGGTCAAATGGGCTATCAATACTGTAGAACTACCCATTAACTATCTGTTTTTATATTACAGTCGCTGGCACTGAAGATACATCCGCTGTACCTAGTCTTTCCAGCAGGCCTTGCTTGCAGTATGGCCTTCCATTTGCCGGTGAGCACGCCACCAAATGCTTTGGTTGCTGGCTATGCGCATATTCGAAGCAAGGATATGGCGATAGCGGGTATTGGACCGACGATTATTACCATCATTGTGCTATTCATTTTCTGTCAAACTTGGGCAATGGTCATCTATCCAAACCTGGACACATTTCCGGAATGGGCACAAATTGCCGCCGAGGAAGCAGCTAACAAGAGTCGCATGCTGGCCGAGATAGCTGCCAATAAGACGCATATTTTGGAGTTAGCAGCAAATGCCACACGCCTATTGACAAACAATACTGAAATGTTAACCGATTTAACCACAAGCAGCTCAAATTTGGTAGGCGACCTGATTTCCAACAGCTCGCAGCCAATGGCTCAATTGGCTGTCAATGGCACACGATTGTTAGCTGAAATTGCCTTTAACAAAACTCTCTAATTGGAGGTTACTAATTATTTAGTTGTCTTGTCTAAAAGTGGTCACGAGCCCCACGAATACCGTCTTTAGGGGACCTGTACAAAGCAACACACAAGTGCCTTTGACTAAATATTTTTATAATCTACTACACAATTAAGTAAAAAGTTAAAAAACAATAAAAGCAACCAATGAAAACAATTACACTTTGGAACGAATTTACAAAGCCCAAACATAAAACTTTGAGCTCATTAATGATAACTGTTTTTGTGTGACACCATTAGACTAAAATCTATATACAGCTAAAATTGTTTATATAGCGAGCTGACTGTGTGAAAGTTAACAATAATTGGGAAATAATACGTCCTTTCAGCAAATAATCGCATTTACTAAAAGCCTTTAAAGGTAAAAAAAAGATTTATGAAAAATTACATGTGTTAGTTAATAATTGCATTTAGCGAAAATGAAATATATATATATATATATATATATATATATATATATATATATATATATATATATATATATATATATATATATATATATATATGAAACAACAAACATTGAAATGTATTTTTATACTCTTTTTAGGAACTAGACTGACGGATCGTGTTTTTGCAAATGTAATTTTTATGAAATTTAGTACGAACTTTTGAAAACAAAACAATTTTACTCAATATTTGAATGCGTACAGAAATGAGCACAAAAATAGAATAAGTTTTAATAATTCACATGCTAATATTCGAGCGATATATGTTTTATATAGTTTTAAAATCAAATAAAAAGCTCAAAATAAAAAAAAAATATTCATCGTTCAAGTTTTATTTTAAATTTTACGGGTACTGTTAATACTTTAGCAAACTGGAGCAAAGTGCAATTTAAAAAAATTTTAAAATATTGAATTAATCACGATAAAACTGTATATTTCGTCTATTAATAATAAAATTCTGATTGAAAATTGATTCTTTTGATAACAATCATGAATTCTTAACTGTCAACTACAAAGTTTTCCATTGTTTTCATTGTTAACTTTACTAAATTTCAGAAAGAAAGACACATTCATTATCAAGTAAACATGTTATTTAACGTGTAGCAAAATAAAACAATCGATTATAAGATTTGTTTTAAGAGTTTTTTTCCTTGCACGACTGTCTTAGACGTTCCTTAGACGACTGTCTGGTGGGGGAATTGGCTAGGATGTTGTTCAGTATTATGATGGACATTGCTAGTGAAATGAGGTAGCTAATGCTGTAGTTGCTGATTTTGACTTTGATCTTGGAAATGATCAGAGCTCTATGCAATGCGCTATTGCGAGCGTAAAATATACCCCCTGTCCTACTACTGAGTGTACGAGTTTACTTCAAAAATTACGTTTCAGCTAATTGCTAGCAAGGGTACGAGTATTCTCCATGAAACATCACGGCACTACAAGATAGCTAATGTTTTTAATTGTTTCTCATTAGCTGATTTTAAAGATTAAACAAAAGACACTTGTTTTACATCAAAAGATTAGTTTTATTACGAATCGTTACAAATATATAATATGATTTCTTTATTGCTAATTTTTACCATTTTAAAACAAGGCACACGAACGGGGAAGGATAAATATTATTCAGAGCCACATAAATTTGCCCGCAACCAAAGAACTGATAGTTGGATTCGTTGAAAGATTAATTTAAAGTGCAATAAGCTGACCTCTATGCAAATTAAGACAAACACCTAGAACTTGGAGGACTTGATTAGATTGAGCGCCTCGGTAAGCATGCGTCCGAAATCGGCATGTACCAGCGTAAAGTTCTTAACCGCACGCTCTTGCAAGAACTGACTGGCATTGCTCAAATTTTCGGCTATGTTCTGTACTAGACGTTTCTTAGCGCAATTGTCCAGGACATGCACCCAGAAATCAGTGACCTGACCATAATTATCCTCCGTATCACCGCTGCTGTAGCGATAAACATCGCCGGTCACCGGGCAACAAGTAGACAGAGCGCGAGCACGTGGGCACTCCTGCGGACCATTGAAAGAATTTGGGAAATAGTTTGGTGCTCCATCCTGATTGTCGGTGGCATTCATGAAACCATCGCGTTGATAATTGTTGACCTTAACGCGATACGGACAATTGACTGGTATCTGCAAATAGTTAGGTCCCAAGCGATGACGATGCGTATCAGAGTAAGAGAAGAGACGGCCCTGCAACATCTTATCCGGCGATGGCTCAATGCCTGGCACCAAGTGCGCCGGGCTAAACGCAATTTGTTCCACCTCGGCAAAGTAGTTCTTTGGATTGCGATCGAGCACCATTTTTCCCACTGGTATCAATGGGTATTCCTTATGGGACCAAACCTTGGTCACATCAAACGGATTGTACTTATACTTCTTGGCCTCCTCGAAGGTCATCACCTGTATATAAAATGTCCAGCTGGGAAATTTGCAGCCCTTGATACGGTTGTACAAATCACGTATGCTATAGTCAGGGTCACTCGACGCCAGATCAGAAGCGGTCTTCACATCCAAGTTCTTAATGCCCTGGTCTGTCTTAAAGTGGAACTTGGCGTAAATGGGCTCACCTTTGGCATTGACCAATTTAAAGGTGTGCGAGCCATAGCCATTCATATGGCAAAAGCCATCTGGTGTGCCACGATCACTGAACAGGAACGAAACCTGATGAGTGGATTCGGGGCGTAGGGTCAGGAAGTCCCAGAACATATCCGCATCCTTCAAGTGCGTCTGTGGATTGCGCTTTTGGGTATGTATAAAACTGGGAAACAGTATAGGATCGCGTATAAAGAAAATGGGCGTGTTGTTGCCCACTAGATCCCATATGCCATCATCCGTATAAAATTTAACAGCAAATCCGCGAGGATCACGTGCTGTATCCGCCGAGCCGCTCTCTCCGCCCACCGTTGAGAATCGAACGGCCACCGGGGTGCGCTTCTTGACCTTCTCAAACATCTTGGCAGCGCAATACTTACTGATATCGTGAGTAACCTCAAAGTAACCAAACGCCCCGCCGCCCTTGGCATGAACCACACGCTCCGGAATGCGTTCGCGATCAAAGTGAGCCATTTCGTCTAAGAAGTTGACATCTTGCAGCAGAATCGGACCGCGAGGACCCACCGTTTGCGAAGCATCCTTAATGCCAATGGGTGCGCCACTGCCAGTAGTAACTACGCCTGCCGATTCCTACAAGCAAAAGGTATTTTATTTTAATCCAGTAACATAGAAAAACATCGATAAAAAGTTCCAGATTTCAATTTCTACTTTTATTAGCTACCTAAATTTTATATTGTATAATCTGCATCTTTCACCGGAAAGATAAACATAGAAATAGATATTAGTTTCGCAGTACGTATGAATGCACTTCATGGGAGGTCGGGCTAGCAAAGCAATTGTGCAACGCATATAGAAAAACATACTATATACGTATATAGAAATATATTAGCAAAAGATTATAGTATACTCTAACACTCTCCCATCGTATATGTAGGATTCTTTGTTGTGAACCTGGGTGCAGCTGTTGCCGCTCCCTGGAATAGCTTATCAGTTATTCTACACGCAGAAGAGACGCGAACATCGTCTGTTTACTAATGGCATCTTTAAGTGATGAAACTAAGATGAAGTTTGATCAAGTTAAACAAGTGAGGACTGTTTTTATTTATTTATTTGTATACTAGTTGTATCTGGAAGGAACTTTGCTGACTAACAATCCATTCGATATCCATAGAAATAATCTATAGAAATAATCTAATGAATACAAGTTCAATTTGTACTATCTGTGAATACTTTATCTACATTTATTATTTGGTGGCCTTCAAATCTTAAACCATTAAATTATTACCTTATTTATTTTAATTGATATTATCAAATAAGTTCAGTGCTTTATCAATTGCTATCACTAAAAAAAACATGAAAATATGATAATTGATATAAAGTTGACATATGTAATATTGATATATATATAAATATACGAACAGACAAATGAACATGGATATATGTACATATCGACACGAATTCTGATTCTGATCAAATATATATACATTTTGGGGGCGAGAAAAACTTTTCCCATTAGTTACACAGTTAAAGGTAACAGGTAACAGGTTAAATTCTCATTAGCTGAATGTAGCTTGTTCTATATATAGTGTTAAAAAGGTTTTTAATTTTGTTTCTGATTTGCAATCGCAACCGTTTGCACTTTGAGTCAGAAATAAATTAATGTGGGGCCACATGGGAGGGCGCTGTTTGAAAGATAATAAGAAGCAAACAATAGGACGTTCGTTGTGTGTGCGTGTCTAAAGAGCAAATTGATGATAAGACCATCGATCGATAGTACAAAAATGCAAAGCATCGGAATTTACAATTGCCAGTTGTATGCTTGAAAAGAAAAACGAAAAACAACTTAATAAAGCATTTACAGTTTGTATTGATAAATATGAAATAAAATACTAAAGTCTTTAAGGGAAAGTGTACAAAAGCCTTCAAAGGAATGTACTGAAAATATAAAATAAGTATAAAAATGCTTATATATATATTTATATATGGAAATTTCGGGCATTCCTGTAAAAAAGTCAACAGTGTTTGTTTCAGTCATTGTATAAATAGACGTACTTAAATAATGCCTGACAAAATGCAGTTTCTCGTTAGTTTCCATACAAAGTCAGTCAAAAGCAGCAACAACAACACGAACACTTTTGTGGGTCAAAAGTTTTCAATGCGAAATTTCGAAACATATTCTCACATAGGTGTTGGAAGCCGAGTGCCAAATGGATTGCATAACCAAATGCAGCAGCTAATTATTTCTTTTTTTTATTATTCGCCATCGCTATAAGGCAGACCTCTAACTCCGCTAATTCGTATCGAACTAGTTTGATTGGGTTCAACGCCTCTATCAGCGTAAATGCTCTCTCTCTCTCTCGCTCTCTCTCCACTTGTCTCTGTTTGCCTCTCGCCAATGCTAGCAACCAGTTTTATGCAACATCGAAGTGAATTGGCTTGAGGCATAAAAAACCTTATTGCAACTCCTCGAAGGCCCCGGTTCGAAAGTGTTTTAGTATGACTACAAAAAATAATTTGTATTCCAATGTGAAGTCAAACGCAGTCAAGCTTAAAACAGAAAATATCGCTGTTCCAATTCAATTAGATAATTGCATTTCCGCTTTGTTAATATATATATATAAATTGCTGATTGAGTACCATGATGGCCCCTCAAGGGGACATAGATTATTGACCAATAGCCCATGTAGTTCCAATAAATAAGTTTCGAATATCTCTGACGATTTATCGAATTTAAAAGTTATTTTCTAAATATCTATTTCGAATGAAAATGCATCCAATATATGTATATGTATTTGTATATGCATATACAAACAAACAATCTAGCTATTAAATATAAATTTTCACTTGGATTTTTAATAGCCCGGCCTTTGGATTAGGTACAATTGGACATATACAACTTTATACACACAATTGTATGTATATATATATATATATATATATATATATATATATATATATATATATATATATATATATATACATATATATATATATATATATATATATATGTATGTATGTATAAATATTCATACATGTAGCTGCAGATAAGCGTTATCAAAGAATGAACGATAAGATTAATTATGGATTTATAAATAATGAAGAATTTTGCTTGCTGAACTCTGAGTTGCTGACATAGTTTTTGTTTGCATAAGTTGAAGTTCTTTTTACTCTGAAGATGCATAAAACTATTTACTCCATTTACAAAATATGGAAAACACATAACAATACAATTAGAAAACAAGAGACCCAAATACAGATGTGATACAGATACATGCATACATATAAAACCAATCTTTTATTGCTAGGTTAATGCAAAAAAGAAAAAGAAAATAAAAAACACACTCATTTTGAACATGCAATTTGTTTTAAAAAGAGAAAGAGAGAGACGATAGAACAACAAAGGGAGATGAGAACTGCACTGGGCACGAATACCAAAACAACAATGCATATATTTGAACTTTGGCTAGGCAGTATTATCCACTGCAAACTTGGCAGTACAACACAAAATGTAGTACGCAACTTAAGGCGCATTATTATTTATTTTTGCTCTGTAAATATTAAGTTACTTTATATTTACTAAGTTACCTTTTGACAGTTCTTATAATCAAGCAATTGATTTGAAGCAGCATCGCGTGTAGCCATTTTGATTGTCCTATTTATTTGCTTTCAATAACCAAAAATTTGGAGTATACTTTAAACACTTGAAACTTTTTTGCGTTGTTTCTGATGTGCGGCTAATTTTGTTAACTAAAACACATAGAACTCAGTGTTCATTGCTTTTATAGGCGGTTTGTCATTTACAGTTTTCTGTGTGACCGTACGATTTTACCATTAAAATCTTAAGTGTAAACTATTTTTACTGTTCCAAACGTGTAACAACTTCAAAACGACTTTCTGATATTTTCAGCAGTATTATTATTTTTGCTATTTAAAAATATACACAATAAAAATGGTTTATTTTGTATAATTTGTGATTCGTGTTTTAAAACACAATACAGAAAATAACAGAAATGTTATTTGAATTCATGTTAGGTTTTGTGGCGGCTAACCGATGTAAAGCGATTCTTTGCCGATAGTTTTCTGAAGTGTATTGTATTTGCGTAAGTTGGCAGGTTACATTTAATGAGAAGGTTGGCAGTCCTCCATATTTTTAGTCACTTTCTCAGTCATTCATTCTTCGTACGTTCGTTAGCCTTCGGTCTCTCTCGATTTTTGAAGTAGTAGTGATTTCTTTTTATAAAAATCTCAAATATATACATAGTATATACAGCAAAAGCGATTATATATATTTTTATGTATATTCACATAATATAGTACAACACATTAACGAAAATTATAAGCATCAAATGTAAGTGCAAGTGCAATCAGAATTCAATGGCACTTTCGTAAAGTTTCTTTTTACGTAAAAATACTCATAAAAAACGGCGCGTGTGAAAATTTTCAACAACGACGTAGCAGCAAAAGCAGTCTCAGTCTGTCTCTCCTCTACGTTTCTTTGCTGCAAAAGGAGAAGCTGAGCAACAACAACGCTACAACAAAATTCCCCACACACAAAGTAGGCCAACAACAACAAAAAACAGCAAAGCAAGCAAGCAAGCAACAGCAACAACAAACTGAGATTGTGTGTGTGTGTGTAAAGTGTATTATAATAAAACTGCGAGCGTGTGTGCGTGTAAAATACAAAAAAGAAGTATCAAAAAAGTAGAAAACTCAGCGACCGACAATTTTGTAATTGTGTCAGCCTATTTCTACTTGTGTGCATATGAGTGTGTGTGTGTATGTGTGTGTGTGTCTGCCGGTGTGCGTGTAAATGATTTAAATCAAATGTCTTACAAAAATTTGAATTTTGACATTCAAACGCAATGTGCGTATATGCAAAAATATATATGTATATATGTGCATAAATATATATAAATACATATATACATATGTATCATTTTTTGTTTTGCTGCACTCATTTCGACAAGACAAGTGAAATTGTCTTTGTTTCATTTACGAGACGCGTCTGCGGGCGGGCTTAAAGTATAGAAATACTTTACTCTACCAACGAAATATCGTTGCCCCCTACACAGTGGCGCCGACTTTGACTTCATTTTATAACGGAATGAAGGGAACATATTACCAATGTCTGTGGGTGTGTGTTTCTGCTGTCGCGTTGCGTTGGTGTGTGAGTGGCAATGAGCGTTAGCAAAAAACAACAACGAAACACACTATTTGGAATTAGCGTCGTCAATTATAAATTATATAGTATATATAAATTATAATAATATACAAATGTCTTCAGCTGATGAAGATGTTGAGATTTTGTTGCTGGCTGATTGCCTGGTAAATGCACACAAAATGCAAATTGAGAGTCTTTGTAAAAAATAACAATAAAATTTTAAAAATAAATTTGTGTGTTTCTCTACATCTCTCTCTATCTGTCCTTTCTTATTATTCCTAATAGTTATGCATAAGTGAAATAAATATACATATGAGGAAGCGAGCGCAGACGACGTTCGGCGACGTCGCCGCTGACGCTTCAGGACAGGTTTATCAGGGCAAAAATTTCACATAAAGATACTAAGCCACTAATACATACATATATATTCACCGTCTTTTGCACAGTAAGTGCGTGTGTGTAACAACGATGTGTGCAACAATAACAACAGAGACAAACATAGCATCGCTAGAAAGCAAAGTGAAATTTAATAAAGCAACAACAAAAACACGCAATACCAATTCAAAACCGTTTTTCAACTTCGAGAAATAAGTGAAAGAAGGAAAAAAATACTGGTTTTCAAATACATACATATGTACGTATGTATGTATATGTATATGCATAATTTAATGTTGGAAGAAACAACAACAAACAGAGAGGAGCTACAACTAAAAAGTTGCTGTGCGAGAAATGTGTACGGGTATTATTAGCGTGTGTATGTGTGTGAGCATGCACTCATGCAGATTGTATGTGTGTGGTCTGTAAACTATGCGAGAAAATAGCTAAACAACAAAGTGAAAAGCAATGCTAAAATAATAATAATAATAGCAACAACAACAAAGTGTAAACGCAATCTGAAATAACAGTGTCTTTTTAAAAATCTTTAGACTTCACGAATGTCAACGTCACATCCACACACACTGTAGTAGGGGGAGTAGCAGCAGCGGCTACACCAAACAGGCGAAGTGACTGCAGGACACAAACAAAGGCCGGGCTCTGTATTTTCACTCAGAGATTTCAATTACTCGCAATTTTCAATTATTTTCCCACAATTTGGTGCGCTGGTTTTCAAATAAATCATAAGGTGAGTTTGTGTAAAAGTTTTGTTACTTCTTAATTAATATCCAATACGCATGGTTCCAAACTGTTTTTGGTTAGTGTAGGCGAATGCTGCGCTTCAATTCAAACTGTTTGTCGAATACCGACAGCAGCAGCGGCAAGGGGCAAATGACAAGATGAAGCAATTATTTCTGCATATATTTTGAGTTTTCGGTAAGGTTTTTTTTTGTGATCTTTGAAAAGCTGGCAATGCAAATATAACTGTAATTCTAACACTCAATATACAGTCCTAGTTAAAAACAAGTACGTTGCAGTCTGGCGTTACTGACTGCAGCAAACTCATTCACGGCCCAAACGCTACCAGCTCCATTTTCTGATTTGCCACGGTCCCAATTGCTATATATGTATATATCATTTTTACAAATCAATAGAGGAGCTCAACAGTAATTTAGTCGTTAAATTTTGAGTGTCTAGTTCTAAAACTGTAGAATAGATATACCTTATTGCTCTCGAGTTGGCAACTACTCGGGTATATTCCAAATTTAAAGTCTAGCATTAATAGTGCTCAAGCTATATAAGAATATGGATAAATCATTATATAGTCATATCCAATTTGCCAGTGGGCGTGGATATATAATTATTTCATCGATCTTTATATGATCTTAACAGTAACTCACATACCAAATGGGCATTCTAACTTTAAAACTGTGGAAAGTACAGTTTTATCCGATTTGCCACGCCCCCAATGGGGGTAGATATATCCGTCAAATGTCTTTGATCTTGGGTTGACAACGCGAGTATACGTTCCAAATGTCAACTCTCTAGCACTTCAACTAACAGGGCAACATGTTCAAAATTTCAAGTCTCTAGCTTCAATAGCGGCGAAATGGATATTGCACAAACCCAATATACTCATTTCACTTTCGTAAATGAGTATAAAAATACACGGTTTTCAGTTGTACGATGACAACATAAATTCGACGTTGTTGTCGCTGATTTGCGTAAATGTTGTAATGCACTGACTAACGAAACGGTTCAACGGCGGTCGTTCGGATGTTGCCCGTAGTTGCTCTTTTCTTTCATACTCTCTCTCTCTTTTTCTCCTTTCTCTTTCTATCTAATATATTTATCGCAATCTGTACATCTTACTCACTCGTTCTATCTTACACTTTTGAATATTGTTCCGTACACAAAAACATTTTGTATTTGAAATACAACAGTTGCCAAAATATTAATGGTTACATCAGAGCATATCACGAAATGTGATGAATAATTTTGGGTTTACTTATCATAAATATGATCCAATCGTATTTATATTGTGATCAACGCAAAACATCGATAAGTAATTATTACGTGACATCTTTAATAATACGTTTTTCAAATAAAAACTAAACACATGCAATATTGAAGTTTGAGACGTAAAGCTTATATAAATTAAAAATATAGTTAGAACACCAAGCTGACTGAGTAGGGATATGCTTCATAGTTCACAATGTCAAGTGAAAAATACAGTCGAGTCTCGATAATTCGAAATGGCAAGGGGATCAGGTTTTTTACGAATTAGACGGAAATTCAAATTATCGAGACTCGACTGTAACGAATTTTTTTCAAGGGGATAGATTTTGTTTCGATTTATCGCGATTATCGATTTAGCGGGGTACAAATTATCGAGATTCGACTGTAAAAACAAAATATTTTTGAACAAAAACCAGATTTTAGAATTTTACTCAAAATAAAAGCTTAAGCAGTTAAATAATAAGTAAGAGACTGCTCGACTAGGAGATACCCTGAACGCTGTGAAGATCCAATATTCCAATCATTTTACGCTGCTTTTATATGTATATACATTACAAACAACATATACACACACGCAGCGACTGCGCTTGGGCTGCAGTATGATCTATATTTTGGAAAAATTTGTTGTTTGTAGCGGGGTACAAATTATCGAGACTCGACTGTATATTCATTCTAAAATATTTCTCATACAATGCGTCTATTATATTTGTTTCCTAAGTCTATCGCTTGTTCTTAGATTCCAATGAGCATTTACTTATTCGTACAGAATTTGCCTTAAATTAAGTAAAATAAAGCTTAAATGTTGAAATGTTGATTGAAATGAAAGGTCATTGCCATTTTCTGAGCTAAGATTCAGCGACTGCACACAAACCCCTTGAAAGTAATTTTTTATATCTTGATGTCGTACATAAGTTGACTTATAAATATTTGTAATTGAGGAAAATAAATAAAATAATTTATAAAAATTTAATTAATATAATTTTATATAATTTAATATCATTTGTACATATGTATGTATATATTTTTATGCAAGAGCGGCGCAGTTTGTTGCCAACTCACAATATAGCCAAACAGTTATTTAGTTCTATTGTGTTTCGAAAGAAACCGGTTTAAAGCATTAACAAGGCAATAACAAAGCTTAAAAAAACCGTTTAAGCGTATATCAAAGAATGCTTTATAATGGTGCTTAGAGTTGAAAGCGTGCAACGTCGTGTATGCCTTCGTGAGCTCAATGAAAAGCGTAATACACTTTACACAATAAACAACACAATTCAACAGGAAGAAAGACATACATTTATCAATGCGTTCTTCAATGATTTATTATCTCTAGAAAATTAGATAAATATAATTCTATTATTTCACTGATATTTACTTTGCACTTTATACAATCTATAAGATAAAACTCCAGCTGGTGCTCAGATTCAATTATGATATTGACTTCAAGAATACCTATTTGTAAACTTGATATTAATTATACTTGATTTAAATTTAACAAAACTATAAAATATGATATATGTTAGAATTTATTTCCAGTGTTGTCGGAGCCGTGATTTTGGTGTGTTGCAATGAGACACTAGCCCATCTCTAATGAGAAAAGATAGAGCGAAAGAGAGAGGCGTGAACACATAACTTTTAGCTCAAGTATTTATCAGTGACAACGAACAACGCACAGCTGTACAGTAAAATTCGAAACAATTATCAGTTCTCAGTTTTCAGCTCTCACTTTTGTGGACGACAAACAAAAAAAATAAACAAACAAAATAAACAAACAGACGCACACACATAAACGGAGAGTTTAAAATCGCTGTGCAAACATTGTCAGCAGTTCTATTTTTGGAGAGTATTAGAACTTAGACACATTTTTTTCTAGATGTATTATTTGATACTGAATAAATAATCAACTATATTTGATAAGCTCAATAAGAACAAGTAAGAGTGCTCTAGTCGAGACTTCTCGACTAGAAGATACCCTGAACCCTGCGATATTAATATAAATATGTATTAATAAACAACACAAACACACGCACAAGTACGTGCTCTCCTACTGCGCAGTTTACGCAGCGACTGCGCTTGGGTTGCGCTTGTGCTGCAGTATGGGCAATATTATGGAAACTTTTTTAATGCATAAGTTTTCTTCTAGATGGACTTTCATGATCAAACATTTACAGCATAATAGTGACATTTATATGTATGTATTTGCCAAAGCACAAGTCTCAAGTATCTCTAATACAAAATTTAGGGGATAGAGGGAGTGGTATCCAAAAACCAAAAATCACAAAATGTCTGTATTCATTACACGGATATACACAGTAGATCTAAAATTTATAGCTATTACGATATTCAAGTTACGCCTCAAAAACGAAACAAAAATGTAGATTTTCACTGATAATAAGGAAGTGTGATGAGTTATCGACTCGTTGAGTTGATCAAGAATATATATACTTTATGGGGTCTGCCTGTTACATACATTTGACATTTCAACAAAACCATTATTCCCTGATTTCCCATATCAATGGGTTCAGGGTATAAAAATGTGATGGCTGAACTTAGTAACTTTATTTTCAATAGAAGGCTTTATGAGCAAGACAAGTTTTATTTTATCAATTGTAAGTTGGATATAATATATATTGGGTCTTTCACTAAGTAATTTCGTTTGATAACAACAGCTGATCTTATTGAATTTTTTCACAGCCATTATATATTTTATATATATATAGGTATATATAGGTGATATAGTAAGGCTTATTTGTAAAAATTTTTGTTGGATTTTGTGAAATAGTTTTCATTTGGTGCCCTATCGAAGATGGAAGATCAAAAACAACATATTTCACTGTTTTACTATCGAAAGGGCAAAAATGCAGTTCAAGCAAGGCGAAAATTATGCGATGTGTGCGGAGAAGATGTATTGGTTTGCAAAATTTCGTTCCGGCAATTTCAATCTTGAGGATGCAGCAAGTCCTGGAAGGCCTCTTGAAGCCGATGTGGACAAAATAAAGTCATTGGTCGATGCAAATCGTCGAATAACAACCCGAGAGATTGCAGAAAGATTAAATCTGTCAAACGCGACCGTTCACAAGCACATGAAACGTCCAGGATTAATTTCCAAGCTTGACATATGGGTTCCTCATGTTCTTACAGAACGAAATTTGCTTCGTCGCATTAACGCTTATTAGACTTCAAAGAAACGATCCATTTTTAAAGCGCATGGCATACCGGCGACGAAAAGTCGGTTTTTTACAACAATGTAAAGCGTAAGAGATCACGGTCTAAAAAGGATGAACCAGCTCAAACCACATCAAAGCCCTATATTCACAAAAAAAAAGGTTATGTTGTGAGTTTAGTGGGATTTCGAGGGGATCGTTTATTTTGATCTTTTGACGGACAACACAACGATTAATTCAGAAGAGTATTGCAATCAGCTGGACAAATTAAGTGATGCACTTAAAGAAAAGCGACCAGAATTGGTCAGTAGTCAGTAGTCCCATACAAGTTTGATAACTCGCCAAAAGCTATTGCAGCTTGAATGGGATGTGCTACCACACCCACCATATTCTCCAGACTTGGCCCCTTCCGACTATTACTTGTTCCGGTCTCTGCAGAATTTTTTGGATGGTACAACCTTCACCTCAAACCAGGACGTCAAATACCACTTGAACCAGTTTTTTGCCAGCAAGATTCAAAAATTGTATGAGCGTGGAATCAATCTCTTGCCCGAAAGATGGCAAAAGGTATTAGATCAAAATGGAGAATACATAATTTCATAAAATGTTTTATATTGTAAAATAAAAAAAAATCGTGTTTGAATTGCAAAAAAAAAAACGAAATTACTTATATATATATCTATTAATGGATTTATAGGAATATAATTTCCATTTACTTTTATTTTTTTGGGGTAATTCCTGTTACGAAATTGATATAATTGATTTCCGTTACTTTTTCCCGTCTTTATAAATGACCTTCCAAACTGTATTTTTCATTCAAAGATATTTATGTATACAGATGACGTAAAACTTTGTCTCTGGTACTCTAATGAATTCGAAGATCTTCGCCTACAATATTAATTCCTTTCATCAATGGTGTGAGGCTAATGAGTTGCATTTACTCTGCACTAAGTGTATGATTTACTAATGACAATGACATTCAGTTGTATCATTCCACATATTGTTAATTATACAATTAACAATATTTTGGTGACTCAAAACTTAGTTTCAATCTTCACATGTCAGCCATAAATAATAAATGAAACTAAAAGTGTTCTTTGCTTTATTAAACGTTAGTCAAAGGAGTTTAAGGACCCCTCAATTACCAAACTTTGATAAATTTCGCTTTTACGACCTATCTTAGAATATTGTTCAATTATACCGTCTCCACAGCATAAATAGTATCAGGATCGGATTGAATCGGTCACGAAACAGTTTCTTCTCTTTGCTTTGCGAGATCTAAACTGGGACCATAATCTACGTTTACCGTCTTACCATAGTAGGTTCTTCTTATTAATCTTCCATCGTTAATCAAAAGATTAATTTGATTATTGGTAATATTGATTCTTCCCGAACAACCAGACCCTTTCGTCCAATACATTTACCTTTGTCCACATCGGATTATTCTATGCATAGTACGTTTCACGTTTTATGCGTTAATTATAATACAATTTACTACAAGTTTTACTCAGAACTCTGTCTTCCATTAATAAAATCGTTGCGTTTAGGGAAATCAGATGCAATGTATGTATGTACAATATGGTGTCTCCACTCCACTTTCCACTCCTCCTTTTGCCTGTTACATATATTTGACATTTTAACAAATCAAATTATATCCTGATTTCCCATTTTGAATAGGTTCAGGGTATAATAAAAATCAGTTAAATAGTTGAATCGCACATTTATGTATATTTCAAACAAATCAAGTAAAGTTTTTTTTTTATTCAAATTAAAAATATATAAATTATTAAATATGTATATACTTGCAGATGCTGAATGTCTTCAATATATTTAGAAAGTGTTCCAAACTCGTTGGACTGTAGGTTGCAAAGGTAAATATCATTATTTATTTATACACAAATTAAATATATTGTAAGAAAATTAATTGTTGAATAACTTTTGTCCTAAATGCACTTTAAATTTGTATCGATAATAAGAAAAAATATATAGATAAACTCGTATGGCTTACACGACTAAACATTTAACATTTCAAGTTTCTAGATTTATTGAATAAAATATTTTGATAAACAAAATAGGTCGTTTTTATCGATAGAGAAGATAGATGAAGAGCTTAGATTCCTTAATCAAGCGTAATTGATAGAGTAGAGTAATGAGATTAGTTTGCACTGCAATATTCTTATGTATCGGTATTAGTCATAAGCGTGTACCGCCTACATAAATAGGCTTAATTCCTTGCTAAGTCGGCAGAATACAATTTACAATTTAAGAGACAAATAAATTTATGTATTTCGATTTTATGTTTAAATGCTTGAATAATTAATATTAATATTGATATTTTCGCATAGCCTAGGTTAGTTATTTCGTGTTTTTCGTATGTTGGCAATGCTTCAGACGATTCCCAACTGACACTGTTAAAAGACTTAGTAGGTTATGCAAAGTCCGCCTGTCCTTATGTATGAAAGCGTCGATCTCAGAACATAAAAGACCTAGAAACTTGAAATCGATAAGTTTCCCCGTATTTTTGTTATCGATTAAAAACCTTATCGAAATCAAGTTATTAAATTATATCTCGTACATCTTTTGAGCTAGAGTCTCCAAATTTAGTATTTAGATTCGTTTATATTTTTTACAATTCTGATTTTTGTTGCATTTTAAATACAGCTAAATACAACTTTTTTATAATTGAGTTTTACAAACTTACAGTTTTCTGCGTTAATAAATACATAACTGAGTATATTTAAAAACAACAGATCGGACGGGGTTCAGAGGATCTCCTAGTCGGGCACCACCGACTGGAGTTTTCTTACTTGTTTTAAATTTTCTTAAATTTTGGAATTCACAAAGGTTCGTTGCGCTCTTATTAGTATTGTGTTTCGTTTTAGGTTATTCCGTTTTGTTCGCACATCGCTTTTTCCATCTGTGCACATACATACATATGTACACAAATATACATGCACATACTTATCATATTTATATTACTTGCAATAACAACGACAACAAAAATGCGTCACAATTTATTTACATTTACGCTAACGGCACCCTGCCGCATGCACATATGTGTACACATACACTGATAGGTGCATAAATTTTGCTTTTATGTATGTATGTATGTACATATTTTGGGCCTTGACCTCTACAATCGACAGTTCGCAACTGCCGCAGTTTCTTCGTCGGCTGTGTTTTTGACGAAGCTTGCTTTCTGTCCCATTTCGTTTTGCTTTCTTTTCATTATCAATTGATGGTTTATTTGCAGTAACCCAACACAAACAAGTAAGAAGATGAAGTCTGTCAAGTCGGTATTACATTACGGATTCACGCTCTAAAATCAGTTGAATCCTTTTTGGTAAAAGAATCGGGAATGAGTATGTGGTAACTAAACTTCCTGTTCCAAGACTTTATAAGATATAGTCTTGTGATTTGCGTAACACCTCGCTGTATAAATAGTTAATATAACAACGGAAAACAAGAATCCTCATTTTGCGCTTCTCATACTTACATAGCAAAAAAAAAACACATGCACACACACATACGCACGCTCGCATAAGCACACGCTCTGCTAACTGCGCAGTTTGCTTTTGCGCTTTACTATGGGAAAATAATTGTTGAATAACTTTTGTCCTAAATGCACTTTCAATTTTTATCGATAATAAGGAAATATATACATAGATAAACTCGTATGGCTTACACGAGTATACATTTAACATTAAAATTTGTAGATTCAGTGGTTTCCCAGATTGCTGCGTTCATATGGATTGACAGACGGACATGGCTATATTAACTCAGCTTGTCGTCTTGATCGAGAATATATATACTTTATAGCTTTCTGCCTGTTAAATATATTTTCACAAAACCGTAAATTCTCATTTGATATGCCCGCGGTCGATATTTTTCAAAACTTGTTGTACCCTGAACCCATTGAAAATGGGAAATCAGGGTATAATGTTTTTGTCAAAATGTATGTAACAGGCAGAAGGAGGAGGCGTGGCAGACCCCATAAAGTATATATATTCTTGCAGTATCATCCGCAAAAATCAATGCAGTGCATCCACTTAAGACGGGAATATGGGATGTATATATATTGTATAATATTGAGAACATTGTAGACATATGTTAATTGCACTTGAATTATCATCGCTTATATGAAAGGCAAAGGCTCGGTTACTAAGAAAATTTCGTATTATTTTAATAGTTCGTAAAAGAAAATGTACAAAACTCATTTTCAGCAGCTCTTTCTTTTAAAATTTAAATTTACGATACTTTTAATTCTAAACGGAGGGTGCGCGGTGTTGTAACTGTTGTTTGCGGAAATATATAATTATTTTCAGTAAAGTCGAATAGACTTTTATTAATAACTTTATCTAGGACTTTAGTTTCTGAAGAGATCAGCATATATGTATATACGAGATAGGACACTTAGGTTTATTCGCTTTTAAAATGGAGCTGACATTGAATAGTTTCTATTTCAGAGGAAAAGAACGCTAGGCGAACGCATTTATTTATAATTCATATCAAATGTTCCAGTCCTTTTCTTTTGCTGCAAGGATAACTGAGTTGACATCGTTCATTAACTTGTTTGGGCTCGAGCGAAAATAACATCATTGTCTAATGGTAATAGGTAGATAACTATAAAAATTGACCCATTTTGCGTTTTTATATCATAAAAGAATTTGTTAAGAGTAGTGAATTTTGAGTGAAGTAAAGATTGAACTGGGAGGCGATCTGAGCTCAGGTCCTTGATTGCTATTGTATTGTCTAGTCGAGTTTATTAGCAAAGCCATTTTTTTTTCTAATGCTTCGTAATATTTCCCTGGAGGAGCATTAACATTCACATTTTTCTGTAAAACGTGAGAAATGTGATTTTGGTCAAATATGTATACCTGATAGAGGATACATTCTTAAGAGTGCTCAATAAATCGCTGAATAATCAAATTTACTCCATGCGAGTTATATTCTACTAATTCTTACTAAACTAAAGCTAGCTTCTAAATTATTTAGTTGTAAAGCAAAAAATTAGGTTTTAAATAGGCATATCTTTTCAATGACACCGAAATATCAACTATTCGTGCAATAATTTTCTTGGAATTTAAGATGAAAATGGAATATTATTGTATAATATGGAAGTGCTAGAGAGAAATTTGAAATTTGGAACGTATACTCGTGTTGAGAACCCAAGATAAAAAAGATATTGCGGATATATCCACGCCTGACTATGTAATGATTTACACAAATTCTTATAAATCTTGAGCACTATTGATTAGAAACTTGAAATTTTGAATATAATCTCGGGTTAACAACCCAAAATCAATCAAATATGGCGGATATATCTACGTCTTCAGTTTTAAACTGAACTAGAAACTAAATATGGCGGATATATCTACGTCCAGTAGGGACGTGGCAATTTGGGAAAACTATCTTCTTCAGTTTTAAACTGAACTAGAAACTAAATATGGCGGATATATCTACGTCCAGTAGGGACGTGGCAATTTGGGAAAACTATCTTCTACAGTTTTAAACTGAACTAGAAACTAAAAAATTTTACGACTAACATACTGTGGTCCTCTATTGATTTGCTAAAAATGTTGAAAATGGAGGTATCGCTTGTACCGTGAATGAGTATTCTGCAGTCGCTAGCGCTCGACTACAGCTACAACGTTATTACTTGTTATTTGTTATACTTGTTCACCAAGTAAAGGATTATATTGGTTTAGAGCATACCCCACTTGAGATAGACAAAAATGCTACATCCTACTGGGAGGCGTTACAAATCGGAAGAATCCCGAATTTATTTTAGTTGTAATCCTAACCCCCTCAAATTTTGCATGGTGAACACTCATTGGTCCACCTTTATATTATATGTTTCGCCCAAGTGGGCGTGTGAGTCGATTTAGCTCTGTCCGTCTGTCCGTATGTATGAACACGTCGATCTCAAAATTTGAATTTTTTTAGTGGTTCCTGTATAGCACGCGCAGGTCCCTTTAATTGATTACTTGATAACTATTCCCGTTTTAATGTTATCGATTAAAAACCTTATCAATATTCAGGTTTTAAATTTGATCTCATACATCTTTGGAGCAGTCTCAAAATTTTGCATTTCGTTTCATTTATATTTTATACAACTTTGATTTTTGTTATATATTGCCTCCAAATTTTATCAAATGTTTCAAATTGAAGATTATTTGCAAATATAGCCAATATGTGAAAAGGTTTGCGGTTTTACTCAATTGACAAATATTTAATATAAGATGTAGTTCATGCTAAAAATTTTATTGAAATCCGTTAAGTATCACAAAAGTTATTTAAGAAAACGTTTGGTCAATTGAAACAACACGTTAGCAGCCCAGCACCGTTAAGCAGTGACGCATTTTTCCTATACATGTGCCCACATACAATGGGACATTGAAACGCCAGCATTCTTGTCTGTTCTAAGAATCACAACATTTGTAATTCACACTGATTGAATTTTGTTATAATTCTTAGCTGCAACTTTTGTTTCGGATTTGCTACTAATTGTTCAAGCAGTGAAGCGGCGGTGTTGATAGAAACAGGGCGCGCGTCGCCGTACAGACCCAGGTTCAAATGATGTCAAAACTTTTTAATGTTTTTATTTTCTTTCACACACGCAATGGCGGTGTCGGTAGAGGTGATGCGCTTTGATAAGTAGATGTTGGTTCGACTCTAAGTGCGGTGATTTCGGATTTTCTTAATTTTGTTTTTTTCTTTCTATTTTTAAATTATTATTACTATTATTCTTGAAAGAAAAACTACTTTTTTAAAAAAACATTCTATTCGATTGTGAAAGTGCACGATTGACAATTTAATTGAATTTTGTATAAGTTTGTGATAGATATAAGATACGGAATATATTTTAAAACGCAAATCAGACGGGGTTCAGGGGATCTGCTAGTCGACACCCCAGACTAGAGTTTTCTTACTTGTTTAATAACTGAATAATTTTTCTTATTCAAAAATGTCGCTTCAAGGAATATGGAGCTGCTTTTTAGTTATCATTATTCTAATCTAGTTAAAGGACCTACATTTTCGGCAATTTCTTTGCTTTCTATATAAACATTTATATATATACATACATATATATTAAAAATATATTAAAAACACACTATATTTACGAAAGTTACATTTTATAATAATATTACATTGTTCTTCACTTCAGCTACAATGGATCCAATCAGACATAATGAATATCAAACGCATCAGCATCAGTCCCACCACCCACAACAACATCAACATGTAACTGCCTATTCACAACATGTAGTCCATAACTACATACCCCCGCACCACCATCAGCAACCATCTGCAGCAACACCACAGGAACAACAACAGGAACCGCCACAGCAACACCTGCCGCCACATCCGCATTACCAATTGGGTGGTAGCAACTCACTCTACCACAGTTCAATCAATTACCATAGCACACAGCCCGCGGATGCGGAACGTTCCCGATCCGCCATCTATGTGATGAGCGCACGCAGTAGTGGTGCTGGTAATGGAAATGGTAATAATTCGGGTGGTGGAGCAGCTTCAGCATCATCAGTGATACCGCCAACAGGTTCAGGTGCTACTGCATCTGGAGACGATCCTCATTTACAATACTATACCTCCAACCGAGAATTGAACGTTGACAAGAGGTCAACGGAAATGACGTCTTATCCCGGTTGGCAGTACAAAACGACCGGGACAACCGGAGTGGCCCCTCTGCCGCGGCACCCCAATAGCGCCATATATAATGGGCCCTATTGGATACAGGACGAACAACAGCAACAGTCGCATTCGGTACACCAGCAATCGCGGTTTAGCTATGGCAAGTCTCAGACGGCAACACGGCCAAGTGCAATCAGCTGCAGCAGCAGCATTGGAAGTGGAAATGGAGGCGAAAGCAGTTTTCGCTACTACGAGGACAACAGTAAATACTCTACTGTGGGATCGAGCGCTAAAGTCGTTAGCTTTTCACCTGCACCTACCGCTCGTTATGAGTTATTGGAGCACGTGGTAAACCCCAGTAATGCATTGATGGGCACAAACGATCAGCAGCCCAGTCCCAATTATGCGCGCAAGTGTCCACAGCATTATGAGCCGCCAACAGACCAACGCAGCGCTAATCACAAAGTAACGTCTCCACAGGCTCCACAACAACAACAACAGCAACAGCATCATCAGAGTCTCTACATGCCTTCAAATTTCCAAAATACAGTGCATAATGCCATCGAAAAATATGTGCGAGAAACTGCGCCGGCGCCCAATTTGGACTATACACGCAGAAACGCTACATTTACACGTCCATCAGCCAGTTACTATGGTCTGTCAGCTGTTGGAGGAAACAACAGTAGCGGGAACAGCGGCGCATGTGTTAAATTGGAACCGGAATCACCAGCGCTGGCCCGTGCGTCACTTTATCATAATCCCTACAATCCGGCAACAACCCCATCACCAAGTCCTTTCAAAGACAACAACAAGGAACAGCCAGCGCCCGTTACTGTGGTAGCCAGTTCGCGCGATACATCGCCTGCGTTGGCACATGCCTATCCCACCAAATATGGCAAAGGCTTGCCTCAGCATGGAACGCCAACAACGACAGCGACGATAATCACTGGTGATCAGAGGCGTAGTTCATTCAGCTCCATAAGCAATTATACCGGATATTATCATCATGGTACGCCGTCCCCCACAGCTGCGCAAGTGGCTTCGCCGCTACCAACCCAGCAATTGTATAATAATACACCGCCTCCGACGGGCACCTCACATTCATCGGCGTCGACACACTCTACGCTGCAAGTATATCCACATGGGCCTGACATATGCTGTCAGACTTCGATGGCTTTAAAATCACCTCTGCCACTGCCCTCGGGTCCAAAGAAAGCTCCACCCACTGCTAAACCCAACTATCGGGCGCTAATCAATGACATGTTGAAGCGCAACACGACCAGTGAAGAGGAGCTCAATCTTCAAATTATCAAAAAGACGCTTAATATGGAAACTCCGGGCAGTCGGTTACCTACGGTACCCGCCAGTACCCGACAGTCGCCAGTCACAATTACAGTTCATCCAATTACGGCTCCACTTATACAACAACCACAAGCGCAGCTAAATCCCCAACCACCGTCGCAGCCAGTATTGTTGCCCACTTTGCCTGCCGCCCAGTCACCTTTGGATTTGTCCATGCGCACGATCAAACAAACCGCCGACTCCACAGAATATAAATATCAGCGCGTGCCCACAGATTCCTTTGACAGGGTCACAGGCACAGGTACAGGTACAAGTACAGGTACAGGATTGGGTCTGCCCCGTTTTGATATAACACCAAATTTTGCGCGCACCAACAGGATAGTATCGAGCCCGTCAGCTGCATCGCCGACGGCAGTGATACGACAAACGCCAGCTAGTACAGCGCCACCAGTTGAAGCTACTCCTATGGTCATTAAGGCGGCGCAGCAGTTGCGGCCTAGCGTATTGGAAACAAATCCGTATGCCAAGCGATCCCAGCTACCGCCTGAGACGACTGTCCAAGCATTGCCAAAACCAGTGCCTAGTCCCATCACAACTAGCACAAGAACATCCGTGAGCGCGATAACGACTAGTGTCCACAACAGCAGTAACCCGAACTATTTGGGCCGAAAGCGGCATCTACAGGAGTACAATCAAGCCACAGCAGCGGCGGCGGCAGCAGCTGTAGAAGCAGCAACAGCAGCAGCCAAACAGACACGTCTGGAAGTAACTCAAACAAAAAGCATTATCGACACATCAGTGCCGGTTATAGCTATCAATGAACAAGCGCCTCTGGCAAAGCGGGTGGAACAACCTGTAATGCCCTCGAGTAGCCGTATAATTGTTTGCTCACAGCATAAACAGGAACAGTTGGTGGTCCCAAAAACGGAGTCACGCATACGAACTAAGGCGGAGCTTAAAGGATTCACTTTTACGACACCAGTTCTGGCAAGTGCTAATTCAACAACAACAACAGCATTAACTATACCAGTAGATGTCCCAACGGTAACTGGTATAGAAGCCATTAGCAGTGTTCCAGTAGGTACTACTACTACTACACCTGTACTGCAAACCAATAATCTAAGCAATCACATACAAATCAAATTTGAACCGGTGCCCACACCGGATCTCGATGTGGAGGATGGCGATGCACCTAGCTTCACCAGCAGCAGTCTCTGTGACTGGGGCAGTACGTGCAACAATCTCGTAAAACAGCTTCTAAGCAAAGCGATGCCCGCGAAAACAACAACATCAAGTAACGAAAGCTTTGCCCTAACCAGCCGGGTCAAGCTAGAACTTAGCGAGGATGATCTACCTGTGGCGCGGATACTTAAGAGACAGCCGATAGCAGCAGATGTAGAATCGGCGGCAACAACTACCACACAAATGACCAACACAACCACCACAAACGGCATCGCGTTCGGCGCTGCTCAAAAGAAGCTAAGCAAGACGGAGCGCGAAAAAAAGAGACTGATGCAGGAGCAGCGTATAGCGGCACGATTGGCACCCACGGCTGGTCACAGTAGCAGTTCCGAGAGCGATTCAACCGAGTTACATAAACGTAAGACGGCCAGGCAAAAGAAGCCACTTATGCGCAAGAGTAAGGCACGTCGCGCAGATGAAAAGGAGAGGCAATTGAAGCATTGCGAGCAGCCAAGCAGCGATGATGACCAAAAGCAAGAGCAAAAGAAGAGAATCAATAGCTCCAGCGACACAAAGAATTCAATGAATGTGACGAAAATCAGAGTACCCAACTTTAAGGGAAAAAAAGTGCAATACATGACTGACAAGTGCAAAAAAAATACAGTTGAAAAGCAACAAGGGAGAGTGATAGAACAAAAAAAGAATCCAGATGAGGACGCTGACGATAAAAGTAGCTCAAACGGAAGCAGCAATAGTAACGATGAAGAACCACAAGGGCAACACGATCAGGAAGTTAAAGAGGATGGCGACGAAGAAGAGAATGCGAATATTGAGGATGATAGCGGTTGCAATCAAAGTAAGCGCAAAGGAAAACCCACTTTAAAGCATCGCATAGCACTTAACACCATGACACGATCTAAGCGAAAAAAAGAACTTGAGCTCCAGCTGGCCAACAGCAAAGTGCTGCGCAACGACAAAATCATACGGAACTCGACCACTAAGATTAAGCGAAAATATGTACGTAAAATGGTGCCAGATGCTAAGAAAGAAATTATGATAACACGATTGCGAAACAAACGCGATGCGCTTGTCGACAAGGCCCAATTGTCGGGACGTAAGCTCAAGAACAATCCCAATCACAAGTCCGGCCGTCCGACCAGCAACAACACCAACACCAACCTCAGTCAAACAAATACAACACCACAGCAACAGCTATTTCTGGAGGAATATAGGTATAAGTTGGCGCTTAAGATACCACAACGCTTGATCTCCATCAACAAGTTGAATAGGTTGCCTCAAGTAGCTGCATCCTTACCGGATCTAGAGCGTGGTCGCTATCTCACTCAGGATATGGCTTCCTTTAAGCCTACTCGAGGGCGCAAGCCACGATCTAAACAACTACAGCAGCAATCGCAGCAACAGCAGAAGGCGACACCTAAATCCATTATCGATGTACTACATCTTCGCGTTACCAGCAATGGCAGTCAACAACAGCAGACCAATAGCAAAAGCAGTGTATCGAATCTGATCAACTGCGCCACCAGTTTTCATAATTATAGTGAAACCTCACAGACCTCCGCATCGAATTCTTTGTATGAGCAGTTACAGGAGACGACGGAACACAATATGGAAGACAGCCTGGGCAAGCGTCACTTTAGCATATTTGATACAAAGGTGTTGCAGAGTAAAACGCGCACAGAGTCCAAATTGCAGCAGCGACGCGAGATCATACGCGAAATCTTTGTGGGCACGGAACGGCCGGCCTCAGCACCGCCAGAGTGTGCGCAGCATGATCAGCCCGGCGAGGAAAGCTCCGCATTGAGTTATCAACAGTATGAGGATTTTCTAGACCAAATGAACCGTATTGTTAGCGCCAATAATAATAAGCTTTCCCGGCACAGCATTTGCGGCGAAGTCAAGCAAAAGACAGAAATTGATTTGCCCAGTCGACCTATAGCCTATAAGCGTAAATATTTGCGTCGCAAGGGTAGCTCTGGCTTTGACTATATACGCAAAAAAAAGCGACCCACCACACATCACCATCAGAACACCAGCACCAGTAATAGCACGAGCACCATTAATAACGTATCCGGTGAGCATACGGGAACCAACATCGTTGCCACACACGTTGCAGTAGTAACAGTAGCAGAAACAGTGGCAGCCGATGTTACTCTTGCTGCGACCACAGCTGATGAACGTCTTGATGATACCGACAGTACCATTGCGGGCAGCACATTCCAATTGCCAATGACCATTAAGACCGAAATGGACGTGTGTCGTGAAATACAAAAGTGGGTGCTCAACAAGGGCGTTGGTCAGAGTACAATGCACAAGGCGGCACGTCAGGGATTAATCGATGTGGTTGTTTACTGCCTGGATCGCATGGGCATGAATCCGGATCAGAAAGACAATGCTGGTTATACGCCGCTACACGAGGCTTGCACACAGGGTTGGTTAGAAATAGCCAGGATTCTGTTGCAATTCGGTGCCAACCACTCGGAGGCCGCCCAGTCAGGCATTCGACCTCTGCATGGAGCTATAGAGAATGACCATGAGGAGGTGGTCCGATTATTATTATCCTATGGCGCTGATCCGTTGCTGGCAACATACTCAGGTAACTGGAAAGAAGAAGTAATAGAAATTTATTTGTATTTATTATTTACTATATAATTCATTATGATTTCTTTTACAAATCGATAGTTTTTGGACAATCAGTAAAATTCAATTTGTGTATAAAATTCATTTTAATTAACATTATAACATTATTTTTACAATTTTGTCTTGCACTCTCCATTGCTCCGTGATCTCCATTATAAGTGATTATTTCATAGATTACATATGTATGTACATTTATTTTAATTAGTATAGATAGAAAATCATATATAGATAATCATTTATTATTATTATTAATCCAAATATGATTTTTTTATTTTAAGGTCAAACCCCACTCATGTTAGCTTCAAGCAAATTGATGTTTGGCGTTTTGAGCACTCATCTCAGCGATGCACAAAGTGCGGCCGTTGACATAAAACCGATGCGATTTCAGGGACCCTGGGAGATATTTGGTAAAAATTTCACTCACATAGATACTGAATATTCTACAGTTCAATACAAATATAATTTCTTACGTGCTTATAGACGAAAAGGAAAACGGTTTTAATATATTCGATAATGTACCGAATACAGCATGTGATATGAGCAGAGCTCAAACTAGAGGAAGAAGTAAACAGGAACGCAGCCATGGCGACAACGACAATCCAGAAAGGCCCATACAGCAACACAACAGCAACAGCAAAAGCAGCAATATAAATGGATTATTGCGCGAGAAGGGAGAGAGCAAAGAAACAATTAAACATAATGGGGAGATAAATGCAAAGACTGCAACAAAAACAATAATTACATTAACAGCAATAGCAACCACAGTAAAAAAAACAGAAGCAACAACAGCAACAGTGAAAATAGAGCCTGGTGCGGGCTTAGAGGATACAAACAACAACAATAATAATAGGAAAAAGTATGATATTAACGTTGAGCAAAATGTAACGAGCGTTGTGAATGGCAAGAATGAGGTTAAACAGGAACCACAAGATGTCGAGAATTTGAATATAAATAATAATGTGAAAGATAATGAGATTGTCGATGATCGCAACGATCAAGTTGATAATTATCACGAAGACGATGATGACGACGACAGAGAGACGTTGGCGGACGAATTGAACGGTGATATTTTTAAATTCGAAGAAGCCGATGTGCCCTTGCCACCACTATATTTGCTCAAAGATGAGGGCAGTGATAAATGGGTACTCCTTAATGATTTGTGCAATTTACTTAAGGTTAAGTCGAAGGATACACTGCTTAATAAGGTACGCAATAGACTGCATTATTGTAATACATAATGCTATTGATTCTTTTCCTGTTTTAAATAGATCTGTCCAAATGGCAACAGCCTGGCCAGCAACCAGAAGCAACTGCTGAGAGAGTTCAAAATTGACGACTTTCTGGAGCAGGCGACGTGCCTGCAGCTCCTGTGCGCCGGCGAGAAGTTAAATATGTTTAGCTCCTCAAAGGTTGTGCTTATCAGATACAACGAGAGCGTTAAAAATTTGTTGGGCGTTAAAACAATTTTAATGAAATTTTAGATCGAGTATGTCGTGAATTTTAAGGCACTAGATAATATATATATACTACTATTAGTATAAAGTATATAAGCATATGTATAGATAAGCCAATTTTAGGGGGCATTTTAATTCGTCTTTGGAAGACGGTCTTCTACGAAACAATTAAAGCTAAGTGCAAAGTGATACAAAGGTGCTATACCCACACATTCAAAAATAAATAAATAAATAAATGAAATGAATCTAACAGACAATGAATGAGCAACGCGAATCGGCGACTGATACCAAGGCGCAGGGAGCACCCGAAAATCTATAAATCAGCTAATCGAAATGTAATAGACATAATTGTGTAATTAAATCTATGGTTTTTATTCGACACAAAGAATAAAATGTAGAGCATATTTAAGGAGAATAGAAAGTAATAGCTATAAATATTGCAACAAATGTGTATTTATGTATTATGTATTTTGAAATGAAATTATTACGTATAACAAGAAAAATATATATGATTAAACACTCCAGTGTACATAAGCTAATAAATACGTTTAAATTATTAATTTTGCATATAGATTTATAACTTTTTGATGTAATATTAAAGTTATAATATAATATTAAACTCAAAGAACACTTTTTAGCAATTTATATATAGAACTTAACACAAAAAAATAAATATATATATATATATATAATATAATAGGTGTATTATATTGTAAATAAGAAACAGCAATTATGTTCAATGATTATATTTATATAAAGAAATGTAATTTGTAATAACAAATATAAACGGAAATGCAAACTATTTTCTATCAATAAAATCTAAAAATTTTCGTGTTTTGAAGATTGTAAATTGCATTTTTTAAATTATTACTAAGTAATTTTCCAATTTTTTATTTGGATAATCTTGCGTTATAAACGGTAATCGTCAAAATAGTGTGGATTTAGGTAGAATTCAGTATTAGTATTGAGTAAATGAAATTCAAAATGTTATCAATTATTATTTGTTTAAAATTGAAAAGAATTTATTATTATTATTAATTGTAATCAATTATTTTTCTAAGCCAATTTCAAAATAATGGATAGTTTATTAACTCTTGATTATTATTAAGTAAATATATTCTTATGGGGCTCAAAGATTTTGTATATACTATATATATTTAAATCTTATAAGTCTGTAAAATCATTTTCAATTTTAATTTTAGATCAAACTATACAATCATTACATTTAAAGTGTAGTACATCAATTAAACACATAGATTTCGACGACTTGAAATATTAAGCCCTAATAGGTGGCGCTTGTCAGCTTCATTTTATTCCGATAGCTGCCGTTTTTACAAAGCTATTAAATGCGCATACACAGTTGCTTTGATATACAAAAGCTTTAAGCTCAAAGCTTCTGGTGCTGCTTGCCATATGATGCCGTCCTTGTTCTTCAAATGCGCGTTTAAAGGCCAAGAATAATTTTAGCGTTGTCGCTGGTGCTTGCTTCCATTTACACGTCCTTGGCCCCGCTCCACACTCAATCTGTCTATCTCTCTATACGTTTATGCTTGTATGCGTGTGTGCTTTCCTCTTCTTCTACCTACGCCAACAACTTCGCTACTCTTACTGTGTTCCCGTTTGTGTTGGCCTACAGACCTAATTCTTGCGTGTGTTGTGAGCTGTGAATAGTTTTCCCGAAAAAATCGAAATAAACAAATAGATAGAAAGTAAAAGCATCTAAATTCAAGCAGCGGGGCGTGTGTCGGCGGCAGGGAAAGTGAAGATAAAAATGGTGCGAGCATTGCAATTTTGAGAACAGCAATAGCAACAAAAGCCACAAAAGTTGAAACGCAAACTGAAATGAGTATTAATATACATGACTAGCAGCAGCAGCTGAAGCTAGTTTTAATAACGATAGTGCAAGTTTTGTGAAATTATCGCATACCTTTTTATGTATGCACACATTTATGTATGTACTATATGTATGCATGAACGTAGATTAATATTTTTTATTCGGCCATAGAATTGGAGCAAAGCAGCAAAAATAAAATAGGAGGGCCCCCTGCCAGCTAGCCGCAGCACGTAAATGCTTGTAATTATATGTGTATAATATAAGTGAATACACATGTAAGTGCGCGTTGTTCTCATGTGTTCGTTCGTTTGTGTGTAATAGGGAATTGCAATTTGTTGTTTTTGTGGGAAGAGCTTTTCGCTTGTTGCGCGTGCTCGTCTTTCTCTTTGCTTCGTTTTCGTCGCTGCCGTTGTGCAAGAAGTTTTCGTCGTCTGGCTGGGCATAATTGCAATAAATTTGCTGTTTTTTTTATATATGTACATACATACAAATACATAGAAAGTAGCAGCAAACGCCGATGCCACCGTCGTCTCATGCAAAAACAAATTCCATGCGCGAAAGACAACACTAAGAGCAAATAACGAATAGGCAAAGCGAAAACGAAAAAAAGCAGCAGAATTGGCGCAGCGCAAATAATAAGAACATACACTAGCGACGAAAACAACAACAAGAATAATAAAAGTGAGCGCAACTGTGTTCGTGAGTGCCGCAAAAAATAAAAAATAAAAATATGCTGAAAAAGCTCTCGACGGCGACTTCGCAGCTGCTGCTGGCGCAAGCGGAAACTGCATCTGTGCTGATCGTAGCGGGAACAGAGCTACAGGGGCAGCATGAATCACGATAGTTCTTCTTTGTGCGAATAACCGTGTGAAGTGTACAAACAAATAGAGAAGGTGAACGGGACGACAACAACAGCAGAAATAATAGCACTTTTGCTTTCGGTCCCAACTGGTTTTAGGAACGGAAAGAAATAAATAACACAGTAAACTCTGCGCCCCAAAAGACGCCGGATTAGTATCAACGTTTTTGTTGTGATTGCTATTGGATGTAGCGACGCATGCACTGCACCAACACGTTGCTGCCGACGTCACAAAAAGCATTATATTTATTGAGCATGAAGGTTTGTGGTTAATATTTTTATACTCAGCATGCTCCTTTACACTGTCTGCCCCGCCATGACGAACTGAAAAATACCTCAGATCTTATACACTCAACCCAGTGAAAATGGGATTCCAGGGTTCATGCCTCCACCAACCCCTCCCCTCTTCCCACAAATTTGGAAAAAAGTATTTCAAATATTATAAACTGGCAAACACACGCATTTACATATATGTATGTTATTCACGTGCTGAAAGTTTGATTAAGAAAGTCTATCTTTTAAAAAGAAAACTTATTCAGGCGCAGTCGCTGCGTAAATTGAGCGTGCTTATGTATTGTTTGTAATGCATTTAAAAAGTGTAGACTGATTGGAATATCAGATCATCGTAGGGTTCAGGGTCTCACCTAGTCGGGAAGCCACAGCTAGAACACTCTTATTGGTTTCTACTTGGGGTGAGTTTTGTATACCCTGAACCTATTGAAAATAGGAAATCAGGGTATAATGGTTTTCTTAAAATGTCAAATGTATGTAACAGGCAGAAGGAGGCGTGGCAGACACCATAAAGTATATATATTCTTGATCAGGATGACGAGCTGAATCTATTTAGCCCTGTCCGTCTGTCTGCATTTACCGGTATGTCAGAAACCCTGTTAGTTGAAGAGAGTTGCAATTCGGAATGTATACTCGCATTGACAACCCAAGATCAAAAAGATATGGCGGATATATCTACGCTCATAGGAGGCGTGTCAAACCGCAAAAGTTTATATCTCCTAAAGTTTTAGAGGTAGAAGCTTCAAAATTAAATAATTAGTTACCTCCTCTATGGACGACCCCAAAATAATTGTTACACCCCTTTTGGGCGTGGCATACCGAAAAACCCTGTAATTTTCACATTTTTGGAGGTAAGCTTCCAAATTTTGCAGTTACGATACCTTTCCAAGGATTGGCCAAAAATTACATATCTACGCCACTGGGGGCGTGGCAAATCGGAACTATATATACCGTAAATATTTTGAGCACTATATATGTTTTATTTTGAGCACTATTGATGCTAGAGACTTGAAATTTGAAGTATATACTCGGGTTGAACGATAACCCGATAACAATAATTATTTATTTAACGACTAAATTACTGTTGACCTCTATTGATTTGCCAAAAATTGTATATATACCAATTGGGGGCGTGGCAAATCAGAAAATGAAGCTGGTAGCGTTTGGGTCGTCAGTATTCCTCGGTCGGGGTTCAGGGGATCACCTAGTCGTGCACCACCCACTAGAGTTTGCTTACTTGTTTGAATTCACTTTCATGCCAATAAAAGGATTGACAAGGTTAGGTTGAACGAAGCTAATTTAAATCTGGCCAAGCGAACGAAGTTACTAATAGCTCAAAAATTGGAATTGTCAAGCAACTGGCATGCTGGAAAGAACTGCAGATTTGTAAGGGATTCATTATGTGTAACTGTTGGTTGGCATTGAAAAGCTGATGTGATTAGCAATATGAAATTGGAGGTTAAGGGTTTAAAATAAGTAAAGGCTCAAAATATGTTAAGGGTTGAAGTAAGTTGATAATTCGTTTAGATGGCTGAAAACTTCCCTAAAATATAACAGAAAAGGAGTTTATACTAATATTTGTAAACTACAACTAAAAATGAGTATAAATATTAAATGTGATTGTTATACTTATATCTAATGTCACTAAAGCTTTTTAAACTCAATGGCCGACGAAGCTTTTAAAAAATGTGTTTTCTGATAGCTTGACCTTGACCTACACTACATTTTAGTTTACTCTGACCTCAAACCATGCAACAGATAGATGGGACATACATCTAGTGCAAACTTTTTCAATACATAAAATTTGTGCTTTGAATTCCACTCGACTCCGCCCCATAATTTCAGGCTCCAGCGTTCAAATGAAATTGCCGATTCCTATATGAAGGCGAAGGCCCGTCGTACATCATTTTTATACCCTGAACCCATTGAAAATGGGAAAATAATTATATTTTGTTGAAATGTCAAATGTATGTAACAGGCAGAAGGAGGCGTGGCAGACTCTCTATCTCCAAATTTTGCATTTAGGTTTATTTATATTTTATACAATTTCGGTTTTTGTTATATTTTGGATATTGGTTCAAAATTTTACAAAAATTTTCAAATTGAAGGTTAGTTGCAAATATAACCAATATGTGAATGAGTTTGCGATATTAGACAACTGACAAATATTCAATATAATATGTAGATCATATGCTGAAAATTTCATTGAAATCCATTAAGTATCACAGAAGTAATTAAACAAAACGTTTTGTCAACTGCAACATGTGACCAGAAACCCACCCCCGTTTTCATTTTTTCTATACATGTGCACACATACATTGAGACATTCGAATGCGAGCATTCTTGTCTGTTCTAAGAATCACAACATTTACAGCTGACACTGCTTGAATTTTGTTATAATTCTTAGCTGCCTTTAGTTTCGAATCTGTTACTATTTACTTAAGCAGTGCAGCGGCGGTGTTGTTAGAAGCAAGGCACGCCGTGCTGTGCGCAGATCTGGGGTCGAGCCCCGCCGATGTCTAAAATTTTGTATTGTTTTTTTTTTTCACACATACAATGGGGGTGTCGGTAGAGGTGATGCGCTGTGATCAGTAGATGTTGGTTCGACTCCAGGTGCGGACTTTTCGGATTATCAGGGTATAATGTTTTTGTGAAAATGTATTTAACAGGCAGAAGTAGGCGAGGTAGACCCCATAAAGTATACTTTTGGGGGGAAGGGGGCGTGGTATCCAAAATCCAAAAATTACAAAATGTTTGTTTTCTTTACACGGATATACACAGTAAATCTGAATTCTATAGCCACGCCTCCTTCTACCTGTTACATACATATTCACAAAAACATTATACCCTGATTTCCCATTTTCAATGGGTTCAGGGTATAAAAAAGATACGGAATATATTTAAAAACGCAGATCGGATGGGGGTTAGGTTCGATCTCCTAGTCGGGCATCCCCGACATAAAATATCTTAAAACTTTACTAATTCTATAATACTTTACCTTTTTTCAGTTGGAATGCATACTCTACTATAGTTACCTGCCAAACTGCATCAATTTAAACATACATCACTAAAACTTTAAAAAAGAAAAAGATATCAAAAAGAAGTAAAAGTACATCACAAAAAACAAAAAGCAACGTATTACTATGGAAAACTATAATGTACCTTTGCTGGCCGAGAGCAGCAGCAGCAGTATCGTTAACTATGCAGCCAGCGGCAACAACGATAGCAACAATCAACATCACCAGCTCTTGCAACAACAACAGCAGCATCATCAGCAACAATTGCTCCATCATAAGGATCAGATGTTGGCCGCTGGCAGCACTCCGATTTTACCCTTTATTAACTATGCGCATTTGCAAAAGGACACTCAGTCCAATTCTGATTCGAATCCGCCGGTTGACAACTTTAGTTCATTACAGACCATCGACAGCAACCAATTGGATGTTGCTGCCTCTTTGAGTGGACTGTGCGATCGCATATTTGCCAGTCCCAATCCGCACAGCAACAACAACAACATCAACCATGTCGATTCTAAAGTATCAACGCCATCTAGCGGTAACAATGGAGCACTCATATTAGAATCAGTCACAATGTCATCGTTTGCCAATATACTGTTCAACAACCGCAACAATAGCAATAGCAATAACATTAACAATAACAATAACAATAACAATAACAATAACAATAACAATAATAATAACAACAACAACAGCCAGCCCACGGCTAACATCGAAACGCTCAATAGCATTGATCCACTGTTGCTGCAAAAGCCTAACTCAGTGGAGTACCATCAGCTAAAGCCATTGAAGAATGGAGCAGTCTCAACGCCGGTTGTAAGCACATCTGGATTTTTAATATCCACAACAGCACAGCTGTTAGACTTTGAGGTGGTACCGAGCAGTAACAACAAGGATACGGCTGTCGCAACCAGCAATGGAATGGCCGACACAACAACAACAGCAGCAGCAGCGACATCAGCAGGTACAGCGAATCGAAGATCGCTTCATAGCATTGAGGAGCTGGCGGCCAGTTCCTGTGCCGCAACTAAAGTCAACACCACAACCATTATAACACAGGTGCAACAGCAAAAGCAACAGCACCAACAACCTCAACAGCCACAGCAAAATCAAGCAGGTAATCTCAGTGGATCCAATATTAGCTCCGACGATGAGTCTATCTCAGAAGATGAATTTGGTCTAGAGATTGATGATCAAGGGGGTAAGTAGCCAGATTTGTATGATGAGTTCCGCGCGGTTGCTGGTTTAAAATGTTGGCAATATTCTGAAAAAATAATAAAAACAATCAAAACCGGCAAATGCAAAAAGGTTTAATGAAATAAAACAATCACATTAATACAAATTTTATAAGAAGCAAAAAATTAAAAGATAATAAAAAGTAATATCCTACAAAAAAAAAATCCACAAAAGAGCAAATACAACTCAATTAAAATATATTATACTCAAAGTGATATAAAAAATAAATAAAATGACTACTACCCGATGTTTCGAATAAGTGAGTGGAATAAATTCCGTTTGGAAAACTAAGATGATTAGTGGATCTGTGGAGATACCCTGTACCGTGCCGATATTTCAATCACTTTACGCTTCTTTACAAAATTACAAAGTATAAATCTCTAGCTCTAACGGTATTCAAGTTACGTTTAAAAACGAAGCATAAATATTAATTTTTTCGATAATAAGAAAATGGGATAAGTGTAGAATAAGAATTTATACTTTATGAATTTCCATTTTCAATGGGTTCAGGGTATAAAAACAAACGTTTGAATTGTGGAAAGAAAAAAACAAAAAAATAACTATAATAATAATTACAATGTTTGCTCAATGCAGTAAGTTCGAATTAATAAAAAAAATCAGAACAAACACATTAAGCTGCATATTAGGAATGTATATAAAGTAATTTAGTACAGAATATCGCATAGTCGGACATTGTTTAGATATATGTACATATACATGATGCAGCTCCGTCAGCAAACGCACGCAATTGCTCAACTTACAACTACAACATTAGTTATTGTTGATACTCTGCTTGCGGTTGACATTCAATAATGTCAGGCGTCTCGTCGCTCACTTTATCGACCTTCAATACTATATACACTTATATATAAACAAGCATACACACATACAGTTTATTGTATTTGAATACTCACGAGTGCGCAGGGGCGTCGTTGCAATCCTCAGCATAGTGGTCAACATGGAACAAGGTCGCTGTGCGTTAGAATTTGGGTCAAGCGCAAGCTCGTTCAAATACTCTATAGTTTTTAACGAGTGTAAGAGAGGCGTACAAGTTTATAAGAGGAAATATCGTAATATGAACTCTAAGTTTCACTAAGCAAGAACTGTTATCTTTTGCTAACTACAGTTTATAGATCTATATAAAACTGTAATACGGTACAGGGAATCACTAGCTCATTCTCGATTAGCCCAGTACTGTTTTTTGTGCTGCTTTGTGAAATGCTGTAGAGATTGGGAACAAGGATGCAAACACTCACACTCATTTACACATATGCAGTGAAATTGCATTTCGATTGGCGGCCATATTATAATGTGTGTGTGTGTGTGTGTGTGTTTGTGAATGTTTGTATGTGTGTTCGGCGCGTGTTTGCTGTATACGGTCTCTCTCTCTCTCTCTCTCTCTCTCTCTCTCTTTCTATCTCTATTGGTCTATCTATATTTTGTGCTCTCTAGTTTTATGTTCTGCCTCAGTTGGTTTAATGCCGCGTCGCCGCCCACTGCAACGCCGGCTGACATTGACACAGATTATTGCAATGTTTGCGAAGCCGCCGTCGACGACGCTGACTGAGTTGTTCGATAATCGCTCTGCTGCGTCTATTGCTTACCTCAAAGGATTTAAATGGGTCAAAGTCAGCCGCTTGTTGCTGTTTTTGCTGCACTTTGGAAATAGCTAACGAGGTCACCGACGACGCAAATTGGGGCATGACATTGGTGTGGATAGTGCATAGTTGTAGTTGCGACTGCTGTTCTCCTCGGTGCTCTAAATTCATTACAAGGTTCTTTGTCTTTGCGTCTGAAGTAGCGCAACAGAGACGTTGTCAAGGACAACGCTGTATGGCCTTGCCTGTGCCTGATTTGCTGTTGTTGCTTGCGCTTTTTGGGGCAAGGTCAACACATGCAACCACCGTCTGCAGCACTCGTGTTCTTTAAGCTTACAACGTGGTTAAATGCAACACTAACAATATGTTTAATTCTGGCTCAAATGAAGTCGGTGATTAATATATCGCAATAATAATAAATTGAACAAGTAAGAAAACTCTAGTCGGGGGTGCCCGACTAGGAGATCCCCTGAACCCCGTCCGATCTGCGTTTTGAAATATATATATATATATATATATATATATATAAATCTTGCACTTTCACAATCAAATAGCATGTTTGTCAAACAAGTAGTTTTTGTTTTAAGAATAATATTAATAATAATTTAATAAAAGAAAAAAATAAGAAATTAAGAAAATCTGACATTTCCCCACCTGAAGTCGAAACATCTACTGATCAAAGCGCATCACCTCTACCGCGACACCACATTGTGTGTGCGAAAACAAAACAATAAAAAATTTGTGACATCGGCGAGGTTTGAACCCAGATCTGCAAGGCACCGCGTGCCCCGCTTCTATCAACACCGCCACTGCACTGCTTAAGCAACCAGTAGCAAATTCGAAACTAAAGGCAGCTAAGAATTATAACAAAATTCAAGCAGTGTCAGCTGTAAATGTTGTGATTCTTAGAACAGACAAGAATGCTCGCATTCGAATGTCTCAATGTATGTGTGCACATGTATAGAAAAAATGAAAACGGGGGTGGGTTTCTGGTCACATGTTGCAGTTGACAAAACGTTTTGTTTAATTACTTCTGTGATACTTAATGGATTTCAATGAAATTTTCAGCATATGATCTACATATTATATTGAATATTTGTCAGTTGTCTAATATCGCAAACTCATTCACATATTGTAAAATTTTGAACCAATATCCAAAATATAACAAAAACCGAAATTGTATAAAATATAAATGAAACTAAATGCAAAATTTGGAGGTTCTAGCGTCAAAGATGTACGAGATAGAAATAAAAAACTGTATTTCGATAAGGTTTTTAATCGATAACATTAAAACGGGAATAGTTAACGAATTTTTGAAACAAACTCGATATGCGCGTGCTATACAGGGACCTACAAAAAAATTTCATATTTCTCTAGCTCTTATAAGTTCTGAGATCGACGCGTTCACACATACGGACGGACGGAAAGACGGACAGACGGACATGGCTATATTGACTCAGCTCGTCGCCCTGATCAAGAATATAAATACTTTATGGGGTCTGCCACGCCTCCTTCTGCCTGTACATACATTTGACATTTTAACAAAACCATTATACCCTGAATTCCCATTTGCAATGGGTTCAGGGCATAAAAATATATATAAATATATGTTCTATTATATATTTAAGTAGCAGGTCTCAAAAGTTAATCATTTGGACTTGCGTCAGTTATGCATAACTTGAAACGAGAACCACTTTTAAGGAGAGTTCCTCAATATATAGAATATCGATTTATGGCTCAGAATGGCCACTTACATCGGTTATACTTGGTATATAATATCAAACCTCAAAAGTAAACCGCAATTTGTAATTAAGATACAAATAGGTCTAGTCAAGCAGTAAGTCAGAAGTATTATATACACACTCTCAAGGATGCGACATTGAAACGATTGAATATGAATTTAATATTCTATATTTCTAATATAAATTTGTATTTAATTGTATTGTGCAATTTTTATTTCGATGCTTCAAGGTAGTATGCGACTAAAATCGGCGAATCGGAACCAATACGAACAATAATAAATGCATCAAACCTGCATTTTGTTTGTTTGCAGACCTTGATTCTACCTAAAAATTATTTTGCAATTAGAATTTTAAAAAAGTTAATTTTATATTTTGTTTAAAAAAAAAACAAGTAAGAGTGCTCTAGTCGAGACTGCTCGACTAAGAGATACCCTGAACCCTGGGAAGATGCGATATAAAAATCACTTTACGCTTCTTTTATACATATATACAAACAACACATACACACACACACACACACACATGCACACGTACGCACAAGCACTTTCTCTGCTACTGCGCAGTTTACTCAGCGACTGCGCACGGGTAACAGTATGGGCTATATAATGGAAAATTATTTGTTGAATTAGTTTTCTTCTAGATGGACTTTTGTAACCAAACTCTTAGAGCGTACTAATGACATTCATATGTATGTATTTGCCAAAGCACAAGTCTCTAGTAGTTGAAATACGTTTTTTTTTCAAATTTGTGGTAAAGGGGGGGGGGGGGGGGTAGTATCCAAAATCCAAAAATTGCAAAATGTTTGTACCCATTACGCGGATATACACAGTAAATTTGAAATCTATAGCTCTAACAGTATTCAAAAACGAAGGAAAATTATCGATTTTTATCGATAATAAGGAAATGGGATGAGTTATCGGAAAAAAAATAATAAAAACTCGTACTGCGTAGAGTATACACGAGTATATATTTCAAATTTCAGATCTCTAGCTTTTGTGGCTTGCGAGATCGCTGCGTTCACACGGACGGACGGACGGACAGACGGACATGGCTATATCGACTCAGTTTGTCGAGCTGATCAAGAATATACATATATACATACATTTTCACAAAAACATTATACCCTGATTTCCCATTTTCAATGGGTTCAGGGTATAAAAATCAACAATTATATATCAAATATGTACTGTATATAGCAACCATTTTTGATGTTATGAATTCACTATTGATATATTGTACATATATCCATCTGACTTAAAAACAGCCAATGAGAACATTTGGCATTGACTTACGTATATGCTATTCGTAGGGTATTACAGATCTAAGAAGAAGAACAGCAGCAAAAAAGTAAGTGTCTGTTTACGAGAACTCCATTCAATTCTCGTTATTGTGTTTCTATTTTTTGAAGCGTGTTCTTGAAAGTATGAAATGTCTTAAAAGTTATTTAATTACATTTAAATTGCAATCAGTTATTGTTGTTAGAATCTTTCTAGTTTTTTCTTACAACTTTATTTTTCTGTCTCCATATCACAACAACAGGTTCTGCTGCTTGCTGTTGGTTTTCTCACATAGCATTATCCAATTTTTTTTACCTTCACATAAAATAGAAAAAGTTTCATTGAGGGGTTGGCTGAATGGTTGCTGTGTCGAGGCGCCGGTTGCAATAGTAAAGAGTGTGGAGAACTTGTGAGGGTGAGGAGGCGCACTACGGGACGCCAGTTGACCTTGTGCCACATTTCAAAGAACAACGACGTCGGGGATGACATTGAGAGTATGAAAAGCCCTTGCGACTCGGAAGTAGAGGGTGGGCTTTGGTGCAGCCAGTAAGCGAGAGAGAGAGAGAGAGAGAGAGGAGCGAAAGAAAAAAGTGCTGGTGATATATAAAACAAGTAAGAGTGCTCTATCCGAGACTGCTCGACTAGGAGATCCCTGAGCCCTACGTAGAGCCGATACTCGAAACATTCTATGCTTCTTTTACATATGTATGCATATATACATATATATAGTACAAGCGACAAATGCACACACATACGCACATACGCACGCATAAGCACGTGCTTTGCTAACAGCGCTATTTACTGAAATATACCTATACAAGTATTATGGGAACTTAATTGTTGAATAAGTTTTTATACTCTGAACCTATTGGAAATGTACAATCAGGGTATAATGGTATAATCGTATCGTAGTCGGATACCACAAACTAGAGTTTACTTACTTGTTTAAGTAGAAAATTGTTATCGATTTACACTTTTTTTCTGATTTTATTTCGAATAGTGGTACATTGTGTAGAACTTTAAACACCGGTGTCGTTACTGTGACGGTGAGAAACATATCTGTACAGATTTATTATGTTATTTGATTTGAGCAACAACTTCACATATACATACAGTCGCCCTTACCTGAATAGGTTAGAAAAATCTTACTTACATTTTTGCTTGTCTTTTCTTTTTATGTTTGTTGATTCTTTTGAACCTTCATTTGTTTACTCATAACATAGCAGAAAAAAAACCGGGTTCTATGCAACGGTAAATCAGGATTACGCTTTAATCGCGAAGTACACAAAATATGTGCAATATTTTTGGCTCATCTGAATTAGTTTGTAAACTTTAACTTTGACTTGTGATCGATTGGATAATAGTAATGAGCTTAAAGTTTTGGTATTCCAAAATTTTAAGCAATTGTGATTGTTTGCGAAAGTGGATTACGAAAGTTCTTTAAGTCCTTTTTAAAAAGCACAAATAAAATACTATTTTGAATATGGACCAAAACATCAAAAACAAGAGGGCTCTAGTCGAGACTGCTCGACTAAGAGATACCCTGAACCCTGCGAAGATGCGATATTCAAATCACTTTGCGCTTATTTGATATACATATGTATATACAAGCAGCACATACACACACACACATGCACACGCACGCTCAAGCACTTGATCTGCTACTGCGCAGTTAACGCAGTGACTTCGCTTTGGCTGCGCTTGTGCTGCAGAATGGGAAATATTATGGAATCTGCCTGTTACATGCGTTTTCACAAAATATTATACCCTGATTTCCCATTCAGGGTTCAGGGTATAACAAGTAAGAAAACTCTAGTCGGTGGTGCCCGACTAGGAGATCCCCTGAACCCCGTCTGATTTGCGTTATAAAACATACTCAATTATGTATTTATTAGCGCAGAAAAAATTTAAGCTTGTAAAATTAAAAAATTATAAACAAAAAATTTTTTTTGGCTGGTATTCAAAATATAAAAAAAATCGAAATTGTAAAAAATATTAATCAATCTAAATACAAAATTTGGAGACTCTAGCTCTAGTAAGAATTTTGCAGTCGGGCTTTACCAACTGCAGAACATTCATTCACGGCCCAATCGCTACCAGCTCTATTTTTTTATTTTCCACGCCCCCAGTTGGTATATAGGTATACAATATTTTGCAAATCAATAGAGGAGACCAGTAGTAATTTAGTCGTTAAATTTGATTTTTAGCTCTAAAATTGTAGAAAATACCCGATTTGCCACAATCTTTTTGTTCTCGGGCTATCAACCCGAAGATAGTGCTTAAAATATAACAGATTTTGTTCAAAACGCTATATATTCAGAACCGATTTGCCACACACCCAGTAGACGTAGACATGTAATTTTTGAGCAATCCTTAAAAACATTCTAAGGTAACGTAACTGCAAAATTTGGAAGCTTGCGCTCGAAAAATGTGGAAAAACAGGGTATTTTTCGGTAACTATTCCCGTTTTAGTGTTATCGATTAAAAACCTTATCAAAATGCAGTTTTTAAATTCTATCTCGCACATCTTTGGAGCTAGAGTCTCCAAATTGCATTTAGTTTTATTTATATTTTATACAATTTCGGTTTTTGTTATATTTTGGATATTGGTTCAAAATTTTACAAAAAATTTCAAATTGAAGGTTAGTTGCAAATATAGCCAATATGTGAATGAGTTTGCGATTTTATACAATTGAAAAATATTTAATATAATATCCATTAAGTATCACAGAAGTTATTAAACAAAACGTTTTGTCAATTGCAACAACATGTGACCAGCAGCCAAGCCAGGTCAGTGACGCATTTATTCTATGTGCACACATGCATACATATGTACATTGAGACATTCTAACGCGAGTATTGTTGTCTGTTCTAAGGATCACAACACTTACAGCTGACACTGCTTGAATTTTGTTATGTTCTTAGCTGCCTTTAGTTTCGAATTTTCTACTGGTTGCCTAAGCAGTGCGGTGGTTGACAGAAGCGAGGCACGCCGTGCCGTGCAGATCTTGGTTCGAGTCCCGAGTTAAAATTTTTTATTTTTTTTTTCACACACACAATGGCGGTGTCGGTAGAGGTGATGGGCTTTCAGTAGATGTTGGTTCGATTCCAGGTGCGGAAATGTCGGATTTTCTTAATTTTTTATTTTTTTTTTTTATTTAAATTATTATTACTATTATTCTTTAAACAAAAACTTATTTTTTTACAAACATTCTATATGATTGTGAAAGTGCAAGATTGGCAATTTAATAAAATTTTGTGTAAGTTTGTGATATATAAAATACGGAATATATTTAAAAACGGGGTTCATGGGATCTCCTAGTCGGGCACCCCCGACTAGAGTTTTCTTACTTGTTATACTCTGTTCCCAAAGGGAAAAAGAGTATATTGGTTTTGTGCAATGTCCGTCTTGCTGTCCATCCGTCTGTCCGTATGAACGCAAACCATTTCGACGCTATTGAAGCTAGATACTTAAAATTTAAAATATATATTCGCGTTGACAACCTAAGATCAAAAAGGTATGACGGATATATCTACGCCCATAGGGGCGTGGCAAATTGCAAAAGTTTATATCTCCTCAAGTTTTAGAGCAAAATTGGCTAGTTGAGTTACTGGTGACCTCCTCTATCGATGACCCTAAAATAATTGTTACGCCCCTTTAGGGCGTGGCACACCGAAAAATATCCTGTAATTTCCACATTTTTGGAGCGTAACCTTGCAAATTTTGCTGTTACGCCACTTTAGACAATCCTTCTCAGGATTGGTTAAAAATTACATGTCTATGACCTCTGGGTGCGTGGCAAATTGGAAAAAATTATTTTTTACAGAGCTCTTGAGTTAAAATTGCTGCAGAATCACCATCACAAGAATAATACAGTAGGTGGCGCTAAACTGCAATAGTCATGCTTATACCCGCTTGGGTACCGCCTACATAAATAAGCTTAGTTCCTTGCTAAGTCGGCAGAAAAAATTGTAAGAGAAAAATAAATATATGTATTTCGATTTAATGTTTAAATGCTTGAATTGATTGACCACCTAATATTAATATAGGTGTCGCATAGCCTAGGTCAGTTATTTCGTGTTTTTCGTATGTTGGCAATGATTTAGACAACGAGTAGCAATCATAAAAACTCCCTTTTGGCACTGTTAAAAGACTCAGTAGGTTACGCAAAGAAAATGTGACGTTATACTTTCGAATTAACAGACAACTTTTAAGTTAACAGACTGCTTTGCATAAAAATTAAGTGTGGACACACTTGCATGCCACCGTTATATTTTTCTGTCTATCTCATAAAATTATCATAATTAATAAAAATTTTACTCATTTACATATACGTTTTTTTTGAGAATTTTAATATAAACATATACATTTTTTTGAGAATTTTAATAAATTATATATTTGTTTTGAATCAGAATCTACTTCGAGCGGCGACTTTAACAAATTAAGATAAACTTTAAAATGTAATATGCCAGAAGCCCCTATGGGAACAGAGTATCACGCAGTCGGTTGCGCCCGACTGCAACGTTCTTACTTGTTGTGGTCTTGGGTTGTCAACAAGACTATATATTTAAAATTTCAAGTCTCTAGAATCAATAGTGCTCCAGATATATAGATATGAATATGTAGTCAGATCCGATTTTCCACGCTATCAGTGTGCGTGGATATAAAATTATCGATCTATTGTACATATGTATATTGATCTTAACAGTAACCCACATGCTAAATTTGAGCATTCTAGCTCTAAAATTATAGAACATACCCGGTTTTACCCGGTTTGCCACGCCCCCAAATCAGGCATTATCTACAGTTTTAGAGCTAGAAACTCCAAATTTAACGACTAAATAACTGTTGACCTCTTCTATCGATTTGCCAAAAATTATATTATACATATGAAGGAGTATTCTGCAGTTGGTAGAGCCCAACTGCAACATTCGTACTTGTTTTAAACTGGAAAAATAAATATTGTTTTCAGTCGTGAGTTTTGCATACAAACGCAAACACACGAGCAAAACAGCAGAAACATGTGGACACACAAACACGAATAGTTGATACTATCATATTTGAAGAGCTTTCGTTTGAGCTTTCGAGGGTGCATGGCTATGTGTGTGCGGCCGCACTGGGTGCGTCTGTGCGAAATAGTTGGCTGTCGCAGCAAAACAATGTAAAAACTGCAATGATCCTCAGACAAAGCACACAACGAAATCAATAAAGATAGCAAAAATGATAAAGATACAACGAGCTTAATAGCTAAATATACACAGGCACACTCAACTACATACATTCACATATGTATATGTAAGTATGTATGTAGAATGTATATCAACACTAGCTAGTATATGCATTCCAGTGCAAACACGTGAGTGAGCTTTTCGCACAAAAAGCTCAAAGCAAAATAGGTAAAATGGGCCGAGGCATCAAATGCGTACCAAGTCATGAATTCGAATGTGCATTGGTAAGCAGAGCAATAGTGGAAACAGTGTAGTTTTCACAGAAGGGGTCGAGGTCAAATAATTGCTGCCGTATCACAAAAATATTCAGAAAACAATATATTATTTTATGTCCACGTCCGTCTGTCAGCAATTACAGTTATTCTTGCAGTAAATAGTAAAAGCTTATCTTTTTTCCGATAACACATCTCGTTTTCTTATTATCGATAAAAGTCAATCTTTTATTTAGTTTCTAGATCATAGCTCGAAGACTTTAGAGCCCAGAGGAGCCCCGATTTTTAACGTTACCGACTGCAGAATACTCATTTTCTCCATTTTCTAATTTACCACGGCCCCAATTGGTATATATATATACATATATCATTTTTGGCAAATCAATGGAGAAGGCTAACAGTAATTAAGTCGTTTTTTATACTCTGTTCCCAAAGGGAAAAAGAGTATATTGGTTTTGTGCAATGTCCGTCTTGCTGTCCGTCCGTCTGTCCGTATGAACGCAAACCATTTCGACGCTATTGAAGCTAGAGACTTGAAATTTGGAACACATACTCGTGTATACCCTCGAATTATAAAGTGTTAAGATTTTCCCGATACGCCCACTAGGGGCGTGGCAAATCGGAAAATGCATTTTCCGGTATGTCAGAAACCCTGTTAGTTGAAGTGCTAGAGAGTTGAAATTTGGAACGTATACTCGCGTTGACAACCCAAGATCAAAAAGGTATGGCGGATATATCTACGCCCATTGGGGGCGTGGCAAATCGGGTAAAACTGTATCTTCTGCAGTTTTAGAGCTAGAATGCCCAAATTTGGCATGTAAGTTACTGTTAAGATCCTATAAAGATCGATGAAAAAATTATATATCCACGCCCCTTGGGGGCGTGGCAAATCGGATCTGACTATATAGTGATTTATACATATTCTTCTATATCTCGAGCACTATTGATGCTATAATACATTCCAAATTTCAACTCTTTAGCCCTTCAACTAACAGGGTTTCCGACATACCGGAAAATGTAATTTTCGATTTGCCACGCAACTAGTGGACGTTGAAATGGTTTGCGTACATAGGATCAGCCGGATGCCCACTGGGGGCGTGGCAACCCGGATCTAAATATATATTGTTTTACACAAATTCCCCTATATATTGAGCACTATTAGTGCCACATACTTGAAATTTGGAATATATACTCGCGTTGACAACCCATGATCAAAAAGATATGGCGGATATATCTACGCCCATAGGGGGCGTGGCAAACCGCAAAAGTTTATATCTCCTAAAGTTTTAGAGCTAGAAGCTTTAAAATTAGCTAGTTGAGTTACTGGTGACCTCCTTTATCGATGATCCAAAAATAAAAGTTACGCCCCTTTAGGGCGTGGCACACCGAAAAATACCCTGTAATTTCCACATTTTTCGAGCGTAAGCTTCCAAATTTGGCATTTATGTTACCTTCGACTATTTCCAAAGATTGGCCAAAAATAACGAGTCTACGTCAATTGGGGGCGTGGCAAATCGGATCTGAATATCTAGATTTTGCACAAAATTTCCTTTTATATCTCCTAAAGTTTTTGAGCTAAAAGCTTCAAAATTGGCTAATTGAGTTACTGGTGACCTCCTCTATCGATGACCCAAAAATAATTGTTACGCCCCTTTAGGGCGTGGCGCACCGAAAAATACCCTGTAATTTCCACATTTTTGGAAGGTAAGCTTCCAAATTTTGCTGTTACGTCAATTTAGACTCCTTCTAAGAATTGGCCAAAAATTACATGTCTACGACCACTGGGGGCGTGGCAAATTGGAATTTTATTTTGCAGAACTCTTGAGTTAAAATTGCAGCAGAATCACCATCACAAGAATAATCCGGTAGGTGGCGCTAAACTGCAATAAGCATGTACCGCCTACATAAATAAGCTTAATTTCTTGCTAAGTAGGCAGAAAAAATTGTAAGAGACAAATAAATATATGTATTTCAATTTAATGTTTAAATAATTGACCACCTAATATTAATATAGTTTTCCATAGCCAAGGTCAGTTATTTCGTTATTTTCGTATGTTGGCAATGCTTCAGACGATCCCAAGTGGCACTGTTAAAAGACTCAATTGGTTATGTAAAGAAAATCAATCACACTGTCAAATTAACAGACAACTCTTAAGTTAACAGACTGCTTTGCATAAAAATTATAAAATGCATGGTGCAGTTATATTTTTTTGTCTAGCTCATAAAATCATCATATTCATACAAACGATTGAAGCGAGCCATAATTTATAAAAATGTTACTCATTTACATATATATATTTTTAGAATTTTATTAAATATATAGTTATTTTGAGTCAGAAGCTAATTCGAGCGGCGACTTTAACAAATTAAGATAAACTTTAAAATGTAATATGCCAGAAGCCCCTATGGGAACAGAGTATCACGCAGTCGGTTGCGCCCGACTGCAACGTTCTTACTTGTTTTTTTGAGCCGGTATCCAAAATAAAAAAAAATCAAAATTGTATTATATAAAATATAAATGAATCTAGCTACAAAAATTTGGAGACTCTAGCTTTAAAGATGTACGAGATATAATTTAATAACATGATTTCGATATGGTTTTCAATCGATAAAAACAAACTTGATATGCGCGTGCTATACAGGGACCTACACACAAATTTCAAATCTCTAGCTCTTGTTGGATGGACAGACAGGCGAACATGACTAAATCGACTCAGCTTGTCGCCAACGGTTCCTTCTGCCTGTTACATACATTTGACATTTTAACAAAAGCATTATACCTTGATTTCCCATTATCATGGGTTCAGAGTATAACAAGTAAGAAAACTCTAGTCGGGGGTGCCCGACTAGGAGATCTCCTGAACCCCGTCCGATCTGCGTTTTTAAATATATTCCGTATCTTGTATACATTACAAACTAGCCAATTGGAGTCGCTTCTATGAACACCACCACTCCACTGCTTAAGCAAGCAGTGTCAGCTGTAAGTGTTGTGATCCTTAGAACAGACAAGAATGCTCGCGTCTGAATGTCTCAATGTACATACATACATATGTATGTGTGCACATGTGTAGAAAAAATGAGTCATTGCTAACGCCTCAGTTCGTCACCCTGATTAAGAATATACATTTATACTTTATGGGGTCTGCCACGCCTCCTTCTGCCTGTTACATACATTTAACAAAACCATTATACCCTGATTTCCCATTTTCAATGGGTTCAGGGTATAAAAAGGAAATGGGATGAGTTATCGACAAAAAATGGTATACGCGAGTATATTCGAGTAAAATTTCATATCTCTAGCCTTTATGGCTTACGAGATCGTTGCGTTAGATTTGACTCAGCTCGTCGATCTGCTCAAGAATATACATAAATACTTTATGGGGTCTGCCACGCCTCGTTCTACCTGTTACTTACTTTTCACTAAAAATGTATACTCCGGTTTCCCATTTTCAATGGGTTCAGGGTATAAAAAGACAAAACCCTCAAACAATGCCGAGCTTCGAACCCGCAACTCTAAGTTGACGTGCATCGATAATACCAACCCCGCCACTTCAATGCTCGAACGTTATCTAGCGAATCTAAACTAAAGTAGCATGCAAACAATAATTCAATCGGAATTGTGATTCTTAGAACGGAGGAAAATTCATGCGTTTGAATGTTTCAATAAGAAAACCAATAGTTCCTAAGGAAATGATATTACCATTCGTATATTTATTACGATAACATATATATGGGTACACATACTTGGTATGTTTACGTCGGGCATTCACAACGTCAGCTCTCTTAGATGTTGTTGTATTTGTTGCTTCTTAAAGTCGCCGCAGAATATTGAAATACGCGTGCGCTTTTGATAGATGGTGACCTACTTTGCCATTTGCATGGCCTACTGAACTTGGCCAAGTTTTTGTCCCGTTCTCTCACATGTCTTACTCGAAGAGTAGAGCGAGCGCTAAAACAAAACAAATAAAAGCCGAAATATATAACAATTTTAAGACGTTTCAGTTTGTTTGCTTAGCTGATAAGCGATGTCAAGCACAACGTCTAACTCATACTCTGAAATGAATTATTTGCACAATATGTAATTAGTTGGAAAATTTAGATCATGGCAGCCATTAAACTATTGTAATAAAGCTACACACATAAATATGCGCGCACAAACACACAATCACAAACATTAACATATACTTTATATATACATACATACATATATTGTAGATGTACATGCAGATCAACTTTAACATAAAGGCATCTTCTTCCAATACATTTTGGTCGAATACCTATACATACTACCAAGAGATACTTCGCAAATTATAAACTAATCGAACTGAATTTAATTTATGAACATTATAAGACTAGGTTCAATATTATTAACAGAGCTGCGAGAACTTCTAAGTGAAATGTGATGTTAAAGAATTAGCTGGTATACCTCGTCGATGCTCAAATAATCTAGAAGCTTACACAATGTAGTTTCAACTATTGGTTCTTGGACAACTAAGTATATGGACATTGCTGTCTAAATTTGTATAGATGCTCAATGATAATAAGAATCAGGAAATTTTAATTTTATTATAGTGTGGAGCCGATGGGTCAACTCCTTTAAATTGTTCTTAAATATAAACAAGTAAGAAAACTCTCGTCGGTGGTGCAAGACTAGAAGATCACCTGAACCCCGTCCGATCTGCGTTTTTAAAACGACGCGTTCATACATACGGACAGACGGACAGGGCTAGATCAACTCAGCTCGTCTACCTGATCAATAATATATATACTTTATGGGGTCTGCCACACCCCCTACTGCCTGTTACATACATTTGACACTTTAACGAAACCATTATACCCTGATTTCCCATTTTCAATGGGTTGTGGGTATAAAAACAAATCTATTGAGTGATAGCTTGTTAAATCTTTTGTACGTAGCTATTCTCTGAGCAGGGTATAACTGACAAGAAAGTGCGCATATTAAATGAGGAATAAGGATTACACAAAAGATCGCGAATATACGGAATTTTTATGTTATTGTACCCTGTAGGTATCGAAAACATGTAATAGTTAAGTGATTTATAGTACATACATACTACATAAATGGAACAACCAAAAAACATCCATTGGTCTATCAGTCTGATGTCTGAAATTGTGAATAAAACGCAAGCTTTTTAATCTTCATCAGTATTTATTGTATCTCCTTCAAAATATGTTCCTTTCTGATCGATACACATATTCCATCGCCTTTTCCAGTCATCGGAGGCCTTTTTATAGGTGCCGGCCGGTAAGGCCAACAGCTCTCGTTTCGAATTTTGTTTTATGTCCTCTATCAACTCAAAACGCGTTCCAAGGAGGGGAAATTTTAGTCTTGTGAACAGGAAAAAGTCCGAGGTTTTTTTTTTTGGTCTTGTAATTGTTCACAATCGATTAAAATTCATGATTTGTTGGCCCACAAATCTGGTCGTTTGAAACGGGTTTTTTCGCGCAAATTTCTCAAAACGGTCAAATAATATTTTTTATGAACCATTTCACCTTTCGGGACGAATTAATAGTGGACTGGGGTCCTCGAATATCGAAGAAAACGATGAGCATGTCCTTGACTTTTTATTGACTTCGGCGCGCTTTTTTCGGTCTTGGCTCATGTTTCAGTCTCCGAAGATTGTTGGCTTGTTTGCATGTCGTACTCGTAGACCCATGCCTCGTCGACAGTTATGATTCGTTCCATAAGGGTGGCATCAGAATTAGCACGATCCAGCGTGTCCAAGGAGATCTGCTCACGATAGTTTTTTTTCGGTACAAATTCAGCTCTGTCTCATGCCAAAAATTTTCACCAAAATCAAACGAGCTTGTTCGCGACCAGTGTCCAATGTCATGTGCTAGCTCTCTAACACTCGAGCAAGATTTTTTTCTTTTTATACCCTGAACCCATTGAAATTGGGAAATCAGGGTATGTTTTTGTAAAAATGTATGTAACAGGCAGAAGGAGGCGTGGCAGACCCCATAAAGTATATATATTCTTGATCAGCTCGACAAACTGAGTCGATATAGCCATGTCCGTCTGTCCATCCGTCCGTCCGTGTGAACACAACGATCTCGTAAACCACAAAAGCTAGAGATCTGAAATTTAAAATGTATACTCGTGCATACCCTCTACCCAGTAAGAATTTATCATTTTTTTTCGATAACTGATCCCATTTCCTTATTATCGATGTAAATCGATAATTTTGCTTTGTTTTTCAAGCGTAACTTGAATACCCTTTTAGCTGTATATCCGTGTAATGAATACAGACATTTTGTAATTTTTGGATTTTCGATGCCACGCCCTCTTCCCCCAAAATTTGAAAAAACGTATTTCAAATACTAGAGATTTGTGCTTTGGCAAATACATACATATGAATGGCATTAGTACGCCTTAAACGTTTGGTTACGAAAGTCCATCTAGAAGCAAACCTATTTAACAAATAAGTTTCCATAATATTGCCCATACTGCAGCCCAAGCGCTGCCCACGCGCAGTCGCTGCGTAAACTGCGCAGTAGCAGAGCAAGTGCTTGTGCGTGCGTGTACATGTGTGTGTGTGTGTGTGTATGTGTTGTTTGTATATATGTATATACATATAAACGAAGCGTAAAATGATTTGAATATCGCATCTTCGCAGGGTTCAGGGTATCTCTTAGTCGAGCAGTCTCGACTAGAGCACTCTTACTTGTTTATACTCATTCAGGAAAGTGAAATGAGTATATTGGTTTTGTGCAATGTCCGTCTTGCTGTCCATCCGTCCGTATGAACGCAACCCATTTCGACGCTATTAAAGCTAGAGATTTGAAATTTGAAACATATACTCGGGTATACCCTCGAATTATAAAATGTCAAGATTTTTCCGATACACCCACTAGGGGCGTGGCAAATCGGAAAATGCATTTTATATCTTATTGTTCTCGGGCTGTCAACCTACTTGTATATTCTAAATTTGAAGTCTCTACCATCAATAGTGCTTAAAATATAACAGATTTTGTACAAAACGTTGTTTATTCAGATACGATTTGCCACGCCCCCAGTGGCCATAGACATATAACTTTTCGCCAGTCATTAGAAGAAGTCTAAGGTAAGGTATTTTTGATCTTGGATTATCAACCCAATTGCCAATTGACACTACGGATTTTAAAATTTTCTGTATATAATCTAGATATTCTATTGAATATTTGTTAATTTATTGTAGTAAAAAAGCAAACTAATTCACATATTGGATATATTGTTTCTATTTGTATATTTGACCTTCAATTTAAAGAATTTGGTCAAATTTGAAGCCGGTATCCCAACTATAAACAAGTAAGAGTGCTCTAGTCGAAACTGTTCGGCTAGGAGATACCCTGCACCCTGCTAAGATCCGATATTCCAATCACTACGCTTCTTTCATATATACATACATATATACAAACAACACATACACACACACGCATAATCACGCGCTCTGCTGTCTGCGCAATTTACGCAGCGACTGTGCTTGGGCTGCAGTTTGGGCAACATTATGGAAACTTATTTGTTGAATAAGTTTAAGTTTTAAGTAACGTAAAAATAACATTCATATGTATGTATTTGTCAAAGCACAAGTCTCTAGTATTTGAAATATGTTTTTTACAAATTTGGAGGGAAGAAGTGTGGTATCCAAAATCCAAAAATTACAAAATGTCTGTGTTTATTACACAGATGGACACAGCAAATCTAAATTCTCTAGCTGTAACGGTATGTAAGTTACGTCTCAAAAACGAAACAAATGATCGATTTTCATCGATAAAAAGGAAATGGAATAATTTATCGAAAAAAAAATGATAAACTCGTACTGCGTATGTATGCTTTTGTGGTTTATGAGATCGCTGCGTTCATACGGACGGACGGACAGAGGGACATGGCTATAGATTCGACTCAGCTCGTCGAGCTGATCAAGAATATATATACTTTATGGGGTCTGCCACGCCTCCTTCTGCCTGTTACATACATTTTCACAAAACCATTGTACCCTGATTTACTATTTTCAATGCGTTCAGGGTATACAAAAAATTGCAAAAAAATATATATGTATATAAAGCTAAATGCAAAATTTGGAGACTTTAGCTCCAAAGATTTACGAGATATAATTTGTATTTTTAAACTGCATTTCAATAAAAAAAAATTTGTTTTAAATAAATATCAATGAAATTAAGCTCGATAAAGAGATCGTCTAGTCTGGCTCATTATACAAAGTACTTTCTTTGTTTATTAAAAATAAACATCCAAAAATATCACGCACAATGGGGCGTTCATGCTGAAGGGGGAGATAGAGTGTGGTAGGTTGAAGGCAGAGCTGTGTACAGAGCGTCGTAACAATGTGCGTGAGCTTTTGCCAATGGGCCAGTTTGATGGTGTACGTGAACGCGTTTTCTGTGTATTTTGTTGGGTTAGGTTCATTAAATGTGTGTGTATATTTATTTATTTTTATACCCTGAATCCATTGAAAATGGAAATTCGGGGTATAATGATTTTCTGAAAATGTATGTAAGATAGTGTATATATATATATATATATATATATATATATATATATATATATATATATATATATATATATATATATATATATATATATATATATATATATATATATATATAGCTCTTATATAGACGGACACACATTTCGATGAGTTCAAAGTATAAAAATGAAATTAAATTATAGATTTTTTCGATAGTCAGGAAATAAGATGATCTATTGAAAAAAATGAGAAACCCACTGGGTAGGCTATACGCGAATATATATTTAAAATTTTAAGTCTAGGTTTTTTTGGCATACGAGATCGTTGTTGTCATACGGACGGACAGACGGACATGGTTATATCGACTGAGAACGTCTGCCACTCCTCCTTCTGCGTGTTACAAACCTTTTCGAAAACCACTATACCCATTTTTAACTGACTCGGTATAAGCAACAAATGTACATACATATATACATACATACATACATACATATATATGTTCGTTGAAGCGTAGCCGTGTTTGGGATTGCTCTTCGTGGTTTGCGTGTTGCTCAAGGCAAAGCAACTAAGAAACTAGTAAAAAAAAATACCTTTTGGGAATGTCGTCTTTTAAATACCCTTACTCTGCAAACTAATTAAGGTTTGTCAATTCCAAGTATTTGCTTTAATAGTTAAAATATCAGTTCAATGGGTATGGGATACTGACGAAAATTATTGTTGTTGTGTATTGGGCTACAATACATTTAATATATTGTTGCTAACACTTATTTAGGCTATTATCGATAATAGAAAAATTATCTTTAATAATTTAAAATATTTCATACATGTACTGTTTTAAGATTGTGATACTCTTTGTTAAAGAGTATCAAAAGCTTTATTTGCCTGTACGCCACTGCTCCTCTCTACGCAGTGAGCTACACAACTAATAAACACATATACAGACAAACACATATACAGACAAACACATATACAGACAAACATATGTACATATGCAAGCATATTAAGAGCCCACGAGTGAAAGAGGTAGAGAGACATTTGTAAGTCTGTAGCTTTTTCGTTTTATTTTTGTTTTTGTTTTCATTATTTCGTGTTGGTTTTGTTTTTGTTTCTGTGTCGATTGCGTTGTTGAATATTTCCACTTTGTTTATATAATTTTAATCAAAAAAAAAAAAAATACTAAGAAATATATACATATGTACATACATACATACATTTATTTCAGTGTGTATGTACGTAAAAAGCTTCAACGTTTTGAAAAAAGTGGGTTAGTGGGTCACCATATCTAACAACGGGGTAGCAACAACAACTATGCCAACGTCGGCAGCGACGTCAGCGTCAGAGTCAGCGTTGTCGACAGCCAGACGAAGCAAATTTTTATTTATTGGTTTTTTTTTGTTTATTTTTATTTTACTTATATTATTTTTGTTATTTGTTTTTCTTAGAGACTTTTACTCAGTTGATTTAACCATATTTCCTTATCTTTAGAATGTGCCTTTAGTAAGTCTTTGTGATCGTATGTCACACGTAAATCACAATTGTATGATTTGTATACTCATTTATGAAGTGAAAAAATATACATACATATACATATGGGGATTGCATTTTAAAGAGGACGAAGCGAAGGGGCGTACCGAGTCTTAAAACTAGAATTCCAACATTTTATGGGAATCTTTTAGAGATTATCATATTAATTATATCGTCTGCAACTCGGGCCGTGTATGTTAGGCAAACACTATTTTTTTTACACATATGTATGTGTGTATGCCAGTTGGTTTAAGTCAATTGCTATGTTATTCCTTCTTTTTATAAAACTCTTGCAAAATGGCGGAAATCAAAGATTTTGCACATTTGTTATTTATATTGAAACATAATATTGAAAACTAAAGTTTAAACTAAACTTATATAGCCACCTGTATAGTATGATTTAAATAATATATATTGCGTCGTTAGTTTTATTGTGTAGATTCTTAAATCGAAAGGAATCGGTTTTTTCTTGGAAATTATATGTCATTATTATACCCAGTACAAATTGTCAAATGATACAAAAAAGTATAAGTTTACTGCACAAAAGTATGTAATTGACTTTTTCAATTCAATTAGTATACAATAAGATTAAAATTGATATCGATTTTAAAATTTTTTTCGTATTCAATTTCAGAGTATAAATAGAGTTCTTCATAGAGTATAAATAGATATGTAGTTGTGATTGTTTTTTTATAACCAATCTTTACATTTACCAACACTTTAAAATAAATTCATTTTCGGCTGTTCAGCTGGCTATAAGAAATTTAATATTCTTAGAAATAAATTCGCTTGTGTTGTGTCTAAAGGATAAAAACAATATTTTTAATCATCTCAGAGTCGCTGTGGGAACTGACATCATGTCCAGTGAGCTGACTTCGCTGGTTTCCCTGCAATTCCCCATACATCCCCCACGGGGCGTTACCTTACTTTCTATACGAAGCTCTTGTTTGTTCCTTCTGCGAGCTGATACCAGTTAATTAAGTGAAATGAGTATAATGGTTTTGTGCAATGTCCGTCTTGCTATCCGTCCGTCTGTCCGTATAAACGCCAACAATCTCGGCGCTCTAACTGAAGTTAGAGACTTGAAATTTGTAATATAGATATACTCGTGTATACCCTTGAATTATTAAGTGTCAAGAATTTTTCCCGATACGCCCACCAGGGTCGTGGCATATCGGGAAATGCCTTTCCGATATCTCAGAAACCATGTTATTTGAAATGCTAGAGAAATTTAAATTTGGAATGTATAATCGCGTTGACAACCCAAGATTAAAAAGATATACATACATACATACATACATATACATGTATGTAGTGTTATATACAAATTATTATAAATATATGTATCTTAAGTACTATTGATGCTAGAGACTAGAAATTTGGAATATATACACGGGTTGATAACATAAAAACGACTAAATTACTGTTAAGTTACTTTATTGATTTGCCAAAAATTATATACATATATACCAATTGGGTGCGTGACATATCAGAAAAACTACAAATGTATCTTGCAATGTTATAGAGATGGCAGCCTTTTGATCGTGAATGAGTATTCTGCAGTCGGTAGCGCCCGACTGCAACGTTCTTACTTGTTTTTCTTTAGACACACACACGGACCCACTTGGTCCACCCACCCAGCTATCCATCTACCCAACACCCACACTGCAAATCTCTCCCCGCGTGCTCGAGCAACTAAAGCGCGCATTGCATTTTAAGCAGTCAGCGTCGTGGCGGCCCCTCGTCATGCCACCCCATCTCTCCTACATTACAGCCACAACGCCAACGCTGCTGCAATTGTTTTTGTGGCCTCGTGACCTAGTTTTAAGCCTCGTCAACTGCAACGACGCCGCGTCGCAGCGCTGCTGACGACGACGCTCGTTTTCTCTGCGTCTCTGCTGACGAACGCGACAGACGCTCAAATGAATTGCAGCAGTCGTACTCTAAGTTGTATGTGTGTGTGCTGTGTGCCTGTGTGTGATTTGCAAAGCTAGAGCAAATTTTGGATTGATTAATATTCAAACTAGGAATGTGAGTTCTTATACCCTGAACTCTAAACAGGACATAATGTAAACAAGATGTAAGAAAGCATCTTTGACTACTATTTAATTCGAATTTATTTTTAACCAAGGATGTCTTGCCATTTGATCCTAGGTAAAAAATATATAAATACATTATTGGATACTAGTACTAGGTTAGAGCCATTTTTCTTCTTATCTATCACTGCAATTTGAAACTATGGCCATTGAGGCCAAGGTCAAGTCAGATAAAACTGTATCTTCCACAAATGACATTTTGAATATACATATACTCTTCAAGTCCGAGAACAATAAGATATGGAGGATATAACTACGCCCATATGGGACGTGGCAAATCGGGTATTTTCTACAGTTTTAGAGCTAGAAACTCAAAATTTAACGACTAAAATACCGTTGACCTTCTCTATTGATTTGCCAAAAATTATATATATGTATATATACCAATTGGGGGTGTGGCAAACCAGAAAGTGGGAGCTGGTAGCGTTTGGGCCGTGAATGAGTATTCTGCAGTCAGTCAATCCCAACAGCAACTTTCTTCCTTATTAAATCTAGAATTGCAATATTTGTCATTGTTTACCTTCTCTATATAGACTTTTTATATACATATATATCTTCCATATTTTTGGATCAGCACACCCTAAATTTAACAGCTTCAAATGACTGTTAACACTCTCTTAAGTCTAGCCAAGATCTATATGGAAAAAAAAATTATCTTTAGCATTTATATATAAAATGAAAATTCCAAATAAATTGGTCCGCGTATTGGGGTGAAGCAATTCGTAAAATATCGGTATATGTACATATGTAGGTGTTTTTGGATCGTGAAATCAAATATCGATATTTTTGATATAAAATTTGGTATAATTATTTAAGCTTTCAAGTCAATTGTGAAAACTAAACTTTTATTGATAAGTTTTGTCAAATTCTTACAAAGTTAAAAAGAGAGTAGTGGTGTGGTTGTTAATACATAAATATGTTTTATGACCATATTTAAAACAGAAGCAAGCGAGAATAAGAATAAATAAATAATAAACGAGAGATAAAATAGCAACACCTGTTACGATGCCGATATAACGCAGAGTATCAAATCGAACTATCGATAAAGTATATACATATGTATATACATATACATATAGTTATATAAATAATATATACATATGTATATGTATTTATAATATGTATGTATGTATGTATGTGCTTGTAGATATGCGATTTTTGAATGACCTGTGCCCATTTACGATATTTTTATTGTAGCTGACCCCAATTGCAATGAGTATTTATAAATGCATACATATATGTACATATATTAAAACTACACACATATGCCTGAAATGTATATAAGAAATTTTAATATTGTTTAATTTATATGCGTTAATTAATTTAATTAGCTACAACGAAATTAATTCGCGGTGGTTAATGTGGTCCTGTAGACAAAGGAGGGGATGGAGAGGCTAAGGGGTTGTTGCAGTGAGTCCAAATGCACTTTTTACGCATCGCTCAGAATTGCACTCTATATTTGTACACACACACATGCACACACTCATACACATACGCAATTACACAAACGTACTCGTTAAACTGACCTCCTCGCAAAGGCAACAACAACGAAGGCGACGGCGAATTGCGGTCGAAACCGTCCCTGGGCGAGTATCTCTCGCTGTATACATGTATGCATGTTTGTGTGCGACGCGCGCACAAAAGTGTGTCAAGGTTTTTTGAATAATATGTTGTGCAGCGTTAACGTTTACGAACAGAAGCGACGCCAGCGTCGACAGCGTAAGCAACAACACCGTTCCCACCTCACTCCGCTCACAGACAGTATATTTCAAGCTTTTGATTTGTTGCTGTTGTAATCACATAGCCCGTGCTGTTTGGTACGCTCTCTTTTGTCCGAAGCTTCAGTACTCTTTGTGTTTGTGCGTGCCGTACAATTCATTTAAAGTCGTGTCATCACTTAATAAAATAAAATATGCATGGAAGTATACACAAATGTATAAAATACCCTGTAACAGAGTGACAGTTGATAATTTAATGTAGACTAAAAAACTATTGAAAACTATTTATAAATGTGAAAATACAAATAGGGATAAAATATTTTGAAAAATATTAATTTCCATTTCGAGAGATTTTATGTATTGCAAATCAACAAAAATTTTAAATGACTTAATAATTGAAATTGATCTATCTTCGGATAGCCATCTAAATTTTCATTTTATTGAAGCGTTCACATTACATCGCCTGCCTAACTATTAGAAATAGATAAGTAATAATCGTGAATCCTTTTCGGATCTACAAATTTCCGCTCTCTCTCTCTCTCTCTCTCTCTGTCTGCATATATTACACTAAAATTTTATTGAATCAATGAATTTTGTTTTTTACTTAGACACAAAAAAGAATCAAATCAATTTTTAAATAGTTGCAAAACTTTGTTTTGAATGTAATTTTGTCGATGGTTTAATTATTAAGTGGATTAGAGTTAGAGTGAGGTAGGTCCGTTTTATATTATGAAAATCAGTTGGTGGATTGTTAACCAGATGCATCAGAAAGCGTGTTTATTTCGCATTTATTTTCAACAATATTTAGCAGATTCACATATGTATGTACAGAGACGTGACATCCATATGTGTAAATGCTATCATCCTTAAACTTTCCAATTCATCTATTACAAAAAAATCATAGGCATAGTCAGAGGCATGAACAAGTACACAAGCAACGGACAGAAAGCAGCCGCCAGCAACATTTGCAGCCCATATAAATACAGTCAAAAATTCAAGCCTATCCTAATGTTTTTTTTGTTGGCGCGCCATAAGTTGAGTATTTGATTGTCGTCAACACAGTCCAACATGGCAACATTTTTGTGTTAACATATAGCATAAACCACTATTATAGCCCTCTCTTCTGACTTCTGAGTGTCTCTCGCATACGGCTAAGCATAACAAAACGTAATAAAACGAAATCGAAATTAATCTCTCTAACATAGACCTGAATAATATCTATATATTTACGTGTACAACAAAAATGTAGGTCAATTGAGATAGCGAACGCTAGCAGAGACAACGATGCCTCAAGCGCACATGCATACATACATACATACATACATACATACATACATACATATATATATATATATATATTCATACTGACGCATACACGCAGCGCTACACTTTCACTTATTACATTATTAAATGATGCCAGGCAAGCGTCGGGCCTCAAAAAGCGCACCCAGACGGCAGAGCAGAGCAACGAGCAACTGCAGCAGCGAGAGCGAGAGCGAGAGCGTTCGGCAATTGTTGTGCTGTCTCTCGCCGTGCTTCATTTCCGACAACGGGCGACGCCGAAGCATGTGGGCGAAAACTTGTTCGTGCGCTCTCATTTATTTCGCCACTCAGCTGCTACTGCTGCTGTCCACGTCGTCGTCGACGTCGACGTCGACGTCGTCGTTGGCGTCGACTTCTCTGTCGATTATTTCATATTGAAAGCAAAAGTGATCAGCGTTCAACGTTGAGAGAGCAGCCAAACCAACAAGCGATTTTGCGGTCTCTGCTATTGCTTATATTTATGTGTGTGTGTGTGTGTGTTTGTTTGTATTGCCACCGCTTGCAATCGTTGCCGTTGCAGTATCGCGTCAGTAGATACATATGTATATGTATATATACATACACATGTACGTATGTACGTACATACATACGTATGCCGAAAGTCCCCCGCTTCGTTTCCAACCAACGTATGTAAACCGGCACGTCAATTAAGCTTGAGAAGCAGCGCAGCAGCAGCGTCGCCAAGCTAGGAAAAAATGTTACAAGGTTTCGTTTCAGGTTAAGACGAGTTTTTGGTTTTTTAATGTTTTTGGGTTTTTTGTAGCCATTTGTTGCTGGTTGTTGTTGTTATTGTTTGTTTTGTGGCCGGAGTTTTGAGCACACATGTATGTATGTACATACGAATGCTGTTTCTGTATATATGTATGTATGTGTGACTATGTATGCATGAAACATTTTGTTTTCTAAATTTAGCTCCCGCTTGTAATTTTGCGAGTGCTGTCGTTGTTGTGTTTGTGAGTATTTGGTTTCACACATACACATGTAAGACAGGAGTAGCGTCTATGTTCCTTAAAAGTATACATGCATATTCTTGTTACGAAAGAGAAGACTCGTTAGTAGAGCCATGACTTTTAAAAGCTAGTCAGAGATATGTATGTATAAATTTAGGTTAATTTTCGTAAGGCGTACACAGCTTATGAATAGTTCACTATTTAAAGGGTGCCCCCCAGTTGTGCACTTCCACTCTGTTTCTCACTGTTTCTCTACCAATGGCGATGACGATGGCGAAGATCCCGTTGTTCATGGTGATAATGAAGTCGTCCGCCCACTGTCAAACAAATGTCCTGCCTAATTTTAAAACATGTAAGAATGTTGCAGTCGGGTGTTACCGACTCAGAATACTCATTCACTTCCCAAACACTACCATCTTCATTTTCTGATTTGCCACGCCCCCAATTGCAATTGAAATATTTAACTGGGACAGAATACTTTGCTTTCATTTGTGTACAGATAACCACGTTCTGTTTTAACTTTTAATAGGCATTTTTGTTTAAACTATTAAAATAAATAATTTTAAGTGAGTTTTAACTAAAATTAATATTTGAAGTAATTCTAAATGATTTTTTGTACAAAGAAATGTCGAGTTTCGCCCGATTAACTGATGAAGAGTGTGGCAGAATTGTGGCACTGCGTGATATGGGGATGTAAATCTTCAAAATAGCAGATAATGGCCACAGAAATATGCTGTAAATGCTGTAAAAATTTACTCAAAGCAAAAAAAAATTATGGAAAATTATGGAAAAAGCTCCGTTTTGGTCGCATACAATGGGTTGACTACCAGGTTAAAAGACGAATCAAAAATCTAGCGGTCAAAAATGTATCAGAACATCTCAAATACGAAGTAATTTGTCTCTGCCGACATCCACAAGACGTGTGCAGCAAATTTTGAAGAGCTTAGAAAATGTTTCATACGAAAAAAACTTCTGAAACCGGAGCTACTGCCAAGGCACAAAGTTGGTCGATTACAGTTTGCCAACAGATACAAATTTTGGGACACTGAGTGGAAAAATATATTTTAAGTGATGAGAAAAAGTTCAATTTAGATGTGCGAACACTAAAAAAAGTCCATGTGTCCAGAAATTTTCACGGACGGTCCTTAATAACATAGGCAGCGTTCGGATATCATGTAAATACTTCAATTTGTTTTGAAACGCATAGAATGAATGCACAAAACTATGTTGAACTGTTCATTACGGTGAGGATTGGACTTTCCAGCAAGCTAATGCGCCCATCCACACAGCAAAGTTCACGAAGGTTTATCTTAGAGGCTCAGAAATTCCTGTTTTAGAGTGGCCACCCGCAGCCCGGACTTGACTCAACAGGTTTATGCCAACGGGAAGCAATTTGGAAATTTAATTGAATTAAAAAATTGTCCAAGAATGGGAAAAAATGGACATCCAAATGTTCCGAAACCTGATGCCAGCACGAATATTTAAAGTGTAAAACAACAAAGGGAGCTCTATTTAAAATTAATTTTTGCTTTTAAGCATTTTGTATTGATTTTTGTTGATTTTTTATAGTTTTAAGATACAAATTTTGACTTTGTCCCAGTTACCGTTTGAAAATATTTTGTTTAATTTTTTTATATTTCAAAAGTTTTTTTTGGATTTAATTCAGTTGAATTATATCGATAATTTATTAAGTTTAAATACCAATTTACTTTTTTTTTTAATAATCAACATCGGATCGGTTGTTATTCACTTCAAGTCTTTCGCATCAATAGTGCTACACATTTATAACAATATGTATAGGTCACTATATAGTCAGATCCGATTAGCCACGCCCCCAGTGGACGTATTGGGAAAATCTTGGCACGAGTATATGTTCAAAATTTCTCTAGCTTCAATAGAGGCAAAATGGTTTAAGTTCATACGAACAGGCGGACGGACAGCAAGACGGACATAGCAGAAAACCAATATACCCATTTCACTTTCGTGAATCAGTATAATGATTTGATTTTTTTTAAAAAGAAGACAAACACATGATGAAAATTGATGTCATTTCGAACTGACTTTGCTCTACTCTGGCCACTGTGCGTAAATAAATTATGAAATGAAATCAGTCGAAAAGAGTCTCAATGAAACTACAATGGTAACTAATAGTTAGTATTCACTAACTGAACTAACAAGTTTATTGACATGAATCGCTTAATTACTTTGAAGATTACAAGATTACAAATTTGAAGATTTTTGATTTAAGGCACATATCAAATATAGTTTTTTTTCATATACAGGGTAAACGCAAAGAGAGATTCGCAGGAGGTTTTGGAGCGAACATAACGAGCTGCTGAGCCGAAGGAGGCTGCAGGCTTCAATGAGTGGAAGGGGTAGCTAGTAGCCCAAACTGTAAAACCGGTTTTAAATTTCTTAAATCAACTGAACGAGGTCGTGTGCATATGTATATAAATGTAAGCTGGCTGATTGGCACTCATAGCAAACGCATTGTCTGTGATTCTGAGCATTCAAGCTCTTTTTACCCGTTCATGAAGTGACAAGTAAAATAGCTTAAGTCGGGGGTGCCTGACAGGTACCCTTAACCCGGACGATCTGCGTTTTCAACCTGCATAGATTCTATATATCCAGACATTCACAAAACACACGCGGTTAATTAATTACACTATTAACATAGTAAACAAGTAAGGACGTTACAGTCGGGCGCTACCGACTGCAGAATACTCATTCACGTTCCAAACGATTTTCCGATTTACCACGCCCCTCAATTGGTATATACATATATATCATTTTTGGCAAATCAATAGACGATGCCAACAGAAATTTAGTCGTGAAATAATACGTTTCTAACTTTAAAAAATATATGATACTGTTTTACCCGATTTGCCACGCCCCTAATGGGCGTTGATGTATCCGCCATATCTTTTGGACCTTGGGCTGTCAACGCGATTCTATAATACATTCCAAATTTCAACTCTTTAGCCCTTCAACTAACAGGGTTTCCGACATACCGGAAAATGTAATTTTCGATTTGCCACGCAACTAGTGGACGTTGAAATGGTTTGCGTACATAGGATCAGCCGGATGCCCACTGGGGGCGTGGCAACCCGGATCTAAATATATATTGTTTTACACAAATTCCCCTATATATTGAGCACTATTAGTGCCACATACTTGACATTTGGAATATATATTCGCGTTGACAACCCAAGATCAAAAAGATATGGTGGATATATCTACGCAAATGGGGGCGTGGCTAATCGGGTAACTGTATCTTCTACAGTTTTGCCTAATGCCCAAATTTTTCATATGAGAAAAAATTAAATATCCACGCCTACAGGGGCGTGGCAAATCGGATCTGACATATAGTAATTTATACATATTCTTATATATCTTGAGCACTATTGATACTAGAGACTTGAAATTTTGGAATATATTGTCGGGTTGACAACACCAGATAAAAATATGGCGAATATATGTACGCTTATAGAGGGTGTGGCAAACCGCAAAATTTTATATCTCATAAAGTTTTGGAGCTAGAAACTTTAAAATTAAGTTACTGGTGACCTCTATCGATGATCGAAAAATAACTGTTACGTTGGATCTAAATATATAGCGTTTTGCACAAAATCTGTTATATTTTGAGCATTCTTGATGCTAGAGACTTGAAATTTTGAATATATACGGGCTTGAAGACCCGAGAACAATAAGATATGGAGAATATATCTACGCCCATTAGGGTCGTGGCAAATCGATTATTTTCTACAATTTTAGAGCTAGAAATTTCAAATTTAGCGGCTAAATTACTGTTACCTCCTCTATTGATTTGCCAAAAACTATATATATATAGATGTACATATTTACTTTATTTGTTTTTTTATTTGTAAGTAAAATTAAATATCTTGATACTTATTCCATATAAAAGAGTCCCTATTTGTTTATGCAATAACATATAATTTAAATACGATCTCCCAAAAAATGTTTGTTTCATATATCAAGCGGTAGGCTACTCAGGGGACTAAAGATTGCAAGTAATTTAAGCTAGATATATGTATGTTGCTCATCTAGGATCATACTTTTTAAACTTTTTTATTTGATATGTTAATATTAATACGTTCTCGATGGGATATTTTATTGCATTCTACATATTACCTATACCCGGAGTCAATGTAGTTATATTTTGAAATATGGTAGATAGAGAATGTTAAAAAATACTTCAAATTAATTTATTTAAAACAAAATAATAAAATAGAAAACATAATGAAAAATTAAAACTAAAATTAAAACAGAAAGCAAAAAATAAATAAATATACATACATATACATACATACATACGTATGTATGTATAAAAAAAAACAAAAGATATAGGAAATGAAAACACGTCATATCAAATCTGTGTCATGAACAAATACAACAACAAAAACCCACATACATATACTTTTAAACCAAGGGGGAGAAGCGCAAAAAAATGAAATTAAAAAAACTCAACACAATGACACATGACAATATGAGGAATGAAAAATTAAACCACAATAATTGTGCACCTTTAAGCAAAGCATTGCGCTTTTATAATATTGGTAGCTTTAACGGTGCTATATGCGAAAGAATGAGTCGACGTTGTCTACAGGGGCCCAAAAGCTATGTTAAAAAGTTTCACTTTCGCTTTCAGCGCAGTTTGAATTTTAACGCAGTAGTATTAACAACAAAAGCAGCAGCAGCAACAACAGCAACAAAATATAAAGCACAGAAAAAAGCAGCGAAAAAGGGGGCACTAAGTCAAGTCAAGCGAAGCAAAGTTAGAGAGCTACCATACATATAAAAATGAGAGCGCGAGCGAGCGTATTGAAAGTGAAACTGGCTCCCACTTGTACACATACACAATTATACACACAAGCCATACACAAGTGGCGCATACGTAATATTGCAATGTGGATGATGAGAGCGAGAGTAAAACGCTGCTTGCGCCAACTGCGCTGTCGCTGTAGGCGCCAACTGAGCAGCAGCAGCTCTTTAGTGTATGGCGGGTATCCTCGCCGTTTGGTTGGGTTTAGTCAATCGAGATACGTGGTTGATGTTGGTCGTGTTTTTCGCATAGCAAAATAACCTTCATACAAACAAAATTATAATTCATATATATATATATATATATATATATATATATATATATACATAAATATATATGTATATATATTTATACATAGTATAGGTTACATATGCCATACAACAACAAGAAATGTGAAACAAATATGTGTGTGTACTCGCGCCCGTGTGTGTCCACAGAAAACAAGAAAATTATTGCGCTTCTATTTGACCTAAATGACAACAGAACATTAAATCCAGCAATTTATCAATTCGTCAATATATCAATACAATAATAAATGAATAAATATATAATAAAACGAAACACAAAATATTGCATGCCCCTCGTTTACCTCTTTCTATGACATTTTACACCGACAGCAGGAACAGCCCAAGGATTATGTTCTCTCTGCTCTGGTGTGTTGTGTTCTGTTCGCTGAGAAAGTAAAGTAGCTGAGAGAGCAATGCAAAATTTTTGTTGTCTAACAAATGCAATGCAAAAGTGAGCAAACAAAAAGCATAAATGGGTGTAACGGTGTAACCCAATCAACTTAGTGTTCATTGAAAAGCGACAAAAAATACTACAAAATATACCAAATAAAAATCAAGAATTCAAGAAAATAAATGGAAAAGCCCTACCTCTGAATCAGGCAAATAAAAATATACCCAATTTTATAAATCTACAATATGTTTATGTGCATACATATATATCTATGTACTTGAATCGAAGTTTCGTTACTATATACATACATATATGTATATATATATATATATATATATATATATATATATTTATATATATATATATATATATATCTACACACTCGCCTCGTAACAGTACCTTTGTGTGTTAAAACACATTAATTACAATTAATTAATAGGAGCTCCCACAAAATATATATTTAAAACAAAATTATTAATAAAATGTATATCCAGTATCAATTACAATACCCCAAAAAATAATGAAACACGTACAAATAAAAAAGTACTAAATAATTCAAAATCGTTGAAACTAAAAATCCAAAGAAAAACAAAAGAATTAAAATGAAAATTCAATTTACAATGAGCTAAAAAGGCTAGAAAAATTATAATATAAATATCAAAATAATTATATATATAAATATTGCTTATAAAAATGAATCGAATGTTAAACGCAAGGCCCAGACCACCGAATGTAAACAATAATAAAAACAATATCATCAATATGCAAATTAAATACAAATAAAACAAATTGAACTTAATGTCTTATCCGATAATGTGAAAAAGAGATTAAGTAAATCAAGAGATCATAAAATAGCAATATACTTTTGCTATAGCCGTCCAAACTAACACAACAAGCAGACAAGTTTGAGCAATTACTCGGTCCAGAACAAAAAATTTAATGAAATGTTATTAGAAATGGATCCCCAACAGGCGACTGTACAGTTTATATCGTCGCTGAATCTGTCACCGTTTAGCATGCAGCTTGATCAACAGCAGCCAGCGAGTCCCGCGCAGAGTAACACCAACAACAATAATAGCAGCGGCAGCGGCAACAACCACACGAACAACAACAATAATAATAATAGTAGCAATGATAACGATACAAATCCTTTAAGCAATTCCGATAACGATTACAGCGCCTACACGCTGCAGTTGGGCAATCATCAACAGCAGCAGCCGCAGCAGCAACAGCACCATAATACGCATCATCAGCAACAACAACAACATACTCATTACCAACTGCAACAACAACAGAATATTGCCAGCAACAATGCGAATGCTGCAGCGAACCAATTCAATGCCTCCTCTTATTCGTATATATACAATTTCGATTCACAGTATATATTTCCGACAGGCTATCAGGAAACCAATTCGTCCCATTCGCAGCAAAGCGGCAACGGCGCCGGCGTAGCTTCTGGTAACTCTGGCCAGCTACTAAACGGTGGCAGCAACAGTATAGCAGGCAACGGGTATATGTTGCTGCCACCAGGTGTCACATCAGCTGCTCACATGTCCGGCAATGTGGGTGGCAGCGGAGCTGCAGGTGGTGCTGGCAATGTTCTCTCAACTGGCGGTGGTGGCGGTGGTCTTCATGGTGGAACAAGCGCCACCTCTGGCGGAGGCGAAGCCATCGACTTCAAGCACTTGTTCGAGGAGCTGTGCCCCGTCTGTGGCGATAAGGTGAGCGGCTATCACTACGGCCTGCTCACCTGCGAGTCCTGCAAGGGCTTCTTCAAGCGGACCGTTCAAAATAAAAAGGTCTACACATGCGTCGCGGAACGCTCCTGCCACATCGATAAAACGCAGCGGAAACGTTGTCCATACTGCCGATTCCAAAAGTGCCTCGAAGTGGGCATGAAACTCGAAGGTAAGTCGGAAAAAAACAATTTCTATTGGAAAATCTATTATTTTCTATGTCATACTAAATTTAATATCGGATCTACATAATTTCTGGTCTATATTCGAAATTTGAAAAGTAAAATTAAATCGATATTTATTATTTACAAATGTTTCAAAATCACCACAGAAACCATGATGAAATTCCAGAATGTAGTTAGCTTATATTCTATTTTAACTTAAAAGGCTGTCTCGAAAGGATTCTTGAGTCTAATACTTTATATTTTGTATTTGCTTGAGTCTCGATTTCCTTAAATCGTTTAATATTTCGTTTTAATATCTCATCAGGATATATAATTATTTATTAATATTTGTTGGTGAGTTTTTTTAAGTATTGTTAACTTTAAAATTAGTCTGAGTGATATAAAATGTAATCAAATGCGGAATTCTCTCAATTGTAATTAATTGTAATTATACTCATTCACGAAGTAAAATGAGTATATTGGTTTTGTGCAATGTCCGTCTGTCTGTCTGTATGAACGCAAACCATTTCGCCGCTATTGAAGCTAGAGAGTGAAATTTGGAATATACTCGTGTATACCCTTGAATTATAAAGTGTCAAGATTTTCATGGTACGCCCACTAGGGGCGTGGCAATCGGAAAATGCATTTTCCGATATCTCATGAACCCTGTTATTTGAAGTAGTAGACATGAAATTTGGAATATATTATAGAATCGCGTTGACGACCCAAGATCAAAAAAGTATGGCGGATATATCTACGGCCTTTCGGTCGTGGCGAATTGGGTAAAACTACAGTTTTAGAGCTAGAAATTGGCACGTGAGTTACTGCTAAGAACCTATAAAGATTGATTAAAATTATTTATCCACGACCCCTGGAGGCGTAGCAAATAGGATCTGACTATATAGTGATTTATATAAATTCTTGAGCACTACTGATGCTTAAGACTTAGATATCCATAAATCGCCTACTAGGGGCGTGCCAATCAGGAAAAACTGTATCTTCTAGTTTTAAAGTTAGAAACTAAAAACTTGACTAATTTTCTGCTGACATCCTGTATTGATTTGCCAAAAATTATATATATATATATATATTAAGCTGGTAGCGTTTGAGCTGTGAATGAGTATTCTGCAGTCGGTAGCGCCTGACTAAAACGTTCTACTTGGTTTTTCTTTAAAATAGTACTTAATTAACCTGCTAAGCTCTATGATAATTTATATTAATTATAATTGTTGACTTTAATATATATGGCAAAAAAAAATGCTTATATTCTTTTAAATCTGCTAAGAAAACTGGGTTTAAATATTCAATGAGTTCGATTAACGTATACAATAGAGTATGAAATATAAAAAAATATATGCATCTGTGGGACATTTTCGAAATGTAAGACTCATAAAGATCTCATATAAAATCGGAAAAACCCCTCCTTCCGTTTGTTGAATGCCTTGTGAAGTATTATAATATACTTTTGGAATAATAAACAGGGTATGAAAATATAGAATAGTTTTGTAACATTTTTGATACTCTGTACGAAACACACCGAAATATCTACATTTCTTCAATGAAAGTTGTATTATTGAACTCGAAACGACAGTCATATACCTAGAGGCTATCAGGATGCAGGACAGCTGAACTCTTAATTGATAAAACATTTCGTGTGCTTGCACATAAAAACAAAAACTTTATATTATGATGCAAAATTATTTTTTTTATTATTATGTAAGTAGTCCCTACAAAATATATAATACTTCCCGAGATCCTCTCAAAAAAGACCCTTACATTTCTGAGAAGGGCTTTAGCTCTTTCACCTAAATGCTGGAATTTGTCAATAAAATTTTATGTCTATGTCGAAATGTGTGTCTAGTGTCTGTGTATAGGAAACCATCTAGTCGGTCAAACCCGACTTGAGTGCTCTATTCATTGTTGTTTTTATGTTTATCATTTAATACGCTTATTTGGTCATAGACCAAAATGGGCCGAGGCGTAGGAATGAGAAGTACGAAAACGGGGGTATGGAGAATGGGAAAGGAAAAAAGGCAACAATTGATACAACGATGTAAAACATCGTTAGTATTGAATCTGTGTAAAGCGTGTGGAAATTATATGTGAGCCAGCCAAAATGTAGCCCGAGTGTAAAACAAAAATATATAGACATGAAAAGCCAAAAAAAAAAAAAAGTACGTAGAAAGAGAGAGCGCACAGAGTTATTTTAATAAATTTTATTTTTTATATCTATCTATTTTTACAGCTATCGATTTTCAATACATTCATAATTGCTCTTCTGTCTGTTTTTAATTTTTTCATTTAATTTTTTGTACTATTAATACTAACAATTTAAATTCAACGAGCATTTAAAATGGTATGCCAGCAAAAGTATTATATCTTTAACAAGACCTACAAAATTTGCAGACATTTAATAATTGAAATATCTTTCTACTTACTTATATTAAAGAATATCTATACATATATAAATTTTTTTAAATTCGTATATATATGTATATATATATGTATATATATATATATATATATATATATATATATATATATATATATATATATATATATATGTAGCTATCAGACAGTTGTTAGGACATTTTTAATTGATGTAAATTTCGAGAATCTATACAAATTATCTATCTATTCTTTAATTTATAACTTTAATAATACTCAAATAGGTATTGAACATATGGACAGACATACTCACAGCAAACACTATGCATAAAACCAATATATGTACATATGTATGTACATAGTTTTTTCTCGTAGTGAATAAGATATGTTTGTTAAATCTTAGTCAAAAATTGGTTTTGTGTTGGGTTGCCCTCTCTGCTTTAAATCACAAAGAGCGTCTGAGAGGGCGAGAAAGAGGCGCGCTCGCGCTCGCGCTCGCTCTCACACAAATACAAGCTAATACGTTTATTTGTAACGTGCATATGTATGTAGTTGGTCGCTCATATTGCCATCTCATTTGCGCGCTGGTACGATTGGGTTATAGTGCCATCTCTTCCGCTCATGACCTAGATTCCCCAGCGAGTATGTGTGCGTGCACGTGATATATATATATAAACTCGTATTTGTGTTTGTGCAATCAATGCAACATGTAGAGAGCGCTGCGCTGCTCTGCATTGTACTTGGCGCTGACGTCGCTGCCAACGTTGTGCACGTTTTCTGTTTTTTATTATTTATTTTTAAATTCTATTCACTAAAGGAAGAGTATATTAGAATAGTGCAATATTTTGCTTGTTTTTATTCCTACTAAGTAGCTTGAGCTTTGATGCGTAAGTTAAGTGTTGTGATTTTTCTAATGTATGTGTGCATATTCAAAAAGAACGAAATGATGTGCTAGTGCTGCTGCTGCTGCCGACGTTGTCGTCGGCGTTGTTGTCAATGACAAATCTGTCGTAATCTCATGACGCTTTGGTCAACAGCAGTAACATTGGGCGCCGTCGCTTTACTCTTCGTCAAGCCCAACGCTTTTACAATTGCGGCACTTTTGACCGCTTTTTGTAGCTGGCAGCGCTTGCTTTAGTTTTTTGCTTGGAGTTCAGCCTGGTTTAGCTTAGTGTGCGTACCTTTTGCCAAAAATCGTCATTATAAGTGCTGCTGCTGCAATCGAATGAGTATGACTCACATGCTCACTAATTTGTATTGCTTTGTTGTTGCTATTGTTACTTAACTTTAGATTTTGATAGAGTACATCGTAGCTCCTACAATATAATACAGAAGGGATGGTAAATGAAGGTAATAAGTGAATTAGTTCCAAATCAGCTCAACTCGAACAGAATTTGATGTAATCCACATAAATTGTATTGTTTGATAGTATTAAAGTCAAATGAAATTTGCGGAATATGGAATATGGACATTGCATACATGATTTGAATTCGTATATAAAATAGTAATAAGCTATATTCATCAGTTCCTATTGTGCGCTATTTGCGAATATAATTGATTTGAATTTGAATTTATTAAAAACATAACTAAATAAACGAGCTCCGCTTGAGAATATTCCTAAATTGTGACTCTTCTTTAATATTACCTATCTATACTTTATTTCTTAATTATTTCTCTACCATTATCTAACAATTGGCGTTCTACTCTTTTCTACTAAGCATTGTTCAACGTAAATAAAGGAATCGAGAAAATTAATAAGAAACTTGGGACATCCGTTGAGATGCTTTAATTGTGGCTGATCAGTAGATCTATAGATCGTAATCTAAGTTTTAGATTGTCTGTTACGTATACGCAGTGTTGGCGTTGCCAATTATACGACACATTGCGTTTGACTTGTTTATTGATATAAAGTATTTGTTACAAGAGAAGACTTTGAACAAAAATCACTGTAAAGCTTACATCATATATAGTTAAAACATAAAATGCCATGTTTTTGAAAAATTTTATCTGTCGATTGAAGTTTATTTCGCCTGTTACTAATTTTTGTATAAATTGATTATAGAATGGAATTATTGGGAATAACCAGGAAGGTATTATCAAGTCGCTAAAACTGCATTTAATAATTTCAATTTCTCTTATTTAAATGCCATTTACGTAAAGACGTAAATACATACATATGTATTTGAATATATAGATATATATGTATTCATACATACATGTGTACATAAGTATGATTGTAAACTGTCCTAGCCTAAGCACGCGCCCACAACTAACACACACACACAGTCAATAAATCCAATGAGCAATAAGTAACAGTGATAGTATAAGTGAGAGCCATACATAGGAATAGGGAGAAGAGAGAGTGAGAGTTTCAATCGACAACGGCAACAACAACGCGCATGTTGCCCCAGTTTCACAAAACTGTCCTTGACCTACTCCATTCAACAAAATTGTCTAATGCGGCAGAGGCGTGAGTGCCAGTGGCCATGTCTCTGTATTTGTATGTATGTGCGTGTGAAAGACTTGCCGAGTAAATGTCGTAATAGAAAGCTTTTCGAGTTGTCATGCCATGGCGGGCTTTAGCAAGCATAATAAGCGAGAGCGCGCAAACGACTACTCTCGTGCGTCAAATGTTTATGGCCATGTGACGCTGTGCGCTCTGCTCTCTCGGGCTCTCGTCTGTGACGCTAGCGTTGGCAGCGACGTTGACGTTAAAGAGCGCCAAGCGTCAATTTGTAGTGCATTCGTTTTGTGCCTCAACACACACTCGCACACAAAGATACACATACTCTTACATACACACACACACACACACACCCACACACACACACACATATATATATATATATATATATATATATATATATATATATATATATATATATATATATATATATATATATATATATATATATATATATATATATATGTGTGTGTGTGTGTGTGTATTTGTATTCATGTATTTGTTACGTATACCCACGCGCGTTGATTATTTGTAAACAATACGCTTGACCTAAATTACAGTTACTTGTTTTGAGGAGAAACAAAAACCACTGCAATTTTGTTTTGCACTGCATTTGAAATGCATATTTAATGTAGTGTATACGTGTGAGTCTGCGCTTATGCCCATAAGAGGGATGGAATTTAATAAGGATCGGACACAATAATAAAGACACTAAAATAAAGAAGATTTCACAATAAAACTACTTTAAATAAATTGAGTATGTGAAAGTAAATACATATAATTTGTATAGGAAAATGTAATCAAGTTTTAGTGAAAAGGTAAATAAAAGAACTTCAGGCAATCAAGGGATCTAACAAAATATAGTAATATAATAGCTTTAAATATCAAACTTTTTTTAAAATTAAAATAAAATTATGAATATACGTATTTGTTATAGTTTATTCATTTGTACTTAACTTTATTACATAAGCTGTAGCATGGGTATATAGACATTAGCAACCTCATCGATACCTGCAATTTCCCGATTTTCTACTCATTTATGAAGTGATATGAGTATATAGATTTTATACAATGCCCGTCTCTCCGTATATACGCAAACCATTTCGCCGCTATTGAAGCTAGAGACTTGAAACTTGGAGTATATGTACTCACGTTGATAACAAATATATACAGTCGAGTCTCGATAATTTGTACCCCGCTAAATCGAAAATCGCGATAAATCGAAAAAAATTCTATCCCCTTGATGGGGATATCTATATGATGGAAATCTCGATAATTTGAATTTCTGTATAAATCGAAAAAAACTGATCCCCTTGCCACTTCGAATTATCGGGACTCGACTGCACTATCAAAAATAGATAGTGGATGTATTTATCCCAATGGGCGCACAGATCAAGGAAATATTAGATGTCTACGCCCATTAGGGGCATGGCAAACCGAATATGACTATACGAGTAGACTAGTGTTTTGTGCAAATTCTGTTATGTTTAGAATAATATTAATGCCTAGAGACTGAAATTTGGAATATATGTATATGTACATACAAAATATATACTTATAAATATATATTCTCTGTTATATTATCAGACATTATTCACATCGTTATTTATTGTATTTGGATCTTTGTAGCGGTTCGAGCAGATCGTATGCGTGGTGGCCGTAACAAATTTGGACCCATGTACAAAAGGGATCGAGCGCGCAAGCTGCAGGTGATGCGCCAACGGCAACTTGCTCTGCAGGCGCTACGGAGTTCTATAGGTTCAGATATAAAGCCGACGCCGCTCTCACCTGGCTATCAGCAAGCATATCCAAATATGAATATTAAGCAAGAAATTCAAATACCTCAGGTGAGAGAGATTATTGTGTGGTTGTTGGCCGAGTGTAATACGTCCATTGATACATACCCTAGGTATCCTCACTCACGCAATCGCCGGATTCATCACCCAGCCCCATTGCCATTGCTTTGGGCCAGGTGAATGTTGGCGTTGGCGGTGTGATAGCCACGCCCCTAAATGTTGGCAATTTGAGTGGCGGCAGTTCGCTAGGCAATGGCAACAGCAACACTAATAACAACAGCAGCACAGGAAGCGGCAGCGGGGGTAGTGGCGGTGGCAATAACGCTGGCGGCGGTAGCGGTGCCACCAACAGCAACAACATCCCTGATGGCCTGCAACGTAACGGAAACAGTGGCAATAGCAACAGCAACAGCAGCTGCCATGAAACCGGGAATGGATCTCTGCAGAACACAGCTGAATCGAAATTGTGGTATTTATTTAACCCTATCTCCAATACCTTTCCAAACTAATCAATTGACAAAACTTTATTTATTATTTACAAGGAATAGATACGAAATCTGATAAAACACATATAATTCTCTCAAAAAATGTTCCTTTCAAAAAGTATATCGAATTACTATTTAAAAGAAAGAGTAGGATCATTCAAAAGTATATTTGCATATACAAAAAATTACATTGTTTGTAATAATTGATACTAGAAACCAATAGAACTAATAGAAATTCCTCAACATTTTCAAACGAAAATATATTTCTGTAGATTTATTCTTATTTTACTCTTTAAAAAAATCAACTAAATAATTTAGAACAAATATAGAAAGTAAGAAAACTCTAGTAGGTGGTGCCCGACTAGGAGATTCCCTGGTATTCAAAATATAACAAAAATCAAATCAATGAATCTAAACACAAAATTTGAACTCTAGCTTAACTTGATTTCGATAAGGTTTTTAATCGATAACAAAAAAACGGTAAAAAATTATAGATTTTTTAAAACAAACTTGATATTTCAAGTCTCTAGCTCGTACATATATGTTCTGAGATTGACGCTTTCATACAAACGAACAGACGGACAGACAGACAGACAGACGGACAGGGCTAAATCGACTCAGCTCGTCTCCCTGATCAAGAATATATATAATGTATATATTTTATGGGGTCTGCCACGCCCCTTCTGCCTGTTACATACACATGACATTTTAACAAAACCATCATTCCCTGATGATACTGAACTCATCCGGCATTATAGCAACGATGCAGCATTTTTTCTATAATTGTCTTTATTTTTAAATTAAAGCTTCGATTCTGGCACACATCCATCGAGCACAGGGGATTCACTCATTGAACCGCTGAGGTGAGTGGAAGGAAAGCGAAAGCTATTTTGATATAACTTTTGTATCTATTCTTTTATTTGTCAATTTTGTAATTTTTTTCAGGGTCTCGCCGATGATACGTGAGTTTGTACAATCGATCGATGATCGGGAATGGCAGACTCAGCTTTTTGCGCTGCTGCAGAAGCAGACTTATAACCAAGTTGAAGTTGATCTCTTTGAGTTAATGTGCAAAGTCTTGGATCAAAATCTGTTCTCACAAGTGGATTGGGCAAGAAACACTGTCTTTTTTAAGGATTTAAAGGTACTTATCGCAAAATATTCTCGGTTGTATGTATATTTACTTACAACCAGTCTCGCCAGCCACTAATGGTCACAACCAGTTTTTGAGCTAGGGGCCAAGTCTGTGGAGTGTTATGTAAAACCAAAAAAAAGCACAAAAAAATTAAATAAAACTCGGCAGCGGCAACGACAGACTCAGAAGCAGAGACAGAGGCAGAGGCAGAGGCAGAGGCAGCGGCAGCGGTCCGACCGAGACTGCGACTACAAACTCGTGTACCTAAATCTGCATTGAATTTCGATTTCATTCGGCGTCTGACCTACTTAGCAACCAAAGCTGAACCAGTCAAAGACTCAACGTCAGCGTCGACGTTGCTTGTCGGGTGACGCAACTAAGCGTCGCCGCTCTCACACAACAGCAAAGAGCAGAGACTGAGAGAAAAAGAGAAAGCGAGAGCAGAAGAATTGAGCGCGTGCTGAAATCAAGTTTGGTTTTACAACACTTTTACTGCACTCAGAAAAACAGCTTCGGTAATTCGCCATATCACCGGCCCTATAAAGTATACATATATTCCTCATGAACGGAGTGGCATGACCATCTGGGGATCGATCTGATCTTAAAACTATCCTACTATATTCTATCAGAGTATCAGATCAGACAAATCATGCTTAAATTATATAATTCTATAGTGCTCTAATGTTATTAAACTAACGATATGCAAATTTTGAAGGCCGAACACCATTAGAAAATTGTATTTCATAGCATTTATAAATATGCATTATGTATAATATATAATATGCAATTATAGTTGTAAAAATATAAATGTACTTATATATGTTATTATTGCATTGATTTCGTTGAAAATTCGCTGCTATTCAATTTGTCTAACTATTTGCAGGTGGATGATCAGATGAAGCTGCTTCAGCATTCTTGGTCGGACATGCTTGTGCTGGATCATCTGCACCATCGTATACACAACGGTTTGCCGGATGAGACGCAGCTGAATAATGGGCAGGTGTTTAACTTAATGAGCCTTGGCCTATTGGGAGTACCACAGTTGGGTGACTACTTTAATGAGTTGCAAAACAAGCTACAGGACCTGAAGTTCGATATGGGAGACTATGTGTGCATGAAATTCCTAATACTTTTAAATCCAGGTGAATTTTTTATAGAAACCCCTGCTGCACGTAAGAGAATAAAATACAGGTATATTATTTGCAGATGTACGTGGAATAGTGAACAAAAAGACCGTTGTGGAGGGACACGAGAATGTTCAGGCAGCTCTGCTGGATTACACACTTACGTGTTACCCCTCAGTAAATGTTAGTAAAAAAATAGCTTAAGGATAAAACAGAAAAGATTTTAGAAATTTAAGTTTTGTATTTATCATAATAATATTTAAATCTTTCAAGTTCTTTTTTTTCAATTTAAATAAATTTTTATTTTTAACTATTGCAGGACAAATTTAGGAGGCTTTTGAATATACTACCGGAAATACACGCCATGGCCGCGCGCGGCGAAGAACATCTATACTCAAAACATTGTGCGGGCAGTGCACCCACACAGACGCTGCTCATGGAGATGTTGCATGCTAAACGAAAGGTGTGAACTCGAAGCAACTAAAGCAGCAGATGCATGAATGACACCAATAAATGTAAAAAATATACTTAAATAATTTCTGAAATCAAATGTGTAAATAGCAAAAACAAAGGCAAATAAGCGGAAAGTTAAAGAGTTCAAGAAAAAAAGAAGGGAAATATTGATTGCTATGCGAAAAAATGATCATCACTACCACCAACAACCAACTACCACATACACATATTTGTTGATTCAATGTTAATTATTATTATTATTTTTATGACTAGTTTTAATTAAGCTTAAATAATTAATTAATGTCTTCATTTAAGTTGTGCTTATTTTTAGTCATGTATTTTGAAAGCAGAAAAAATCAGCAGCAACTTTGTGGAAGTGCAAATATACATTTCTTTAAAATGTAATAGGCGCATTAAAAAACTGTTTTTTTTATATTAATCTAAACACCCATATGCATGTAAACGTATATATGTATATATATATATATATGTATATCCTTCATCCGTCTTTAAATGTTTTTCCTTTAATTATTCGCGCCAATTGTCTTACAAAGTATTTGCGTATATGTTAAAACAAAATTAAATCAAAGAAAAAAAGGTATATTTTTTCATAAGTTTAAATTTTAAGAAACTATGCAAACAACTACCTGCAACACAGGCAAAAATTAATCTGGAAAAAAAACCAGAGCAGAACTCTCTTTAAAAAAAACAATAACATTGATTAGATATTACATATAATTATAAAATAAGTTTAAATAAGTTTATATACAAATTTTGATTTAATTATAATTTTATTGTTTTAATGTTAAATTGTTTAAATCTGCTTATACTTAAATTAATTCAGAAGCCTTTTGTATTTTATTTCTGAGCAACAAAATAGGAAAGCTTAAAACACAAAAACAAGCACTCAATTGCCAATGCAGTTTTACCGATAGACGATGCACTTTTAAACCCTTTGTATAAAATAATCCTGAATGTAAACCCGATTCAATTGGAGAATATCATTTGCTTTCTTAATGTGCATTTGAAAACTGTTGGTAGCAACATTAATTGAAATCGTTTGAGTTTATGTTTCCTTTAAATGCATTGCAGGCCGTGATAAAATTTTAGAACATTCTCATTCTAACGGTATTTAAAACTCTTGAAGGGATTATAAAAATAATTGATAAATATAAAATTTATCAAATTTCAAGTCAATGTAAATAAAAAACGGTAGGCACAGCCAGAGCCGGAAAATTCAATGGGCAGGGGAGAGTTTTAAATGCAAGTTGCATACAGAAGTAGCAGCAAATGTAAAGAAAGAAATAGTTTAAAATTTCAAATGTTTTTGGCTTTAAATATAAATAAATAAAAAACAGGCTAACGTCTTCAAAAACTTATTTTTAAATATGTTCTTTCTCCTGCCTAGTTCATTTTTTATTTAGAGGCCTGCCCAATGACTTGATATTGCGCTTAAACTAAATGTACCTTATAAAATTAACAAAATATACCCCAACACGAACACATAAATTTCAGTACATTTTAAATTTTATATTTTTAGGGCAGCTTGTAATTACAAATTGTTGAAAAAAAACGTATAGTCGCAGAAACAGGGCAAACAATGGCAGAAAAATAAGACAACAAATTCGTGTAGGTTGCCTAGGTATACTAACAATTTAAATAAATATTTACATTTTAGACGATATCAAATTTCTTTATGTATTGTAAAATCGATAAAATCTAATATGAAACAAGGAATGGGATAACATGAAATGTAACAGTAATTAAATGGGCAAAGTTTGGTTTATAATAAAGTTTAAGGATCATTATTAATGAGAATGATGGTGCCTAAACCTTATTATAAACTTATATATATATATATATATATATATATGAATACGCTGTGCATTGGCGTTTAACGTAAGTGGCAGCGGCATGTTTTTTAAAAATCGTTAATCAAATTAATATATATCTATGTATATTTAAAGTATGGGGCATACTATGCGGTTCTGCATGAAGTAAAAATGTGTAATGTCTTATTATATAGGCAGTTGCAGTAGGCATGTTTATTGTGAAATTAATTACGATGTGAACCTGTTATTGCAAATGAAAAGTGATTTTAATTTTTAAGATATATAATATAAAGAAAGATGCAAATATATATATATGCGTTAATAAAAGGGTTGGGAGTAATTATATATATGTATATTAAATATATAAATATATACATATATATTCTACACGATGGAAAATTAAACTAAAACACAAAATAGATAAATCAAGTTATAAGTGCATTAAAGCTTAATAAGTATATTGCAACTTCACATATACACACCCGAAGCTGTTGAAAGTTTAATATCCGTTGAAGCAAGTAAACAGCGTAAAGCAAATCATTTAACTAAATTGAAAAACAAAACTACCTAAAAAGAAACTGTATGTATAATAATTATGTTTATTACTACTACGTTAACATAAAAATGTCATCTCAGAGATGTTTCAAAACGAGCAACCAACCAACCAACAAAAATGTAATAAATCGTAAATATAAAAAAGAAAATTAAATTCTCTATTCATAATTAAACATACTTTTTGGGGTGTACCGTAGCTATGATTTTTATTTGTATATACGTTTTTTGAAAGTATAATTAATGATTAATTTCTTATATTGCTGTCAGGTTAAACTTAAAAGTGAGCTATTTAGGACATGTTAAAATTTTGCGTAAAGTCGTATTCAATAGTTGGGATGACGGTTTGCACAAATTTCAAAAATATAATTAAATATAAATGCACCCCAAGTTGGCCACCGCCTTCCTCAACAGTCTGGATAATCTTCTTCATAATATCTGCGTGGCGACAAGGATGCACCGATGCCATATTGGGTCCAGGTAAATGGGGGTGCGATTCCATTGTAACAGTCTTTTTAGCATGATCCTGTGAAACATCCTCGTACATTTGCTCCACGGTTAGCGGCTTACGCTGCTCATCGTAACCGACTACCCATAGCCTTGGAGTCTGATAGTATTTATCGTATGTGATGTGCAGATCATAGGTTCGTGTGTGCAAAACAGAATCTCCGCTACTGGCAGTCTCGCTTGCAATAATTGCTGAAGCTGAATTGGTAGGATGTGTTTCGACATCTTGTTTGCGAGTGGTGGTGGCTACGGCAGGATCGACGAGTTCAAGCATGCCGCTTTCCTCAAATGTGTCCATGTCAATGGCCTCATCATCGTCCTCATTTTCATCATCATTAGCCACCGCTGCTATTGGTGACGTTTTACCGTTTTCAGGTGTGTGCATTTCGTCCTAAAGGAGCAATAAATGTATTTAACTATCATTATTAGCCATATAATCAAACCTTGCTCTCATCTAGTGTCAGTTCGCATATTTTATCATCGAGTTGACTTGTGCCGTCATCGTTTAATTGATGTGTCTCTACCCAGCCACCGTCACCAGACTCTTCCTCCACCAGTGTCTCTTCTCCGACATACTCCATTTGCTTGCAGCGGCGATAACATGCCACATTGCGTGTAATCAGAAATTGTTTATCTATATTTTAATTAGCTGTATTAATTTTTTGACATAATTTAGGACGCATATTGGTTTGCTTACCCTTTGGCAAATATGGCTTTGTTTTACTTTCATCGCCTGCCGCCCACTGCCAAGTGGGGCAATGGTGAACTAAATGATCACCTGCAGCTACGAATTCTTCTGGAGTTAATACGCCAGTTTCTCTAAATTTTGACTCCTGAACAAAAAAAGAATAGTTTTAAATTAATTCTACCAAACAAAGCTGAACATGATAGGTGAGATGCTGAGATTTGTTGATAACAATCAATGCATATGTTCTATATTAGATATTAGTTATTACGCGTTTAAAAGCAGTTGCAAAAAAAGTTCATTTACACTTAAATAAAGTCCTGCCTGAATACCTGCATATCTACATATCAACTCTACACAGCTTGAGTTGAATACTTGCCTTTAAAACTGGCGTCAAATATTCTGCCACATTTAGCGCTGTTCCTTTTACAGTGTTAAGTACGCTTTGCATTTTTTTGATTGAATTATTTATTTTGTTTTAGACACTTTATATTACTTTAATACGATGTCTTTATGAATAATTGCCTAGTTTCCACTTTCTTTTCAGTCTTAATTAGCACGCTGTGCAACACTGCACTTCATTCGCAACAGCTGATGACAGTGATGGATAAACTAAAAAATGTGATTATCGATATTATAGCCGCAAGTGCTTTTAAATAATTGAATCGATGAGTATTTACCATTCTAGCACTAACCATATGTATGGTTAGTGATTCTAGGTACCATTTCCATAACAACCAAAGTCAGTACCTGGCCAATTTAACAAACAGTTAATATATAAAAAATAAATAAACTGCTGTTGATACACAAAACAACCATACTTTTATTATGATTTAACATCGATATTACAACAAAAAAATTTTGGAAGCTTGTGATTTTATTTAAGGAATCTGTGATATTCAAAATAACCCGTGATTTGCTAGTAACCAGTCGTTACTTTTAGGTTATTGTGACAATTAATATATACATATGTACGTATGTATGTATACTGTTTACTAGAGCTGGGAAATAATCGATGGACGGTTCCATCGATGGATAAAACTATCGAATATATCGATGGTTCCATCGAAAATTGTTACCTTTTATTGTAAAAAAGGGTAGTTTTTATAATAGAAATAAATTTAAAAAAAGCTCTTTCATTTTCATACTTTTCTTTGTACCTATTTGAAGAATTTCATTCAAAATGGTCGTAAAGCAATACATTAAATTTCGTTCGAAGATTCATTTTCCATAAAAATTATGACAAATTTTTGAAGAGGAACTACCAATTTAATAGAAATTATGTGTTATACCTGTCACCTATTTACTAAATGACCACAAAAAGACCAAACACCCAAAAAATATTTATAATTTTGTTGTTAATAGAAAATTTCGACACTTACATGTGTTTGTTTTATCCACTCAGATTAAAACGGCGATATATCGATATGGACAAAAGTCCATCGATATATCGCAAAACATAAAAACCATCGATATTATAGATGGCTCCATCGATGGTTTCCCAGCTCTACTGTTTACTCAGCACATGAATCGCAAATATTAAACATAATGGAGCCAAAATTTCAGTTGCCTTCACCGAATTTCAATAAAAATTTAATTGAACCAAACAAGACTAATCTGCATTACTTAACACCTTCTGGCATGACTTTACTTTCACGTGCCAAACAGCCACCTCCCATGTATGGAGCGCATGGAAGTACGGTGCCTCCAAAGTATTTAAAAGTAGAGCAGCAACAAGTAATACAATTATTTTACTTCAATTAAACAAGACAGAAACACAGTTTAATTTATTATAGAATATCAACGTCACAAAAAGTATATCATACCGTTCTCCGCAACAGATTGAATACTGTGACAACTGCAACATGGAACTGGCTACGGCGCAGGATATGCGACGTCATTTGAATCAGCACGAAACGTGTCCCGCTGAGAATTGCAGTTTTGTAGCTCTATCATTCATAATGGAGCAACATATTGAGGCAAATCACATAACGGGCTTGTACAAAACCGTAAGGAAAGTTTGGACACCTCAGAATATTGCTGCCTGGCGTGCCGAACGATGCAAGAGGTTTGTATCGAAATTGATGTAAATTACAACAATCATTAAGATTTTATTATATCGCAGATTTCCAACGGCAGCTAGCGTAAAGATAGCCAAACAGGCTAAGGATCAGCGCTTGAAACGCGGCGAACGTCTTGAGGCATCTAAGAGGCGATTTGGCATTTTGAATAGCCGACGAAGCACGCGTCCGCGTCTACCCACAAAGAAACGGAAATCTCCAAAAGAAATTAAAAAACTAAGACATGCAAATACTTTGGTGGAATGTGATGTGCGAAAGAACTCTATTTTGGAAAATCCAAGCAATTCAAGTTCAATTCATGTGCCCATTTTTCGTGGGACCAGTAAAATGATTGATTACAAGCATGTAACGCTTAAATCCAAAAAAAAGATTGGTAATGCATGGATCAACATGTTGCGAATGTATGGAACAGATACTGAGAATGAAGATGAAGTATCGGACAATGATAATAATGATGTGATTGAATCGACTTATGTCACTTGTGTAGAGCCCAAGATTACTATAGATGAGAAAGGAAAGGATTTAGTTGAGTCTGCACTAAAATATTCAGTCATTCCTTTGGTAGAAGATGTCAACATAGATGAGTTCACGAAAATATGTTCAAGCTCTTCCGATGAAGGACCAGATGACGCACCTATTGAACGGAGCAAAGGACCGATTTCGACCGGAATGCAGGATCTGATATGTCCAATAGTCACCAAAAAGATTAAATCAATTACTGAAAAAAATACGAAGCGTCCTTCCGCAATGAAAATACATTCTGGTTTGAATTACACGCGAGCGTGTCGATTTAACAAGCAGAACACTATGCTATCCAAGCTATTAGAGCGCGACATACGTCACGAGCGAAATGTGCTTTTGCAATGTGTGCGCTACGTGTGTGAAAGAAAATTCTTCGATATTTGTAAAAATGTTCCGACTTAAGAAAAAAAAGTGCAAATTTATTGGCAATTTAATTTAATTATAATGCATGTATAAAATATCCTTAATTTAATTAAAGTTTTCTATTAGTTAGTGGGCATACTTCCGCCGGCATCAGTGGTTATAGTGGTCACTCCACTAACACTGGAAGTAGTGCCAATCCCTGCACCACTGCCATCAGTAGATCCTGAACCACCAGATGCTGCTGCCGCCTGTAGTTGTTGCTGAGCTGCGGCTGCAGCTGCCTGTTGTTGTGCGGCTGCATGCTCTTGCTGACGTTTCTGTTGTTGCTGTCTAGCTGCATGTGAGTGCTTGGCCTTGGTTTCTTCCAGTTCTCGTACACGAGAGCGCGCGTGTTGAATGCGATGCCAAGCCATTTGCAAGACTTTAGCGGAGGCATATCCAGATCCCTCGTGTGGCTGGCCGGTAGAAACTTGTGTGAGGTAGTTAATTTGTTCCGAGAGCTTAGACTCTACGCTAGACAAACTCTTTAAAAATTGCTGAGATTGCGTCTCGGCACTTTTCTGCGAAGTCTTCTCCTTACCCAACTCCTGCAGCGCCTGACCTTTGTGTTATTTATTATTATTGACTACATGCACATAAATATCACATTAATAACGCTTACCTGCACTCTGCATGCAGAGTATTATGTCTTTTTCAATCTCATCCAGTGCATGTATTTTGTCAAGCGGATTCATGTTATTTTGAAGATAGCACTGATTTATAGTTGTTGAATTGTACCGGTATTGTAAAGAAAATAATTAAACTTCCTGCTTAATTTTACTTTCCTTGTTTGCGTATTGGCCATTCACCAAAAATGTTTTGACATTTCTATCTATCGTATCTATCGTTTAATTTGTAATATGCTGTTATCGAAGCTATCGATACATTATGTCGATGATGTACGTTTAAAGTATTAAATATATGTATATATGTATATTTGTATAATTTTATTGAAATTAATTAATCATTCACTAAATTAATGACCAATGCCAAACCAAGTAGCTTTAAAAAACTCTCTGGGCATAAGCAAACAATGTTCATATAACTCCATTGATTCTTGCTCGATCTGCCAAACCATAAACCCAGCTCCACAATCTATTTGTTTATGCAATGCATACTGTGAACGATCAGCAAAATGTGACTTGCACTGTCGACACTCAAATATATGATCCTGTGAGTCAGCTTTGAGAAATCGTCGCACATTCCGTATTTCATGCAAGCCTGCAAATTCTCCTGCTACATTTGTAAGTATGAGAAATGTTGGCGTATTATCCACATCCTCGCCTCTGAGTAGATAGGGAACCGCAAAAACTTCCTTGGTACTAGAGCACATTCGTATGCAATATAAGTTTACTTTCAGGGAGGTTGGAAAGTTTCCAAACCGTTGTCCATGATAGCTAACAAAACTATTAGAGAGTAGCGTAAGATTTACATTCACATCTGTGGTGTGCTTGCTGCGCAAATAATTTGTATTGGTTTTAACGCGATATTGCAATGGTACTTGTGTTTCTCCAAACATTTGACGCATTACAATAACTTTTAAGCGCTTAATAGCACATGCTTCCAGCGGAACGCCATGATGCAACAGTACAAAGCTGGTAATCTTCTCTAATAACATCGAGAACAGCATATCTACTGTCTCCTTTATATCCAAATGATTGCTTATTATTACAGGAGTGCTCTCGTAATACATACGCTTCCTAGTCACAGTCACATAGAACCCAATCGTCACCTCCAGCCGATTGGCTCCGTAGTTCAGGAAACGCAGTAGCTGAGGTACCGCTTCGATACCGGCTTCCAATAAAAACTCATTGGTCCGACTCCGAGCGCTTCCATCACACAAAAAAAATGTCTGAATACCCTCCAATTCGATGCGTTTGAGCAATTTCTTAGCTTCCAGGCTTAATTTGATGTGTTGATCATCTGTGTCGTCCAGCCAATGATGACTGTAAGGCTCATTTCCTCCGACGGAACTTTGACACGTCTGGCAATCAACAATCTGATTATTGATGCAACGCTGGTGTCGAAAGGTCCTCATATTTGCCACCGTTTCAAATACATAGCGCGAGCTAATACGACGCGACATTATGAATACTATATTTCGACTGTTATACAGTTGCAGTGTGCAATTAGGTTATATAGGAATATAAGGGATAATAAATAAGCCAAAGGCACTTAGAAATATTCAACGCTACCTGCGTCAGCATAATATTCGATGACACCAGGGCGGTGGCTCTGCAATAGTTGCTTTTCGGCCTGGACTTCCTAGCAAAATATGTTTTTATCTATTTTATGACAACCTATTGTATGTATACATACATATGTATGTGTGTATATACTTGCCTTTAAAATGAAAACAAGTAAACAAATTCTGCATAATTCATTTTACTCATATTGTTATATATTTACCAAGATAATAATACTGCTTCCCTTCCCTATACTTTCCGGAAAACTCTCGAATTCAAATTTCCCTTAAAAATTATTTTTACCTGATCATATAATACTGACTATATAATTTTTTTTATCATGCATCATAAAAGGTTATATATTTGGCTTCAAAATTTATTGGACACTGAATCCATTGAAAATGGGATTTCATGTATCAGGATGTATGTATCAGCCAGAAGGATGCGTGGGCGAACAGCTGAGTCCATATAGCCATGTTCGTATGTCCGTCCGTCCGTGTGAACGCAGCGATCTCGTAAACCACAAAAGCTAGAGATATAAATTTTTAAATGTATACTCGTGAATACCATACGAGTAAATTATTTTTGTTCGAGCGTTTTTTAAGCGTAACTTGAATACAGTAAACGCTAGATAATCTTGATTTACTGTGTCGGATTTTCGATACCACCCCAAATTCCCATCACATTTGCAAAAACGTATTTCAAATACTAGAGACTTGTGCTCTAGCAAATACACATATGTACATATATAAATGACATTATCACACTCTGAAAGTTTGATTAAGAAAGTCCATCTAGAACAAATGTTATTCAACAAATAATTTTCCGCAGTTTAACCATAGCCATACTGCTGCCCAAGTGCAGTCGCACTGCGCAGTAAGCAGAGCGCAAATTTATTCCTGCGTCTCTGTGTGTGTGTGGATGTGTTCTTTACTATGTACATACATACATACATTTTAACATAACCATGTAAACATTTTGCATGAGCATGACTCATGCTCACAGGCTGTGAGTAGATATGAATTTCCTGACCTAATTAAATCTTGTATACCTCACTACCCGAAATATTCAAAAGAATTAAATGAACATATTAGTTAGTGCATTACTATGATTTTTTTTTATTAGAAAATGTTTATGTATTTATTTTATTAAAGTATCTATAGTCTTATTTCGATATCTGTAGACACATTTAAATTCATGTGCAGGTGTAACTTTATAAGAATGTATGTACATATATACATATGTATGTGTGCAGCGCATTTGGAAGTCCACAAGACCCACTCTTAAAAGACTCCGTAGGTTACGCAAAGACGAGTTCCGTTACTTTTAATGTTAACTAACAGTTCTCTTGTGACGTCACATTATCACTTTGTGCTCTGTTATCCCAGGGGTAGTTTGGCGGGCACTTAAACTGAGATCGGGAAAATGCTCCAAAGGTGCATCAATAAACCTGATGCGCACACCTGCAGCAATGTCAGAAACATAGGAACGAATGAATGAATAGGATGACTGCGTATGAATGTTTGTTTAACGCCCAAAGAAAGAGATAATCTGCCTGAACCAGCTTCAGAAGTCTTAGCAGAAGCTAACAATACTGCACATCATCTTTGGCCATCAGATTCTCAAAATAATGATGGAAAGTGGTAGTAATACTTATTATTACTATTCAGTTTTTTCAATTTAAAGCCTAGGAAAATAAAGTAAAGGCTATTTAACACGAAAATAAGAGCGGTCAACGGACTACGTGAGCAATAACTGCAAAAAACGGTTTAGAACAAAAAAAAAAATAATAAAACCATTATATTGTTCGATTTAAGAATCTATATATAACTGGTAATAAAAAACACTTTACGTTTTCATTTTGTCTACTAGCTTTAATATAGATAACAGTGTCAAATTCGTTTGATTTTCATTATAAAGATCAGAGCGCGCGCACCAATTTTTTATAAACTGACGTTTCACTGTTAACTTAACAGACCGCTTTGCATAACCTAGTATTACTCAATCGTGGGTTAGTGGATGGTATGGTCAGTGCTAATACCGATACGTAAGAATATTGCAGTTTAGCGCCAAAAATTAGTCTTGTTGTCCAAAAACAGATAAATACATACATATATTCAAAAGTCACTCTTTTCAGATTGGACACGCCCCAAATTAATTACAGGTTGATTTGTGTACGAGGTGATTCTGCAGCAATTTCAACTCAAGAGCTCTGCAAAATATCATTTTTTTCATTTTTTCACGCCTCTAGTCATGTAATTTTTGGCCAATCCTTAGAAGGAGTCTAAACTGATGTACCAACGAAATTACGCCCAAAAATGTGGAAAATACAGGATATTTTTCGGTATGCCACGCCCAAAAGAGGCGTAACAATTATTTTTGGGTAATCGATAGAGGAGGTCACCAGTAAGTCAATTATCTAATTTTGAAGCTTTTCTAGCTCAAAAACTTAAGGAGATATAAACTTTTGCGGTTAGCCACGCCCCCTATGACCGTAGATATATCTTGGTTTGTTAACCCGACTATATATTCCAAATTTCAAGTCTCTAGCATCAATAGTGCTCAAGATATATAAGAATATGTATAAATCACTATATAGTCAGATCCAATTTTCCACGCCCCCAGTAGGCGTGGATATTAATTTCTTAACAGTAACTCACATGCATTCTAGCTCTAAAACTGTAGAGGATACAGTTTTACCCGATTTGTCACGCTCCCAATGGCCATAGATATATCCGCCATGCCGTTTTAATCTTGGGTTGTCAACGCGAGTATATGTTCTCTTCAACTCTCTAGCACTTCAACTAACGAAAACAAGTAAGAGTGCTCTAGTCGAGACTGCTCGACTAAGAGATACCCTGAACCCTGCGAAGATGCGATATTCAAATCATTTTACGCTTCTTTTAGATATATGTATGCACATATAACAACACATACACACACACGCACATGCACACGCACGCACAAGCACTTTCTCTGCTACTGCGCAGTTAACGCAGTGACTGCGCGCGGGCAGCGCTTGGGCTGCAGTATGGGCTGTATTTTGGAAACTTATTTGTTGAATAGGTTTGCTTCTAGATGGACTTTCGTAATCAAACTTTTACAGCTTAATAATGACATTCATATGTATGTATTTGCCAAAGCACAAGTCTCTAGTATTTGAAATACGTTTTTTTCAAATTTGGGGGGAAGGGGGCGTGGTATCCAAAATCCAAAAACTGCAAAATGTTTGTACCCATTACAATGATACACACAGTAAATCTGAAATCTATAGCTATAACGGTATTCAAAAACGAAGAAAAGTTATCGATTTTTATCGATAATAAGGAAATGGGATGAGTTATCGAAAAAAAAGATAAACTCGTACTGCGTAGGATATACACGAGTATACATTTCAAATTTCAGATCTCTAGCTTTTGTGGTTTGCGAGATCGCTGCGTTCACACGGACGGACGGACGGACGGACGGACGGACGGACGGACGGACGGACGGACAGACGGACATGGCTATATCGACTCAGTTTGTCGAGCTGATCAAGAATATATATACTTTATGGGGTCTGCCATGTCTCCTTCTGCCTGTTACATACATTTTCACAAAAACATTATACCCTGATTTCCCATTTTCAATGGGTTCAGGGTATAAAAATGATAAACTCGTACTGCGTATGGTATACACGAGTATACCTTTAAAATTTCTGATCTCTAGCTTTTGTGTTTTACGATATCGCTGCGTTCATACAGACAGAGAGACGGACATAACTATAGAACTATAGAATATATAAATATTTATAATGTATAAATACATAAAATACTTTGTTTATTATAACATTTGTCTAAGTTGTCAAATTTTTAGATTTTAAACTTCTCGATCGAACTTTAATAATCCAATGGAATCGAAAGAATCAGTGGATAAATCTCAATTTGAAGCTGATATTGCAGCTGGGGGTCTTCTTGTGGGCATGTGGGTAATTATCAGTCTTACATGTTGTTGTGCCATATTTTGGCCGATGTTTGGATGCATACTAGCTTACTTTAGTTGCAAGAAGCATTGTGACTATGACTCAACCGAACAGAAGCGGAAAAATGCTAAAGCCCCTGAATAAAGTTTTCCGAATAAAAAGGATGAGCGAATTGATCGGGTGCTCGTGCAGTGATTAATATTCCTCTCTATTAATATTTATCATTGTGTTAAGCCTCGGCTTTCTATCCCAAATTAATGAATAAGAACAAGTATAATCATTTGTTTTAATTATATAATTTTTTTATTGGCCTTTATTAATTATTAGTTGACAGTAAAAAGTTGTTACTCTGATACTTTTAATGCAAATTATAAGACTGTATAAGTCTGGCAAGGATACTCATACAAATTTGGAAGTAAACAGGCAAAAAATTCACACACACACACACACACACACACACACACACACACACACACACACACACACACACACACGCATGCACGCACACACACACACACACACACACACACACACACACACACACACACACACACACACACACACACACGCGCTCTGATAACTGCGCAATTTACGCAGGGACTGCGCTTGGGCTGCAGTATGGGCAACTTATTTGTTGAATAATCAAACTTTTAGTGTGTAATAACGGACAAACGGACATGGCTATAGTACAACAATTAATTTACCATAGTAAAGCCCATATGCACAGCTGAAGCGCAGCCGCTACGCAAACTACGCAGTTAGCAGAGCGCGTGCTTATCCGAAAGTACGTATGTGTGTGTGTGTTGTTTGTTATGTAATTATAAGAGAAGCGTATAATGGTTGGGATATAAGCGGAAGATCTAGGGAATCTACTAGTCGGTATTCGATATTGATATTTTTGACCTCAGATCAAGCACATTTAAATTTAGAATGTAGGTCCTGCATATAGATTTTTATTAGTTAACAATACTTCACCATTTTGACAAAAATGTGGAATACAAAATGTATTTTAATTAGGTCAATAGGTAACAAACGTAAGGTGTACAATTTGAGTAAAAATTACAAAGGTACAATTTCCTAAACTACTAAAATTTTGAAGTTATTTGGAGTCGAGTGGTATATAACCTAAATTAATTCGCAACTGCTCATAAATGATAAACAATGATATTGTTGCTGGCGCCTTTCGAACAATCGTGGGCACCAAACCACGATAGGGGCCCAAATATCCAAAACGCATCATATACTTAATGGCATGAAAAACAGTAGGAAATTGACTGGGTGGTGCATTCATCATTAAGGTCTTGAGCACGTCAAAAGGCTGCGAAATCATTGGCTCAATAATTGACGTGATAAATGAACTCTTGAAGTGTAAATGCACGTCGTCGTCTAACAGAAAACGATGGTGAAGCTCACTTTTAACCTACTCTCCATATAGAGAAGAAGAGATATACAATACAATTACATAAGAGGACAAAAGTAAGTATTTACTTGGTCATAAACTGCTAGCTGAGCACTATTTCCAATGGCTGCTTTGAGAACTGCGGCAATTCCCCCACTGTATAAGGTCATCCAGCCCTCCTCTTTGGGAATCCGGATCAGAGCATCCATAAAGCTCTTATAACTAAAATAGTTTCGATAAAATTAAAGTGCGAACATGCATTGGAACAGTTTGAACAGCAAATATGTACTTTCGTCTTAAATGCTCAGCATATTTCATATCGCTTTGCATCCGCACATTTATCACATCCATTGGTAAACCAACTAATGCTCCAATTATGCCCGCAAAGCTGGCTATATAAATTTTGTCAACTATAGAAGGCGAGTTTTTCACTATTTCTAAGTGCGTGCCGTACTCATACAGAGAGAAACGAAGACTTGTGCATGTCATCTGACGAAGGGCGGCCGCTGTAAAACCATCATAAAAACCTAAAATGCCTACATAGAATAATGATAAATATAAGTATCTTAACGTAAATGTAAACAAAATACATGTTTAATCACCTCTTAATCGTACGACTTTAAGAGTTGTTTTTAACATACTCTTCTTTTTTCTCTGTGTTTGCATATGTGTCTTGATTAAATCGAAAGGTGCTAATACACAAGCTACACAGGTGGATGCCACTCCACCAGACCACCATCGTGGTCGCCGCAACTCGTGATCGTCAGCCAGTACCTTGTGATGTGCCTATACCTATGACCCAAATAAGACATTCCACCACTGTAGAAAGAAGTTAAAAATAACAATGTTCTCTAGCGAAAGTAAAAATTTTTAAAACTAACTACCTACTATGGTAAATGCCTATCTAAATTAACATTTCAGTGACAGACAAGTTATAGACTATAAAGGCCCCACAAGTCGGACTCAATCATGACTGTTTTTAAATTATTACTATAATATGGTATAATGGCCTCTTGAAAAACATGAACACCGAAGTTTAATAAACAACAAAAGTACATAGTGACCAACTAGGAGATACCCTGAGCCTCGGAAGCTCACGATTTTCAATATACTACATTGAATCTAAGCATACATACACAAACAAGTAAGAGTACTCTAGTCGGGACTGCTCGACTAGGAGATACCCAAACTCTGCTAAGATCCGATATTCCAATCACTTTACGCGTCTTTTATATATACATAAGTACATATATACAAACAACACAGACACCCACACATGCAGACGCACGCATAAGCACGCGCTCTGCTATCTACGCAATTTACGAAGCGACTGCACTTGGGCTGCAGTATGGGCAATATTATGGAAACTTATTTGTTGAATAAGTTTTCTTCTAGATGGACTTTCGTAACCAAACTTTTAGAGCGTAATTATAACATTCATATGTATGTATTTGCCAAAGCACGAATTGGAGGGAAGGGGGCGTGGTATCCAAAATCCAAAAACTACAAAATGTTTATATTCATTATACGGATGTTCACAGTAAATCTGAGTTCTCTAGCTATAACGGTATGTAAGTTACTCCTCAAATACGAAACGAAATGATCGATTTTCATCGATAATAAGGAAATGGGATGAGTTATCGAAAAAAAAAATGATAGGATCGTACTGCGTATGGTATAAACGAGATCGCTGCGTGCACACTGACGGACGGACGGACGGACAGACATACATGGCTATATCGACTCAGCTTGTCGAGCTGATCAAGAATATATAAACTTTATGGGGTCTACCACGCCTCCTTCTGCCTGTTACACACAATTTCACAAAAACATTATACCCTGATTTCCCATTTTCAATGGGTTCAGGGTATAACCAGTAAGAAAACTCTAGTCGGGGGTGCCCGACTAGGAGATCCCCTGAACCCTGTCCGATCTGCGTTTTATATATATATATATATATATATATATATATATATATATATATATATATATATATATATATATATATATATATATATATATATATATATGTATATAAATCTTGCACTTTCACAATCTAATAGCACGTTTGTAAAAAAAGTAGTTTTTGTTTTAAGAATAATAGTAATGATAATTTAATAAGGGAAAAAAAAGGAAGAAAATCCGACATTTCCGCAGCTGAAGTCGAACCAACATCTACTGTGTGTGTGAAAAAAAAAACAACAAAAATGGTAAATGGTAGCAAATTCGACACTAAAGGCAGCTAAGAATTATAACAAAATTCATGCAGTCAGCTGTATGTGTTCTGATTCTTAGAACATACAAGAATGGTCGCATTCGAATGTCTCAATGTATGTGTGTACATGTATAGAAACAAGTAAGAAAACTCTAGTCGGGGGTACTAGGAGATCCCCTGAACCCCGTCCGATATGCGTTTTTAAATATATTCCGTATCTTGTATACATTACAAACTTATACAAAATTTAATTAAATTGATAATCTTGCACTTTCACAATCAAATAGCATGTTTTTTTGTTAAGAATATAATATAATTTTTAAAGAGTAATAATAATTTAATAAAAGAAACAAAATAAAAAATTAAGAAAATACGACATAAGAATATTTGACATCGGCTGGGTTTGAACCCAGACCTGCAAGTCACGGCGTGCCCCGCTTCTATCAACACCGCCACTGCACTGCTTAGACAAGCAGTAGCAAATTTGAAACTAAAGGCAGTTAAGAATTACAACAAAATTCAAACAGTCAGCTGTTATTGTTGTGATTCTTAGAACAGACAAGAATGCTCGCATTCGAATATCTCAATGTATGTGTGCACATGTATAGAAAAAATGAAAACGGGGGTGGGTTTCTGGTCACATGTTGTTGCAATTGACAAAACGTTTTGTTCAATTACTTCTGTGATACTTAATGGATTTCAATGAAATTTTCAGCATATGATCTACATATTATATTGAATATTTGTCAATAGACTAAAATCACAAACTCATTCACATATTGGCTATGTATATAGTTGCAAATATACATTTTAAATTTCAGATCTCTAGCTTTTCTGGTTTACGAGATCGCTGCGTTCAACCGGACGGACAGACAGACAGACGGACAGACGGGCCTGTTACATACTTTTCACAAAAACAATATACCCTGATTTCCCATTTTCAATGGGTTCAGGGTATAAGAATATTATGATATGGGAGTAGATCTTAAAAAAGTTCAGAAAGAGCATATTAATGTAAAGAAAAGATATTTGGTTTTTAAAAATGCTTCTAGATACAGAAGTATTTATTATAGAATTAAAAAGGTAAAAAAGCCTGTCAATGTCTTCACGACAATTAACAATTTACCACATGTTTCTGAACAATCAAAAGTGTTATGTAAAATGCTTTTAAGAAAATCATTTTTATAATAGCGCTGAAAGAGTTATTTCACAAAATATTAAAATTTATTCAGTTAGAACATACGATTATCTTAGGGATGTATATTTGTATATCCTTTGCTCGGAAGGGAAGGAATGGAACGTCTCGGCGTATGTACGCACAAGCAGCAGATACCAAAAATTGAAATTTGTTCGCCGAAACGTTCCAGAGCAGAGAAAGAGAGAGTTATTGAAAAAATGGCATATAGTTTCATATCAGAATTCGACGATTTCGGTTGAGCGCTCGCAGCGAACTGATTTTGCCTCTCATATTTTCACTGCTCGAACTTCGTCCCTAATTTGAAAAAAACGCATTTCAAATACTATAGACTTGTGCTTAGGCAAATACAAATATGAATGCTATTCTTACGCTGTAAAAGTTTGGTTAAAAAAGTCCATCTAGAAGCAAACTTATTCAACAAATAAGTTTCCATAACATACATAACATACTGCTGCACAAGCGCAGCCCAATCGCACTCGCTGCGTAAACTGCGCAATTAGCAGAGCATGTGCTTATGCGTGCGTCTGCATGTGTGTGTGTGTGTACGTGTTGCTTGTAATGTATATATGGATGTACATACACATGTATGTATAAAAGAAGCGTATTGTGATTTGAATATCATATCTTCGCAGGGTTCAGGGTATCTCCTAGTCGAGCAGTCTCGACTAGAGCACTCTTAATTGTTTATAATTTACCTTAACAATTATTATAAAACTACTTGCATAAAAAATTCGTTACTTTGAATAAAAAATTATGATTTTTGTATCTAAAGTCTCTTGACAAACTGTATGTATGTACATACATACATATATCTACATAGTATATACATGTATGTACATACATACATATTTTAAAGAGAAGAGAGCGGGGAGTAAGCAAAATAATTGTGCATGCATAATTTTCTCCTGGCTTTTGAAAACATTGTTGTTAGAGCAAAAGCATTTGCTATCAGTGTCATGATAACTTTTAAAAATAATTTTAGCTTTGAAATTAGATTGGACAACTAAATTTTAGTTAGAAATAGTGCTATGTAACAAGTGCACTCAATATTGATTTCTTCCTTTTCTTTTTGCATCATTTATAACCTTGGCTATTCAATTGATATGAGTTGCAAAAGGCACGGTTAAAACATCGTCCGGTACTACAAAGCTATGCAAAATTACTTGACTAAATTGCGATTGTTGCATCCAACTTTTGGGCACTACCAAGTTGGCAAACTATTTAGTTTGAGCTAATAATTTTCTATCAAACCTTTAATAGTTCACTTTAACTTAATTCAAGAGTGCTCGCTAATGGCGGGAAGTTGAGTATAGTTAAAAACAGATAATTCAGTATCACGTCGCTTTTAGGCGTCATACCATTTCGGCTTAAAAATAGAAACAAAATAAATAAAACATTTGTTACAGAGTAAAAAAATGTCAACTGAGAACATCAAACTGGTGAACTTCTTCGTAAATCATAAGGTCTCGGATGACAACAGAAAGTGAGTAGTATACGTGGACCATTGCATTTTTGTATGTCCTCAAAAAAAGCTGGTGATAATCTATTACAGAATTTGTCCACGCTGGTGGAGCGGTGGAATATCTGGGGCCTGTACCCAATGTATAGTTGCACCTTTTGATCTTCTGGAGACTCAGATGATGTTTCTCAGGAAAGACATAACTATGGTTGACTATATTAAAATAGCAGTAAAAAATCATGGTAAGCAATATTTACATACCAAACAATTTTTGCAATTAGCATACTTTTACAAGTTTTTATAGCATTCGGATCAGTTGGCAGCAAATGACTGCGGAATACTCGATCAGGATCATAATCAATGTCCTATGTATATCCAAAATCTTTTCAAAAATTATTTTTGGGTTAATTGGTCATAAAAATATATTAATAATTAATTATTAATAATTTTTTGGTTTATCTTCAAAAAAGACAACAGTAACCAACTTCGAAAATTATGGGGCTATAAACTATGGAAGATTTGTCCCCAATCGGTTTTCATGTTCATAGTAATTCTACACAAGTATACATTCTAAATTCCAAGTCTCTATCTTCAATAGTGGTTCTGCCTAGTTAATTATACTTTGAACCCATTGAAAATGGGAAATCAGGCTATAATGGCTTTTTAATCATATTTTTAAAAGGTTTCATAAAAACTTAAAGAATTCTTAGTTTTTCAAATGATTGGACAAATTGATTTAACTTATTATTATTTCAGGATTTGTATCGCTATATGACGGTCTGAGTGCGCAACTTTTACGACAGTTATCTTATACGACATTACGATTCCATCTGTACGAAGTGGGAAAGCGATACGTTGATGACTACAATCTCTTGCACAAGGTGTGTGTGGCGAGCATATCTGGATTTGTGGCGGGGGCTGTCGGAATACCTTGTGAACTGATTAACACGCGCATGCATGTGGATCGATTACTAAAAGTCAAATATAGGCGAAACTATCGAAACGTCTTTGATGGTCTGTATAGAATATGGCGGGATGAGGGCTTTAGGGCGCTGTACACTGGAGGCTTATCTTCTGTTACTCGCGCCACGCTTATTAATATTGGACAGAATGCGATGTATGATCAGGTCAGCAACTGTTTTGATTTGATTATTAGTATCTGTATCTGATATTTGCAGAGCAAAATTATGTATAAGCATTACTATGAGTGGAACGACGATAGTAAGATCCTGCATGTAACGAGCTCCCTCACTGCAGCCGTTTTGTGTGTTCCTTTGGTTCAGCCTATTGAAATACTTAAAACGATGCAAATGAACAGAACGGCCGGCTATTTAAACACAACCTCAGAAAAGATTACTTATATGATGCGTTTCGGTATCAGGGGGCTATTTCGTGGCATTACACCAAGTCTGTTGCGCATGGTTCCACAGACAATTATCATGTTCCTTTTGTATGAGCAATTACGATTTCAATTTGGCTATTATGAATATAAAGCTAGAGTAGAAGAGTAAATAAGTGTAAAATATAGTTAATTTGATCATCCTTACAATTATCATCTTAAAATGTAATATGCCAGAAGCCCCTATGGGAACAGAGTATCACGCAGTCGGTATGCAACTATGCACTCGGCGTCAGCAGCACTGCTATAAAGCCTCTGAAGGCAACCAATATCTACAGCGCACATAACCTACAAAAAAAATCATCACCAACTGCACCATGCAACACCTTCTACGTTTGTAGTAACGTGACTGTTTAAACCATTTAATTTGTCGCCAGACGTCACCAATAAATTAAATAATTTGATCATTTATGCCTAAGATAATAGTAATTATTACTTAACAAGTAAGAGTGCTCTAGTCGAGACTGCTCGACTAAGAGATACCCTGAACCTTGCGAAGATGCAATATTCAAATCACTTTGCGCTTCTTTTATATATAACAAGTAAGAGTGCTCTAGTCGAGACTGCTGGACTAAGAGATACCCTGAACCCTGCGAAGATGCGATATTCAAATCATTTTACGCTTCTTTTTTATACTCTGTTCCCAAAGGGAAAAAGAGTATATTGGTTTTGTGCAATGTCCGTCTTGCTGTCCGTCCGTCTGTCCGTATGAACGCAAACCATTTCGACGCTATTGAAGCTATAGACTTGAAATTTGGAACACTTACTCGTGTATACCCGTGTATACGAATTATAAAGTGTTAAGATTTTCCCGATACGCCCACTAGGGGCGTGGCAAATCGGAAAATGCAGTATGTCAGAAACCCTGTTAGTTGAAGTGCTAGAGAGTTGAAATTTGGAACGTATACTCGCGTTGACAACCCAAGATCAAAAAAGTATAGCGGATATATCTACGCCCATTGGGGGCGTGGCAAATCGGGTAAAACTGTATCTTCTGCAGTTTTAGAGCTAGAATGCCCAAATTTGGCATGTAAGTTACTGTTAAGATCCTAGATCGATGAAAAAATTATATATCCACGCCCCTTGGGGGCGTGGCAAATCGGATCTGACTATATAGTGATTTATACATATTCTTCTATATCTCGATGCTAGAGGCTTGAAATTTGAAATATATAGTCGGGTTAACAACTCACGATCAAAAAGATATGGCGGATGTATCTACGCCCATAGGGGCGTGGCAAACCGCAAAAGTTTATATCTCCTAATGTTTCAGAGCTAGAAGCTTCAAAATTGGCTAATCGAGTTACTGGTGACCTCCTCTATCGATGACCCAAAAATAATTGTTACGCCCCTTTAGGGCGTGGCGCACCGAAAAATACCCTGTAACTTCCACATTTTTGGAAGGTAAGCTTCCAAATTTTGCTGTTACGTCAACTTAGACTCCTTCTAAGAATAGGCCAAAAATTACATGTCTACGACCACTGGGGCCGTGGCAAGCTGCAAAAGTTTATATCTCCTAGAAACTTCAAAATTAGATAATTGAGTTACTCGTGAACTCCTCTATTTATGACCCAAAAATAATTGTTATGCCCCTTCAGGGCGTGTCATACCGAAAAATACCCTATAATTTCCAGCCATCATTTATAAAAATTTTACTCATTTACAAATAAATTTTTTAAATTTTAATAAAATATATATTTATTTTGAATCGGAAGTTAATTCGAGCAAATGTAATATGCCAGAACCGCCTATGGGAACAGAGTATCACGCAGTCGGTTGCGCCCGACTGCAACGTTCTTTCTTGTTTTTATTAAAAATAATTACACAGCGCTTGGAGTTCCAGTTTCCTTGTAGTACCCTTCCCTCTTCCCGATAGCAAAACCACCCGATAAAGCGCGTGCCCTGCATGTAGCCTCCAAATTTAAATACACCTGCGCGACCTGCAACGTAATATGTTACAATGTTTGTCCAAAAATAAAAAAAACAAGTAAAACAAGTAAGAAAACTCTAGTCGGGGGTACCCGACTAGGAGATCCCCTGAACCCCGTCCGATATGCGTTTTTAAATATATTTCGTATCTTGTATACATTACAAACTTATACAAAATTTAATTAAATTGCCAATCTTGCACTTTCACAATCAAATAACATGTTTTTTTTTTAAGAATATAATATAATTTTAAAAGAGTAATAATAATTTAATAAAAGAAAAAAAATAAAAAATCAAGAAAATACGACATACAAATATTTGACTTCGGCTGGGTTTGAACCCAGACCTGCGCAAGGCACGGTGTGCCCCGCTTCTATCAACACCGCCACTGCACTGCTTAGAAAAGCAGTAGCAAATTTGCAACTAAAGGCAGTTAAGAATTATAACAAAATTTAAGCGGTCAGCTGTAATTGTTGTGATTCTTAGAACAGATAAGAATGCTCGCATTCGAATGTCTCAATGTATGTGTGCACATGTATAGAAAAAATGAAAACGGGGGTCACTGTTGCAATTGACAAAATGTTTTGTTTAATTACTTTTGTGATACTTAATGGATTTCAATGAAATTTTCAGCATATGATCTACATATTATATTGAATATTTGTCAGTTGTCTAAAATTGCAAACTCATTCATATTTTGGCTATATTTGCAACTAAACTTCAATTTGAACATTTTTGTAAAATTTTTAACTAATATCCAAAATGTAACAAAAACCGAAATTGTATAAAATATAAATGAAACTAAATGCAAAATTTGAAGGCTCTAGCTATAAAGATGTACGAGATAGAATTAAAATACTGTCTTTCGATAAGGTTTTTAATCGATAACATAAAAACGGTAATAGTTATCGATTGTTTGAAACAAACTTGATCTGCGCCTGCTATACAGGGACTTCCAAAAAATATTTCAAGTCTCTAGCTCTTATATGTTCTGAGATCGACGCGTTCATACATACGGACAGACGGACGGACGGACGGACGGACGGACGGACAGACAGACAGACGGACAGGGCTAAATCAACTCAGTTCGTCACCCTGATCAAGAATATATATACTTTATGGGGTCTGCCACGCCTCCTTCTGCCTGTTACATACATTTAACAAAACCATTATACCCTGATTTCCCATTTTCAATGGGTTCAGGGTATAAAAACTCTAGTCGGTGGTGCCCGACTATATATCCCCTGAACACCGTCCAATCTGTGTTTTTAATATACTCAGCTATGTATTTATTAACGCAAAAAAAATTTAAGCTTGTAAAATTATATTGTATATTTTGCCGGTATCCGAAATATAACAAAAACCGAAATTGTATACAACATAAATGAATCTACATAAATAAAAAATTTGGAGACTCTAGCTCAAAAGATGTACGAGATATAGTTTATTAACTTCATTTCTATAGGGTTTTTAATCGATAACAAAAGAACGGAAAAAGTTATCGATTTTCTAAAACAAACTCGATATGCGCGTACTATACAGGGACACCAAAAAAATTTCAAGTCTCTAACTCTTGTATGTTCTGAGATCGACGCGTTCATACATACGGACAGACGGACAGACGGACAGACGGACAGACGGACAGACAGACAGACAGACAGACAGACGGACAGGGCTAAATCGACTCAGCTCGTCTTCCTGATCAAGAATATATATACTTTATGGGGTCTGCCACGCCCCCTTCTGCCTGTTACATTATATATATTGTAGTATGTTGTATTTCAAATAAGCATATGCCTACAGTATTGTAGAGTATACAATACATCAAGTGGTCATATGCCCAACTTAAAGTAAGAGTATCATACTCATAACATAGTGACACTTTGTCGCTATGCATAAACATATATAAGGCGAGCGCAAAGGTAAACAACTGAAATACGATCAGCCACTTATGTATATGTGGACTGACCAGCAGCGTGGTATACAAGCATACTACGCTCTCCCGTTCTGTCGCTGCACTCAGCGGCAGAACTCTTTATACATAATGTATTTAGGCTAAGACCACTTTTATTTTCGAAATAAAGAATCATTATTGAACCAACTACAAGCCAGAGCAGAAGCTCTATGTTTATTGAAACGTTCATAACATGGTGGCGACCGTGACAAGTGTCACGAACATGTAGAATGAAAAAAAATATATATAAATATCTACAACAACCCGCAGCAAGAATAGCTGCAACAACTCGCAGCAGCATCAACGGATACAACAACGGCAGCATCAGTAGCAGCGGCAGCAGCAGCAGATAAATGCAATATTAATACGAAAAGAAATTTGAATTGTGAAACACAAATATCATCGTATGTAGCCATATCGCAAGGATGTCGCCTATTCAATGATGAAACGCTGCTGGCCATTAAGAATCAATCATTAGTGTCAAATGATGATTGTGATGTCAATAACGATGTAACTAATTCATCAGCATCAGCAACGAGAAACCATATATCTGTAAGGCACCCGGCTGCACTAAGCGTTACACAGATCCCAGCTTTCTGCGGAAGCATGTGAGAAGACCAGCACCGGCGCCCAAGCAGCCTGTGAGAAGACCAGCACCGGCACCATTTAGCGTTCCCAGCTAGATCAACGGGATCTTCAAGGACCGACAGCGCAACCTAGTGCGTACTATATTTAAAGAAAAAAAATACAAATGCACTGCGATGCATAAATAAAATAAATTTAAGATAACAAACATTGTAAAGCGGAAGCGATAATTGCATTGCCCGCCAGAGTATGGCCCGTGAAGCCATACGAAACATTAGACAGGAGATCACTGCGTTGATCGAATAGAATAGAATAAATATAAAATTAAAAAAACATAGCTCCCCTGAACCCCTCGGTTTTTAAATATATTCCGTATCTTGTATACATTACAAACTTATACAAAATTTAATTAAATTGCTTATCTTGCACTTTCACAATCAAAAAGCATGTTTTTTTTTTAAAGAATATAATATAATTTTTAAAGAGTAATAATAATTTAATAAAAGAAACAAAATAAAAAATTAAGAAAATACGACATAAAAATATTTGACATCGGGTGGGTTTGAACCCAGACCTGCAAGGCACGGCGTGCCCCGCTTCTATCAACCCCGCCACTGCACTGCTTAGACAAGCAGTAGCAAATTTGAAACTAAAGGCAGTTAAGAATTATAACAAAATTTAAGCAGTCAGTCAGAAACTTAACAGATGTTTTCAATCTTTGTAGAAAAAATAATCTGAAATTGCATCCAGAAAAATGTTCATTTTTTATGCATGAGGTGACGTTCCTAGGTCACAAATGCACAGATAAAGGAATCTTACCAGATGACAAAAAATTTGACGTCATCAAGAATTATCCAGTCCCGCATGATGCGGATAGCGCTAGACGTTTCGTTGCATTTTGCAATTATTATAGACGTTTTATAAAAAACTTCGCCGAATATTCCCGGCACATAACAAGATTATGTAAAAAGAATGTCCCATTTGAATGGACAGGGGAATGCGAAAAAGCATTCCAATATCTAAAAGATAAGCTTGTTCAACCAAATTTATTACAGTACCCAGATTTTAGCAAAGAATTTTGCATAATCACAGATGCAAGCAAACAAGCATGCGGAGCAGTTTTAACTCAAAACTATAATGGACTCCAACTCCCAGTTGCATATGCATCAAGAGCATTCACTAAAGGTGAAAGCAATAAAAGTACTACAGAACAAGAATTAGCAGCTATACATTGGGCAATAATACACTTTCGACCATATATATATGGCAAACATTTTACAGTTAGAACGGATCACAGACCTTTAACATACTTATTTTCCATGATAAACCCAAGTTCAAAATTAACACGCATGCGACTCGAGTTAGAAGAATACGATTTTACAGTAGAGTATCTGAGAGGGAAAGACAATTTCGTGGCAGACGCCTTATCAAGGATAACAATATCCGACCTAATTGACATGAGTAGAAAAGTCCTGAAAGTCACTTGCCTGGTAGTTAAAAAGTAGACAAAACAATTTCTGCGCAGAAAATAAACAAGAACTATTGCCAAAGCAAAGTCTTGCAAGAGCTTCTAAGCCCAACGTATACGAAGTCATTACAAATGATGAAGTACGAAAAGTAGTGACCTTGCGAATAACAGATTCCACATGTTTATTGAAACATGGAAAAACAGTTATAGCAAGAATTAATGTTAGCGATTTGTACTCCAATGGAATTCTCGACTTAGGTCAGTTTTTCCAAAGGCTTGAATGGCAAGCCGGTGTATCTAAAATCAGCCAACTAAAAGTGGCACCGAGCGAAAAGATCTTTGATTCAATTTCAATAGATGTTTTCAAACAATTGGGCAATGAAAATTTAAAATCATTAAGAGTAGCGCTACTCAAGCCGGTGACCCAAATATATATAATATATTCCATGATGATCCAATTCAAGGAGGTCATACAGGCATTAATAAAACGCTTGGAAAAATAAAGAGACAATATTATTGGAAAAACATGACTAAACATGTAAAAGAGTACACAAATAAATGTCCAAAATGCCTGACGTCGAAAACGACGAAACAAAAGTGCAACAACTGTCGCAAAAGCAATATTCGAATCATTTATTCTGAAGTACGGTCCAATGAAGACGTTCATTACGGACATGGGAACATAATATAGAAATTCAATTATAACTGACTTGTGCAAATATTTAAAAATAGACAACATAACGTCTACAGCACACCACCACTAGACATTAGGTACCGTTGAAAGAAGTCATAGGAGTCAATGAGTACATTCGTTCATATATTTCAGTAGATAAAACTGACTGGGACGTATGGTTACAGTATTTCGTGTATTGTTTTAACACAACACCATCAGTAACTCATAATTATTGTCCATATGAACTAGTATTTGGAAGACAAAATAACTTACCAATACAATTAAACAGCGTAAATACTATAGAACCTATATATAATATAGAAGATTATTCTAAAGAAGTTAAGTTTAGACTAGAAAACGCGTATAAGAGAGCTCGAATACTTTTAGAAAAAAATAAAATTAAACAAAAAGAAATAAATGATAAGAAAGTATTAGATTTTAAAATAGAAATAGGAGACCAAGTTTACTTAAAAAATGAAACAGGTCATAAATTAGAATCTTCTTATATAGGACCGTTTGAGGTCATTAGTATAGAAAACAATAATAATATAATTATAAAGAATAATAAAAATAGGGAACAAAAAGTTCATAAGGATAGGCTAAAAAAGATTAATAAATAAACAAAAAGGAATATACATATACCTCAAAATTTAAAAGAAAAAAAAAAACAAATAAAAATAAATATAAAAACAAATAAATTTTTTTTTACAATACAACATAATATATAAAAATATAAAAATGAAAATAATACTAATACTAATTTTTATATTAAATAACTACAATATATTACGTTATTTTTTTAAAAAGGGAGGTGTAGTATGTTGTATTTCAAATAAGCATATGCCTACAGTATTGTAGAGTATACAATACATCAAGTGGTCATATGCCCAACTTAAAGTAAGAGTATCATACTCATAACATAGTGACACTTTGTCGCTATGCATAAACATATATAAGGCGAGCGCAAAGGTAAACAACTGAAATACGATCAGCCACTTATGTATATGTGGACTGACCAGCAGCGTGGGATACGCCGCGTCTGCACTTTAACTAAGCCATGCCGCCTGCCTAATGTATATGCCATATGCATATACATATATACAAGCATACTACGCTCTCCCGTTCTGTCGCTGCACTCAGCGGCAGAACTCTTTATACATAATGTATTTAGGCTAAGACCACTTTTATTTTCGAAATAAAGAATCATTATTGAACCAACTACAAACCAGAGCAGAAGCTCTATGTTTATTGAAACGTTCATAACAATATATTATATATTACATTATATTTATTATACCCTGATTTCCCATTTTCAAAAAGTAAGAAAACTCTAGTCGGGTGTAGGAGATTTCCTGAACTGCGATCTGCGTTTTTATACATACTCTGCATCTATCACAAACTTATACAAAATTTAATTAAATTGTCTATCACAAACTTATAAAAATTTAATTAAATTGTCAATCCTGCACTTTCACAATCAAATAGCATGTTTGTCAAAAAAGTAGTTGTTCTTTTAAGAATAATAGTTTAATAATAGATCACCTATATTGAAACCGCCATTTCATATTTGTAAAAAAAAAAAATTCAAAGAATGTTGACAACGGGCGGGACTCGAACCTTGGCCTACACGGCGACGCACCGCTTCTATCAACCCCGCCACCGCACTGCTTTAACAATCGGTAGCAAATCCGAAACTAAAGTGGCAGCTAAGAATTATAACAAAATTCAATCAGTGTTAATTACAAGTGTGATTCTTAGAACAGACAAGAATGCTGACGTTTGAATGTATGAATGTATGTATATGTGAAAGTTACTCCCAGTCAGTAAAGCAATTCTTGCTGAAAATATAAACTACTTCTCTATTCTAACTGCTTAACTCACTCTCTCTTCTTGAATCAAATTCATTCTTCCCCTTTAGCTATAAACATAGCTGCGGCAATCAGAACATAAACAACAACATCCGCTTTCATTCAAGCCACTAAACTGCAGAATAAGCAATCCTAGCCCTTCACAGAGTGAGCAATCCAGCTTCAACATAAACTTAAAGATTTATCAGCGCAATTATTGCAGATTCGCAGAATAAGCAATTCAGCTTCAATATAAATAATTCATAATTTCACAATTCCGATCTAAATCACGCTTTAAGTCAAAAAGCTTTAGCATAAACAAAGCTGACTTGCAGCATAAGATCACATTTTGTACTAATAAGTTCTAATTTTGGTTTCAAATAAAGCAGAACACTTGAAGTCCGCACAAAATAAATATTTCTTATACCCTGAACCCATTGAAAATTGGAAATCAGGGTATAATGTTTTTGTAAAAATGTATGTAACAGACAGAAAGAGGCGTGTCAGACCCCATAAAGTATATATATTCTTGATCAGCTCGACAAACTGAGTCGATATAGCCCCTTTCCTTATTATGAAAATCGATAATTTTGCTATTCGTTTTTTAAGCGTAACTTGAATACCGTTATAGCTATAGATTTCAGATTTACTGTGTATATCCGTGTAATAAATACAAACAAACATTTTGCAATTTTTGGATTTTGCAGTCGAGTCGAGCAGTCTCGACTAGAGCACTCTTAAATGGTTAATTTGCACATGTATAGTAACAAGACTCTTACTTGTTACTATACAGCTCTAGTCGAGACTGCTCGACTAAGAGATACCCTAAACCCTGGGAAGATGCTATATTCAAATCCCTTTACGCTTCTTTTATACATATATACATATATACAAACAACACATACACACACACACACACACACACACACATGAACACATGAACATGAACAAGCATTTTCTCTGCTGCTGCGCAGTTTACGCAGCGAATGCGCGTGGTCTGCAGTATGGGCTTTATTATGGAAACTTATTTGTTGAATTAGTTTTCTTCTAGATGGACTTTCGTAACCAAACTTTTACAGTGTAATAATGACATTCATATGTATGTATTTGCCAAAGCACAAGTCTCTAGTATTTGAAATACGTTTTTTCATTTGGGGGGAAGGGGGCGTGGTATCCAACATCCAAAAATTACAAAATGTTTGTATTCATTACACGGATATACACAGTAAATCTGAAATCTATAGCTATAACGGTATTCAAAAACGAAGAAAAATTATCGATCTGATCACATTAAAAGACACAGTAGGTTACGCAAAGAGCAGTTCCGTTATTTTTAATGTCAACTAACAGTTCTGTTGTGACGTCCTTTTCACTTTGTGCTCTGTTATCCCAGGTGAAGTTTGGCGGGCACTTAAACTGAGATCGCGAAAATGCTCCAAAGCAAACAAAATAAAGTATTTAAAAGCTAATTTCAATAGTAAACACCATTAAAATGGTTATTTCTTTATTTTATTTCCTAAAAATATCAAAAATTAGTAGGTATTGGCTTGAACTGTGATGTCTTTTGGCATCAGCTATGATGTGCCCAAATTAGATAATATGTCAGGAATTATGGCCAATAGACGGAGCTGCCTGAGTTTTCGCCATAAGTAATGTCTGTTTATGCCAATCTGTCTAAATATTTAAGTATGATACACGTTGAAGGTGCTCACACCTGCAGCAATGTCAGAAACAAGAATTAAATAAAACGTAGTGCAGCAAATAAAAACTCTAAGACTGCGTATGAATGTTTGTTTAAAGCCTAAAGAAAGAGATAATCTGCCTGAACCAGCACATCATTTTTGACCATCAGATTCTCAATATAATGTAGATTGATGGGAAACGAATAATACTATTTAGTTTTGCAAATTAAAAGCAAATTAAATAAATAAAGTTCGAGCTTTTCAACACGAAAATTAAAGCGGTCAAAGGATTACGTGAGCAATGACTGCATAGAAAACGGTTTCAAATTTGCTTCATCTTGATTAATAACTTTTGTGATACTTAATGGATTTCAATGAAATTTTCAGCATATGATCTACATATTATATTAAATATTTGTCAATTGAGTAAAACCGTAAACTCGTTCACATATTGGCTATATTTGCAACTAACCTTCAATTTGAAAATTTTTGTAAAATTTTGAACCAATATCCAAAATATAACAAAAAACGAATTTTAAAAAATATAAATAAAACTAATTGGGAAACTCTAGCTCCAAATATGTACGAGATAGAATTAAAAAACTTTATTTCGATAAGGTTTTTAATCGATAACATTAAAACGCTATAAGTTATCGATTGTGTGAAACAAACTTGATCTGCGCCTGCTATACATGGCCTTCCAAAAAAAATTCAAGTCTAGCTCTTATAGGTTCTGAAATCGACGCGTTCATACATACGGACAGACAGACAGACGGACAGACGTACAGACAGACAGACGGACAGGGCTAAATCGACTCAGTTCTTCACCCTGATCAAGAATATATACACTTTATGGGGTCTGATTTCCCATTTTCAATGGGTTCAGGGGTTATTATTTATACTTTTTTTTATGTTTTTTATTACTTCTTAAAATTTTTTCAAACAACGTTACAATATCGGCAACATCCTCTTCGGGATTATTTTTGTATTTTTCACTACCAGCTATCATATTTAAATAATATGACGGCACAGTATAGTTGTGGCAGCACTTGTCATTTCTGCGCAAACCATATCTGCGAATTAAACAAGTTAATTAACATATTAAAGCGTAATTTCCAATAAAGCATACCTTATATATTTAAAATAGCGTCCAACGTCTTTATTTGCATTCGATTTCGCAAATTTGTTTTTACCAAATTCATTTGGCTAAAAATCCTTTCCACCTCTGCGTTTGAAAGGAGTTCCAACGCGAACCCGGCCAAATGCTTGAAAATTGGAACACCACAGGCATCTGTAAATTTCAAAGCCTCCGCCCAAAACTTTACGTTATCTAAAGTGTTGGCTTAAATTGGCTTAAAATATTTGCAATATTTTTGCATTGAAAATATTCAAGAATTGGCAATATATTAGGTTTATTGGCCCGCAACACACTTTCTACCGATAAGTTGTCAACTTTGCGTAGTATTGCTACGTTTTGTAATTTTCAAAATTTTTATAGCATATCGCTTTGATAAATAGCTCGCTTTGCTATTAAATAGCCAAAATGGCAACACTGCATATAGTAGTGCTGCATATCAGAATTCAACCATCTCGCTCGCAGCGAACTGATTTTGCCTTTCAGATTTTCACTGCTCGAACCTTAAAACAAGTAAGAACGTTGCAGTCGGGCGCAACCGACTGCGTGATACTCTGTTCCCATAGGGGCTGCTGGCATATTACATTTTAAAGTTTATCTTAATTTGTTAAAGTCGCCGCTCGAATTAGCTTCTGACTCAAAATAACTATATATTTATTAAAATTCTAAAAATATATATATGTAAATGAGTAAAATTTTTATAAATTATGGCTCGCTTCAATCGTTTGTATGAATATGATGATTTTATGAGCTAGACAAAAAAATATAACTGCACCATGCATTTTATAATTTTTATGCAAAGCAGTCTGTTAACTTAAGAGTTGTCTGTTAATTTGAAAGTGTGATTGATTTTCTTTACATAACCAATTGAGTCTTTTAACAGTGCCACTTGGGAATCGTCTGAAGCATTGCCAGCATACGAAAATAACGAAATAACTGACCTAGGCTATGGAAAACTATATTAATATTAGGTGGTCAATTATTTAAACATTAAATCGAAATACATATATTTATTTGTCTCTTACAATCTTTTCTGCCTACTTAGCAAGAAATTAAGCTTATTTATGTAGGCGGTATGACTAATTCCGCTATGTAAGAATATTGCAGTTTAGCGCCACCTACCGGATTATTCTTGTGATGGTGATTCTGCTGCAATTTTAACTCAAGAGCTCTGCAAAATAAAATTCCAATTTGCCACGCCCCCAGTGGTCGTAGACATGTAATTTTTAGAAGGAGTCTAAATTGACGTAACAGCAAAATTTGGAAGCTTACCTTCCAAAAATGTGGAAATTACAGGGTATTTTTCGGCCTAAAGGGGCGCCCTAAAGGGGCGTAACAATTATTTTTGGGTCATCCATAGAGGAGGTCACCAGTAACTCAATTAGCCAATTTTGAAGCTTCTAGCTCTAAAACTTTAGGAGATATAAAAGGAAATTTTGTGCAAAATCTAGATATTCAGATCCGATTTGCCACTTCAACTAACAGGGTTTCTGACATACCGGAAAATGCATTTTCCGATTTACCACGCCCCTAGTGGGCGTATCGGGAAAATCTTAACACTTTATAATTCAAAGGTATACACGAGTATGTGTTCCAAATTTCAAGTCTCTAGCTTCAATAGCGTCGAAGGGGTTTGCGTTCATACGGACAGACGGACGGACAGCAAGACGGACATTGCACAAAACCAATATACTCTTTTTCCCTTTGGGAACAGAGTATAATGAGGGACACGAGCGAATACGAATATATGTGGGGCGCCAAGCATACTTTTTAGGTGCTGAAAACCGTTGTTTGAGTTGTCGCATCTATGTGTTGTATGGTTAGATGTATTAATTAGCGTATTATTAGCTGCTCTGTGACGAAAATAGGTTTGAAATTGAACATAATAGGATATTCGATATAAAAATATTTTAAAAATCGTTGAAACCGATATCACTAACCATACAACATGTTGTATGGTTAGTGCCGATATGCTCTGAGGAATTGTGTGAAAAGTGAAATTTTATCGATATATGCATAGGCAAAAGCAGCTGTCTGGTTAAAAACAAGTGATTCATACGTAAACCGAGAACAATTTATTAAAAAATAATTAAAATACAGAAATACCAAACATTATTCAATATACAATATTATTTAGTAGCACCAGCATTAAAAGCTTCAAACTGGGTAACGACATGTCGACATCTTCAATGGAAAGTAAGTAATAGTAATGACGCCATTATATTTTGATCCAATATAAAGATTCACGCCCATCACTCCTATAGAACACCTTTTCAATTTAAAGTTCGCTGTGAAAGACCTCGAGCGGAATTCCAAAAAATGTGAAAAAGAGGAAAAGCTGGAAAAGGCAAAAGCTAAAAAAGCCATACAGAAGGGTAACATGGATGTGGCTCGTATTCACGCCGAAAATGCCATACGACAAAAGAATCAGGCCGTGAATTACCTGAGGATGAGCGCTCGTGTGGATGCTGTTGCCAGTCGTGTGCAGTCGGCGTTGACAACACGCAAAGTTACTGCATCAATGGCCGGTGTGGTTAAAGCAATGGATGCTGCCATGAAAGGCATGAATCTAGAAAAAATTTCATCACTGATGGAAAAATTCGAATCACAATTTGAAGACTTGGATGTACAAAGTTCAGTAATGGAGGGCACTATGTCCGACACGGTGACTACGTCGGTACCACAAGGAGATGTTGATAATTTGTTGCAACAAGTTGCCGATGAAGCAGGTCTTGAACTTAATATGGAGCTGCCCAGTGGTGTGCAGAGCTCTACCATTGGCGCCTCCACGCAAGTATCACAAGAACAGGATGAGCTTACACAGCGCCTGGCACGTTTGAGACAAGCCGAGTAATTTCAGATTCCCACATCACATCTTTCAAATCAATAACCCTTTAATTTGTTTTTATTTCAATAAGTATTCAAAATTGATGTAATTAATATAACAACTCAGTTCGACAAAAGACTAAGCTATAGCTGTAGGTATTGGTTGTGCCTGTATTTGATGTGTATTCGATTGGGCCTTCACGCGCTGTTTTCTGGGCTTGCGAGGTGCGCCATCTTGATCAGCTGTTACATTTGATGCGATCTGTTTACTTTTAGGTTTTGGTCCACGGCGTTTTTGCTCGGGTTTTCCCTTCGGCTGTGGCACCATCATTGGTACCAAACGCCAGTTATCACCATGCTTGTCAAGTTTATTTTTTAATAGCATCACATCGTATGTCCGTCGGCGTAGTAACTTTTTTATTTCATTTACTCTGTAATTTTTAGCGTCGCACTTTATGTTTGAGAATAATTAAATACGAAAGTCCTTATATTTACCTCATAATGCTGCGTTCATTTTCTGTTTGTATTTGCTGACACTTGATGTATATTTTCTCCGTTAAATGTTTGTAAGCTTCATCTTTTTTATGAAGCGTCATTTTTTCAAGGCATGATTGAAATCTATGTAGTGAGCGTTTATAAAAATCAGGAAGGGTTGCAAAAGCCTCGATATATTGTATATCGTTCATGTTATTCAGTGATTTTTTCGTTGAATTAGGGTGAACATAATTTCTTTAAAATTTAGCTGGAAACTGTTTAATTTAGTCCCTATAGATAAAAAATAAAAAAAAATTAAAATTGGTATATAGTTATGACATAATACATGTAATACTTTAACACAGTATGTTTTAAATATATACATACATATGTGTGCATTCATATGAATATTTCGGCTTAAACTCAGTCCGCAGAGGTTATTTATTTAAATTTATTATTTATAGCATTTTAATTAAATGTGCGCTAGTGGGGTTTCTATTAAATTATCAATCTATGATAATCACCTTGAGTTCTCGTTATTGTCCTGCTCATTTCGACACTGCAAGCTAAAAATGTCATATCTTTATATATATAAGTTAGGACCTACTTGTGCAAAAATATATAGGTTTAGCCAAAACTGAGATTTTTGAAATTTTATTATATACACTACTACTAATCATACTAATCAATTACTAAACATTTTTTAAACGATCTATACCGGCTAAGTCATAAACTGCCCATCACCACTAACCATACATGTATGGTAAGTGTCATCACACAGTCATATCGATAGTTTCAAACTGATACACGCTCATCTCAATGAATTTACTCACCTAGCACTTTGAGGCGATTTTTATTCTTAATTTTGTAAACCGAACTGTTTTTTCGTTAAATAAGTCATTTTGTAACCTTTAAAAAACTAAACATTACAAACAGCGTTTAATTATGTATAGCTGTAGCTTGTGCTCAATTAAATATCGAATATAACTGCTCAAACTTAATATGTCCACTTCAAACACAAACCAAATGCATCTTATAAGTTCATCTGGAAGTGCATCTCAAATGACTACAACAACTCAGGGTCATTTAACAGCCTCAGCCATTGCTCTCAATTTTCGAGAGCTTATCAAGGAACCAAAGGGATTAGAGGATGCTGCAAACTACTTGTTTCAGGGGCTTCTGGATGATGTAGTAGCCGGCATTTTCATAGAAATTCATCATTTGCGGAAGACAGGCAACCTGACGGCTCTTGACGGTATTGGGGAAGAAAATGCTGAGTCTGCTTACAGAATTTGTGAGATGCCAAATTTAGACATCTTTGGAATATCAACAGCCAAAAAACCGATGGACTGCACTTGTCCACATTGTGACAGGTTAGTGGCTGCGGCCCGATTTGCACCACACTTGGAAAAATGCATGGGAATGGGACGCATCTCTTCTCGCATTGCTAGTCGCCGGTTGGCAACTAAGGAGGGCACTACTGCCAGCTCTTCCTCAACTTCAACATACCTTCAGTCGGGTGGTAATACAGGCGGCACCGATGACGAAGATGATGTGGACTGGTCGTCAGATAAGCGCAAAAAGAAGTCAACACAGAACTCGCGAAACAACGGATCTAAAAAGAATAATGGAAAAACTTTCTAGCGTGATGTCTCCGAGCTTTATTAAAATTTGTTATTATCTTGTATGAATATAATATATATGAATCAATACATTTAGAGAGACATAACTCTTATTCCTCATTTTCATGAGTTGCATAGACGTGAACATAGTCAATCAACAGATTGGGTTGTGTCCATGTTTCTTTGTTAGTAACTTTTATAAATGTAGCTGGCCCACTAGGATCGGTATTTAAAAACGTCTTATGCTTAGACATCACGTTTTCATCTGGGAAGTTAACGCTTCCAGCTGCAGACAGACCCAACACAATATAACACTACAAAATCAAGAAAATTATGATTAAAACAAGAAAGAACGTTGCAGTCGGGCGCAACCGACTGCGTGATACTCTGTCCTTATAGGAGCTTCTGGCATATTACATTTGCTAAAGTCCCCGCTCGAATTAACTTCCGATTCAAAACAAACATATATTTTATTAAAATTTTCAAAAAAAAATATGCAAATGAGTCAAATTTTTATAAATTATGGCTCGCTTCAATCGTTCGTATGAATATGATGATTTTATGAGCTACATAAAAAAATACACCGGTGCCATGCAAGTGTGTCCAACTTAAAAGTTGTCTGTTAATTAGGCGTGGCAAATCGGAAAATGCATTTTCCAGTATGTCAAAACCCCTGTTAGTTGAAGTGGTAGAGAGTTGAAATTTGGAACGCATACTCACGTTGACCACCCAAGATTAAGAAGGTATGGCGGATATATCTACGCCCATTGGGGGCGTGGCAAATCGGGTAAAACTGTATCTTCTACAGTTTTAAAGCTAAAATGCCCAAATTTGGCGTGTGAGTTACTTTTAAGATCCTATGAAGACCGATGAGAAAATTATATATCCACGCCTACTGGGGGCGTGGCATATTGGATCTGACTATATAGTGATTTATACATATTCTTATAAATCTTGAGCACTATTGATGCTAGAGACTTGAAATTAGGAATATATAGTCGGGTTAACAACCCAGGATCAAAGATATATAGCGGATATATCTACGGCCATAGGGGGCGTGGCAAACCGCAAAAGTTTATATCTCCTAGTTTTAGAGCTTGAAACTTCAAAATGAAATAATTGAATTACTGGTGACCTCCTCTATCGATGGCACAAAACTAATTGTTACGCCCTTTTTGAGCGTGGCATACCGAAAAATACCCTGTAATTTCTACATTTTAAGAGCGTAAGCTTCCAAATTTTGCAATTGCGTTACCTTCGACTACTTCTAAGGATTGGCAAAAAATATTTTGTCTACGCCTACTGGAGGCGTGACAAATCGGATCTGAATATAGTGCTTTGCACAAAATATCCTTTTATATCTCCTAATGTTTCAGAGCTAGAAGCTTGAAAATTGGCTAATCGAGTTACTGGTAACCTCCTCTATTGATGATCCAAAAATAATTGTTACGCCTCTTTAGGTCATGGCATACCGAAAAATACCTTGTAATTCCCTCATTTTTGGAGCGTAAGCTTCCAAATTTACGTCACTTTAGACTCCCAAGGATTGGCCATGTCTACTGTCTCTGGGGGCGTGGAAAATTGTAATTATATTTTGCAGAGCTCTTGAGTTAAAATTGCTGCAGAATCACCATCACAAGAATAATACAGTAGATGGCGCTAAACTGCAATATTCTTACGTATCTGAATTAGTCATAAGCATGTACCGCCTACATAAATAAGCTTAATTCCTTGCTAACTCGGCAGAAAAAATAGTAAGAGACAAATAAATATATGTATTTCGATTTAATGTTTAAATGCTTGAAATAATTGACCATCTAATATCTGACATACTTGCAAATTAACAGACAACTTTTAAGTTAAAAGACTGCTTTGCATAAAAATTAAGTGTGGACACACTTGCATGGCACTGTTATATTTTTCTGTCTAGCTCAAAAAATAATTATTTATAAAAATGTTACTCATTTACATATATATTTTTTTGAAAATTTTAATAAAATATATATTTATTTTGAATCAGAATCTAATTCGAGCGGCGACTTTCCCAGGGCCCAAGCTATAGCCAACAATTCCCTCTTCTCTCATTGGTGGCGTAGTGGAACTCACTTTCCTTTAATGATCTAGAAATCATTGTGGTGGGTCTATTGTCCTGTGACAATACTGCGCTAATACCATGATCAGAAGCATTCGTCGTTAGATCGAAAAGCTTTCTGAAGTCTGGGTATCTGAGAATAACATCCTCTGAAACTAGGACGTTCCTTTGTCTTAGAAAAGCATTCCGTTCGGAAATACCGAAATCAACAATGGTCTTTCTTGACGTGTTTGCTTACTAGCCCATTTTCCCCTTTTAGTAAGATTGTCAATGGCTTTCCTATTGCTGCAAAGTCTTTAACAAAGCATCTATAATAGCTTGCCAAGCCCAAGAGAGATCGAAGCTCATATAAATTTTTTGGATCCGGATATTCCTGTATTGCCTTTACCTTCTCCGGGTCTGTCTTTGCACCACCCATGGTTACAATGAACCCAAGGTATTCTATGCTTTGTTTGAAAAAATGAGTTTTTTCTCTGGAAACTTTTATGTTAGCATCACATGGGCTCTTTAAAACCCAATCTATATGCTTTACATGATCCTTGGTTCTCAGAGAAAATTATTAGGTCACTGCTCACGCAACACATCGTCGATCGCTCTTTGGAAGATGCTACCAGCATTCTTCAACCCAATCTTTAGAAAGAGTCTAAGGTAACGTAACTGCAAAATTTAAAAAACTTCCGATTTGCCACGCCCCCAGTGATCGTGGATATACCTTTCCTTAATCAAACTTTATAGGATCTTAACAGTAACTCACGTGCCAAATTTGGGCATTCTACTACAATACTACAACTAACAGGGTTTCTGACATACCGGAAAATGCATTTTCCGATTTGCCACGCCCCTAGTAGGCGTGTCGGGAAAATCTTGACATTTTATAATTCGAGGGTATACACGAGTATATGTTTCAAATTTCAAGACTCTAGCTTCAATAGCGTTAAAATGGTTTGCGTTCATACGGACAGACGGACAGACGGACGGACGGACATTATACAAACTAATATACTCTTTTTCCCTTTGGGAACAGAGTATAATGAATTAATGTAAAAAAAGATTAGTATTCAGGTAATTCTCCACAGTCACAAATGATGTTTTGTTTCATTGCGAAAAACAACTAGTTCGAATATCGATCCTTTTCTTCTCTTTAATACTCTTTTGGCCAATACACTACAATTCAGTCAATTCAGATAACATGTGATTTGCGAATAAAATACTATAAAAAAAGTTTTTAAAATCAATCCAGATACTTTTTTGCTTACCTCATTTTCATTGAACTCTTTAAGAACTCTTGAATTAGTTATTGTGCCGTAAGTAAGACCGTCCACCTTATATATAATACGATTCTTATGCCAAATCAATGTGAAATTGTGAAAATCACTGTTTAGTCTTTCGTATTCTGGGTATGTTTTAAACTTCACAAATTCCGAGTGTTTTTTTGACGACCAAAGCACAGCACTTCCAAACAGTCTGTTTCCACTAATAGGAATTGAGTTCTTATTTTGCAATAGTGCGTTGCTACGTGTATATGCGATACGTAACTGGTTGACAAAGATTTCTTCACTACGGTAACTCACCGGTTGCAAAATTAAATCTGAAAAATTTGATTACAAAAGGCTGACTCAATCGACTATGCATACTCACATGGAAATAACCAATCGCCTATTGGCATCCTAGCACGTATTTCTACCCGGCCATATTTAAAGTTAAACGTGTTAAAAGTATGCAGTTTTGCTGAGTGCACAGGAGGTAACTTATGAGGCAATGGATATTGTGGCCCACAATCCTTTACACGATCTGTTTCATGTTTTATGGTTGTGCAATTCTTTACACTAAATGGCAAATTTTCCGTATAATTAGCCCATTTTGCGATTATGTGCAAATAACCATCTTTTATGTAATTAGTATTCATATTATTTATAAAAGCCACAAATTCGCGATCGTTTTCTGAATCATAAATTCGGGACCTTTTCTCATGTGTCCACTGGAGAAAAGCCTGATCAAAATCTTCCTTGAATATTAGAACACCGGCACACTGTTTTTTAGAAGAAACTGTAGTTTCTGATCTGGCGCAACCGCAGCTTTCTATTTCGACTTTTTCTCTTTGGCTATCAATGATTAGGTCGTACGTTTTCGTTGTTACTTCATTTGTAGTTTCGAAAACTCCGAAAATTTTGAGAGGAATTTCTGTAGGAGTTTGTTTTTTTACATCTATCCTAAAGTCAAATGTTCCATTTTTATCTTGGCTGTGGACAAAGGTGTAATCCGAGCTGCATTTTCCCCCGATGTCCGTTGTAAAGAAAAAATTGCTGACTTCAGAATGACCTGGAAAGAAGTGAAAGTTGTATATCTATAAAATTTTGAAAAACGCATTACAAATAAAATATAATGTATTTAATACCTGCTAAGGTAATCGTTATTTCACTGCCTTTTACGTTCACCACTATATCTTTTTTTCCTTCAGCGCCCAGAGCACCAAGGAAGCACGCAGTCAAAAGTACATATTTCATTTTATAAAATATTAAGATTATCATCAACAAAAGACGTGTTGTTTTATGGTTTCTGTTTTTTCTTTAATCTTTCGACTATAAATAAACAACACTTCATATGCCATCGACCGGAGAGAGTCGACTGTTACAGCGGGCCAGAAGAATAAAATGTACAGAGTCGAGTATATTTAATCAGCAATTTAAAAAGCATTCTACGCCACGTCGACTTGAGCGTCAGTCAGACTTGATCTTAGCGATATATAAGCTTTTAATTTATATTCAAATATTTATAAGCCAAAAGTATTTGTGACATGAATTTCTTACTCTTATTGAGCGCTTTCATTCTTGGTTGCCAAAGCACCACTGATGTAGATAAACAAGATGTAAATGTTGAAATAAAAGGACATCATGTCATGGTCAATATGTTCGGTATGTAAGAAAATTATAGTTCTGTGCTATGAACAATTTAATAGAAAGGTTTAAAACTTTATAAAATAAATTAAAAATTCGCAGATGATCCAGACGTGAAATCAATGTTTTTTTCCACCGAAATCGGCGATCAATGTACATCGGACTACTATTACGTCAACAATAGCAACGCATTTAGCATTAAGCTTGAAGGCAATCAGAGCCCAAACGAAAATGATACTTTACGGGTGCTCAGAATCATTGAAACCAAAGATCAAGTCTTAGCAGCAAGTAATAATTTTCAAATTGATGCCAATGGCCATGGCAAAACCCATATTATAGGTGTAGATAAAATTGAAACGTGTGCTAAGCCCAAATACGATGAAAAGTTAAATTGTTTTCTGGCGGAATCTGACTCGGATGAATCTGAGTGCAGTGGTCAACTAATTTTTGAGGAAAGTTTCAGTAACAACACTTTGTCAACAGCTTGGACTCATGTTCAGTACTCACGGGTATATACTGACCATCAGGAATTTGCGGCTTTTAGGAAACATGACGAAAACTGCTATGTGAAAAATAACAAATTATATTTGCAAGCAACATGGCCGAAAAAAATGAATAAATTAGAAATATTTAATAATACTGAATGTACGTATGCGAAACTTGATAACAAAAAATGGTTGTGTGGACCTTATGCATCAAATTTTATAAGGATTGTGCCACCTGTGCACTCAGCAGCAATAACAACTAAGAAAACAAGTCGATTTAAATATGGAAAGATCGAGATACGTGCTAAAATGCCAATTGGCAATTGGCTTTTTCCCTGTGAGTATATAAATACATATATTTAAATTCTTATCTATTTAAGTGTAGTGGTTTTTGTATTTTACTGTTGTCGTTGCTCTCAGTGACAGATTCTCTTATCGCTGCATTCTTTTTAATCGTCTTCATTTTATTTTATTTGCGGTTGTTTTTCATAAAATTATGAACCCATTGAAAATGGGAAATCAGCGTATAATTTTTTTGTGACCCCATAAAGTATATATATTCTTGATCAGCTCGACAATCTGAATCGAAATATTCATGTCCGTCTGTCCGTGTGAACGATGCGATCTCGTACACCCCAAAAGTTAGAGATCTGAAATGTATACTCGTGTATACAATACGCAGTACGAGCACTAACCATACAACACATAGATGGGACAACTAGTACACCGATTTTCACCCTATAAAAATGTATGCTCGGGTCGCTTACTTTTGGGTTCGAGCAGTGAAAAAATGGGGAGCGAAATCAGTGCGCTGCGAGCGCTCAACCTAGAAAGTTGAATTCTAATATGAAGCACTACTATATGCCATTTTTTCTTTACTCTCTCTCTCTCTCTCTCTCTCTCTCTCTCTCTCTGCTCTCTTAAATATATATATGTATGTAGAGGTTTCATTCCTAACTACTAACTACACAAGACCGAACAAAACCCAACATCGTTCACACAATTCTAAGTCGAGGTATGTATGCACATGTATGCAAATGTGTGTGCGCTATCCAAATGATCGAAATGTTGGGTTCTTACAATTTCCACAGGCAGCAAGAATAGAGTTTCGCACACAAGCACACACAAATGCTCATACATGTGAGCAAGATACTGCAAGTATGTGTGCATGCTCGTCGCGCAAGCATAATCTCTAAGCGCACTAAAGCTTTCATACCCTTCACACAAATAATAACGTAAATCTTAACATTTTGCAAGAGCATAGCAAACCGTTTTCAGCAATTTGGTATACCCTTTGCTCGGAGGGGAAGGAATGAAACCTCTCGGCGAAAAAATTTCAATTTTTGTGATCTGCTGCTTTTGCGTACATACATATATATATATATTTGAGAGAGCAGAGAGAGAGAGAGAGAGTAAGGAAAAAATGGCATATAGTAGTGCTTCATATTAGAATTCAACCTTCTCGGTTGAGCGCTCGCAGCGCACTGATTTCGCTCCCCATTTTTTCACTGCTCGAACCCAAATGTAAGCGACCCGAGCAATTACGAAGTTGAAAGGGTCTCAGGCCATACATTTTTATAGGATGAAAATCGGTGTACTAGTTGTCCCATCTATGTGTTGTATGGTTAGTGGTTAGTGGTACGAGTTTATTAGTTTTTTTTCCGATAACTCATCCCATTTCCTTATTATCGATAAAAATCTATCATTTTGTTTGGTTTTTTAAGCGTAACTTGAATGCCGATTTACCTAGAGAATTTATATTTAGATTTTGTATACCTCGCCTTTCAGATACTAGAGACTTGTGCTTTGGCAAATACATACATATGACTGTCATTATTACGTTCTGAAAGTTTCTTTACGAAAGTCCATCTATAAGAAACCACAAACAAGTTTCCATAATATAGCTCATAATGCAGTCCATGCGCAGTCGCTGCGTAAGCTGCGAAGTTAGCAGAGCGCGTGCTTATGCGTGTGTGCGCATGTGTGTGTATGCGTTGTTTGACGGACGGACGGACAGATATATATGGCTATATCAACTCAGTTCGTCGAGCTGACCAAGAATATACATATGTACTTTATGGGGTCTGCCACTCCTCCTTATATCCTTATATCCTGATTTCCCATTTTCAATGAGTTTAGGGTATAACAAGAGTGCACTAGTCGAGACTGCTCGACTAAGAGACACCCTGAACCCTGCGATATTCAAAACACTTTACGCTTCTTTTCTATATTTATACATATGTATGTATATACAAACAACATATACACATTTAGACGCACGCACAAGTACTTGCTCTGCTGCTGCGCAGTTTACGCAGCGACTGCGCGTGGGCAGCGCTTGGGCTGCAGTACGGGCTATATTATGGAAACTTATTTGTTGAATTAGTTTTCTTCTAGATGAACTTTCGTTATCAAACTTTTACAGCGTATGTATGTATTTGCCAAAGCACAAGTCTCTAGTATTTGAATTACGTTTATTTTCGAATATGGGGGGAAGGGGGCGTTGTATCCAAAATCCAAAAATTACAAAATGTTTGCATTTATTACACGGATATACACAGTAAATCTGAAATCCGTAGCTATTACGGTATTCAAGTTACGCTTAAAAAACGAATCAAAATTCTCGACTTTCATAAGTAATATAGAAAAAGGATGAGTTATCGAAAAAAAAAATGATAAACTCGTACTGCGTAGGGTATACACGAGTATACAATTCAAATTTCAGATCTCTAGCTTTTGTGGTTTACGAGATCGCTGCGTTTACACGGACGGACGGAACGACGGACGGACGGCCGGACATGGCTATATCGCCTCAGTTTGTCGAGCTGATCAAGAATATATATACTTTATGGGGTCTGCCACGCCTCCTTCTGCCTGTTACATACATTTTAACAAAACCATTATACCTTGATTTCCCATTTTCAATGGGTTCAGGGTATAAAAAACCAAGTAAATGTGTCAATTCTTATCGATAATTTTCACAAAAGATGAGATATCGAAAAAAGAAGTTATCTACCCACAAAGGATATCCTGCCATCTACTGTATGATCGGTGAGAAAACGTAATACCCTGGTTTTGCATAACTTTCGATGGCTTTCAGCACTTTAAAGTTTGGTATACCTTGACCCCGTTGAAAATGGGATTTCAGGCTACGAGTATAATGGTTTTGTGAAAATGTAGGTAACAGGCAGCTGGAACCGTAGTATACCCAATAAAGTATATATAGACTTGATCAACACAATGAGCTAAGTCAATCTAATTATGTCCGTTTCACTTTCCATCCGTGTGAATGCAACTAAAATCTGAAATTTTAAATTATACTCGTACATACTCGTGTATACCATACGATATAATAATTTTTTTTATGACTAATTTTGTTATTATTAAAAAATCGATCATTTTTTAAGCGTAGCTTGAATACTACAAAATATGGAAACATCCAATTTACTGTGATGGTTGTGCTAATGAATACACCGATTTTTTTTATTTCGGATTTTTATACCTCTCTGATTTGTTCTCAAATTTGTAAAAAACGGATTTAGAATACTAGAGACTTGTGCTTTGCAAACATACACATTTGGATCTGGGATCATTATGTCTAGCAAATTTTTCTTTAGGAAAGTGAATTTAGAACCAAAGCTATTCAACAAATAAGTTCACAAGCGCAGCCGTAAACTGCGTAAACAGTGTAAACTGCGAAGTAAGCAGAGCGCCTGCTTTTGCGTGCATTTTTATATGTCTGGGCATGTGTTGTTTTGGTATGTTCATATAGAAGAAGCGTAGTATGATTAGTATATCAGCAGTCCCAACTAGAGAATTCTTGTTACAAATTAAAATTAATATTCTAATATTTTTTATATTTCAGATCTACTGCTGTATCCGAGTAACGCCGACTTTGAATCGTTTTATAAAAGCGATTATCCACACATTCGCATTGCATATGCGCGAGGTAATCTTGAGTTAGTCGATAGCTCCGGTAACGCCATGGGAGGAAACGTCCTTTTTGGTAGCGTCTTAAGTAGTAATATTGTCCAGAACGATCTTTATGAAACTTTAAAGAGCAAAGTACTCGAATCAGGAGCGGAATATTATGGAAATAAGTATCATAACTATACATTGATACGACATCGGGATCGAATAATATATAAAGTAGATGGAGAAACTTACGGTACAATTGACAATCCTTCGGTTTTGGCAGAGTTAAATAAATTTGAGGTAAATTGAATTTAAATAATTAAATGTCAATTAATAGCCAAATCTTTTACAGCATTACATCGTACTAGGTTTAACTGCCGGAGGTTCACTGAATTTTGCCACAGAAGACAGTTATAATTCTGAAGACATAGAACTTTTTACGTCGCCCAGGGGACCAATAATATTTAAGGATAATCTATCAAAGATTAATGAAACGTGGCATCATCCCAACTTGGTCGTAGAATATGTTCATGTTTATACAACGCATTCCGATGAAAGCTAGAATTATGCGTTTTATACATATATTTGCATACATGTATTTATCGAATCAAGTTTTTAACATCAATGAATTTAGATAAAATATACTTTATTGCATCAGAAGCAAGTTAGAAGCAAGTTACAATCATTTAAAATATATTTCGAATATATGTGAGTACAAAAATAAAATAATTCATCCCGCTTTAGGCACTTACAAAATCTTGTCGCTATACTTGTATATATGTACATATGTATATGTCGGAACACTATTATTTTCTTTATTCATTTCGTTAGCGCAGCGAGTTCCGATCGCACTCGAGTTCTAACAACAACTAGCTCGAGACGCACAATTCTTGTGCGCGTCTTCCACCGAACCACACTCGGCGACAGCGACAGAACGCTGACGCCCCGCTAAAACGGTTCTTTTAAAACTTCAAAATGCAAACAACCAATCACAGCTCAGTTAGAAGCTGATGCAATATTTCCATATTGATGAAATTATTATTATTGTGAAATATCCGAAAACACACACACACTCTCAAACGTACGCACCGACATATATATATATATATATATATATATATATATATATATATATATATATATATATATATATATATATATATATATATATATATATATATATATATATATATATATATATATATATATATATATATATATATATATATATATATATATATATATATATGTATGTATGTATATAGTATATTCAAAGGTTCGTACAATAATTACATACATAATTTATTTTTTGTTTGTAGGAACTTCCATACATATACATACATATAACAGCTTAGGTACATTAGAAGTTCCACGCGCTTTTGTCAATTGGCCAAATACTATATTTCTCACTTAATTATACTTATTCACTTAGTGAAATGAGTATATTTGATTTTTGCAATGCCTGTCTTGCTGTCCATATGAACGCAGACCATATAACTGATATTTTAAGGTAGAGACTTGAATATTGCAATATACATATACCCTCGCCCTCTAAGGGCGCGGCAAATCGAAGAATACGATATTCTGTATCTCAGAAACCCTAATATTTAAAGTGATATTTACAGTTAGAAAATATATAATTGATGTATCTAAAAAGTTGATCTCTAAAATTGGGTAATTGCGTTACTGCGTTACCGATGAACCAACAAGTAAGAGTGTTCTAGTCGAGACTGCTCGACTAAGAGATACCCTGAACCCTGGGAAGATGCGACATTCAATTCACTTTACGCTTCTTTTATACATATGTATATTTATATATATAAACAACACATACACACACACACACGCACGCACAATCACTTGCTCTGCTACTGCGCAGTTTACGCAGCGACTGCGCGCGGGCAGCGCTTGGTCTGCAGTATAGGCAATATTATGGGAACTTATTTATTGAATTAGTTTTCTTCTTGATAGACTTTCGTAACCAAACTTTTACAGCGTAATAATGCCATTTATATGTATGTATTTGCCAAAGCACAAGTCTCTAGTATTTGAAATACGTTATTTTCAAATTTGGGGGGAATCCAAAATCCAAAATCCAAAATCCAAAAATTGCAAAATGTTTGTATTCATTACACGGATATACACAGTAAATCTGAAATCTATAGCTATAACGGAATTCAAAAACGAATAAAAGTTATCGTTTTTTATCGATAATAAGGAAATGGGAGGAGCTATCGAAAAAAAATGATAAACTCGTACTGCGTAGGATATACACGAGTAAACATTTTAAATTTCAGATCTCTAGCTTTTGTGGTTTGCGAGATCGCTGCGTTCACACGGACGGACGGACGGACAGACGGACATGGCTATATCGACTCAGTTTGTCGAGCTGATCAAGAATATATATACTTTATGGGGTCTGCCACGTCTCCTTCTGCCTGTTACATACATTTTCACAAAAACATTATACCCTGATTTCCCATTTTCAATGGGTTCAGGGTATAAAAATGATTTTTACGCTTTTTTGGAGGTGTGGCATACCTAAAATACCCTTTAATTTCAACTGTTTTCTGAGAATGCTGTTAAGGATTTGGTAAATATTGTGGTGACTTCATCGTTGTTGTTACCTCCTTCTATACCAATGTTTTCTCCTATTTTACTAGCTCCGCCCTCTCCAAATCCTGATTCAATTTCGAATCCGCCTTCTATTGATTTGTCTATAACACCGGTTGCTATTGTTGAAGACGGTGGAGTATTGTTGAAGACAGCTACTTTGAAACTTGTTTTTGTTTCCGCGGGTGTACCTCAGGGCAGTCATTTGGGACCGCTGCTTTTTTCCCACTTTATTAATGATCTTCCTAGCTGTTCACTCAAAAATTTTTATGTATGCAGATAATGTAAAACTTTCCCTCTAGTACTCTAACCCACTTGATCATCTTCGCCTACAAGATGATCTTAATTCCTTTCATCTTTGGTATGTGGTTAATCAGTTGCATTTAAATTGATCAGTCGCACAGTCGTAACATATTGTTAATTATACACTTAACAAAATTTCCCTGCAACGAATTTTTACTATCAAAGAGCTGGGTGTTCTTTTTGACTCAAAACATATTATAGTTCAATCTTCATGTCTCGACTATTATAAATGAAGACATAGGTGTTCTTAGTTTTATTAAACGTTGGTCAAAGAATTTAAAGAATCCTTTATTACCAAACTTTTATATATTTCGCTGGTAAGACCTATTTTAGCATATTGTTCAATTATATGGTCTCCACAGCATACATTGTATCAGGATCGGTTTGAATCGGTCCAGAAACAGTTTCTCTTCTTTTTATTTATTTACTTATTTATTTAAAATAAGTAAGAGTACTCTAATCGAGACTGTTCGACTAAGAAATACCCTGAACCCTGCGATATTCCACTCACTTACGTTTCTTTTATATATATGTATGTCGGAGACGCGTTTATTTCTTCTGGCTGATCTGCCATGGTAATATACAAAACTAGCAACGACTTGCAAGCACACGCACAGTGGTAAAGCTACATATGTATGTATGTTCATACTGCGACATATACATATATACAAACAACACATATACACACATACATATGCACAGGCACGCACTTGCTCTGCTACTGCGCAATTTACGCAGCGAATGCGCTTGGGCTGCGGTCGGGTTGCGCTATATTATGAAAACTTTTTTACTACTACTAGATAGACTTTCGTAGCCAAACTTTTACAGCGAAATAATGACATTCTATTGTATGTATTTGATAAAGCACAAGTCTTGGTGGGGTGGGGTTACGAATACAAGGCAACGGTATTTTGATGTTGCTCATCTGGGGACTTCCAATAGCAATCCTTGTCCCTGGTAATTCAAGTTGACACACAGCCTCCACGATCAACTTCACTGGATAGCGATTGGGCAACCGACCAATCGTGAACTAATAAAATAGAAAGATTTAATTTAGTACAGTGATATCTTTGACCGACCACGGACTACGCTAGAAAATTAATGTTTTTTGAACTGATGAAACCTGAGCTGACAGGTGTAGCATTCTAGGACCTCAGTACTTACGAGGGACATCGTGTGGAAATGGCTCCTACGACAATGCTGCAACTGCCCTCGCCTCGTTAAAACCCTGGCAAGCCTCCAAGTACGTTCGAAGCTCGTCGCCAATTGAATTTTTTGTGGTACAGGTTTAAGTTGATATAAATCCTTAATATGTTAAAGATCCTGGCTCTGAACGTTGGCCCCCATAAGGACCAGCGAAAACCCTCGCATGGCCTCCTTGCTATGCATAGACAACCATGATGATCGTTTTGAGTGACTGTACATCCGAGCTAAGATAACGGCTTGGAGTCGGAATCTGTGGCGAAAGGTCACCAGAAAAAGTGTTCCGAAAAGAAAAACGGAGAAAACCGCTTCGGTGCCCGTAGAGAAACCGAAAGCAGCAGCTAAAAAGCCAAAAAAAGAGACAAAAAATCCTCCCCAAACAGAAGCAGTCCTCATAAAACCTGAAGAGGGACAAAGCTACGTTGATGTTATAAGAAGCATACGCAGCACAATCCAACAGGACGCAAAGGTAAACATAAGAGACATAAGGAAAACCGGATCCGGGGCACTCTTTGTAGAACTCAACAGAGGGGAAAAAGTACAGCCGGAACTGGTTGAAAAGCTTAAGGCTACCGTAAAAAAACAGCCACGTTAGCTGAGTTAGAGCCTACAGAGCGACAGTAGAGATCCGAGATCTCGACTCACTCGCTGTAGTGTTGGAGGTGGCTGAGGCAGTGCGTAAAGTCCTTGCAAACCCATCAGTGGACTTACGCATAAAAGTTACTGCCCCGAATAGCCGGGAGCATCTAAGAGCTTTTGTAACCTAGAAACCCAACTAACAAATACGCTGCTCAACTCTGGCAATGGAAATATAAGAATAGGATTTGTCAGAGCTAGACTCAAGATGTGCCAAAGCATCCGTCGATGCTACCGATGTTTCGGGGTAGGTCACCTGCAGACCAACTGCACAGGACCAGACCGAAATGGGGGAGGTATCTAAATGAAAGACTGCAAAAAACCTCCAAAATGCTGCATCTGCACTTTGCAGGACGTAGCCCTGTCGATCACATGCCAGGATCGCAGAAATGCACAGGTACTCGACAAGCTAAATGTTGAAGATCCTCCAAGCCACTCTACACCGTAGCAAAACTGCAGACGCACTGTTGACGCAGATCGTAGCGGAATACGCTATCGACGTAGTGATCATCAGTGAACAATATAAGCAGAAAGAAAACGGAGTTTGGCTTGATGACGAAACCAAGACCGCGGCCATATGGCTTCCTAGTGGTGGCGGTGCGGTACTACAAGGAAGTAAAAGAGGAAACTGTTACGTCTACGCACGTTTCAAAGAAGTCGCGGTAGTCAGCTGTTACCTGACACCCAGCGATGACATAAATACTTTTCAAAGTAAGCTAGACGCAATCGAGGATATGCTCGTGGATCGACGGCAGCACTTCATTGTGGCAGGCGATTTCAACGCACGAGCAGTTGACTGGGGAATGCCCTCGACAAACTCTAGAGGGAGGAAAATTATGGATATGGCCGGGCTAGCGGTAGCAAACCGTGGAGATAGAGCTACCTTCAATAGGCCGGGATGCGAAGGTACAATACCAGATATAACCTTTGGATCCGAACACATCGTAGATCGGATCAAGGACTGGAAAATACTTGATGATTTCACTGGCAGTGATCATGAGTATATCTCATACACTTTCCAGAATAATCGGCAATCCCCCTCAGTGTGCCCAGTAAAGACTTCCCATAGATGGGATATAAGCAAACTGGATTCAGAAAAATTACTCTCTGAAATAGACAGGCGAGAGCGACAATTCGACAGTACACTAAGTACAAAAGAAGTCGTCGAATACAGCTTGAAAACTATTGAAAGAGCATGTAATGCTTCGATGCCGAAAACGCACAGCAAACATGGGGGCAGACGGCAGGCGTACTGGTGGAACCACGAGATTGCAGAAAAAAGACAAGTATGTATACAGTGCAGGCGAAAGCTAACAAGAGCACGGCACTCTGGAAATTACATGACAGAAGCGCTAGCAGCTAAGAACGCGAGGAAAGAAATGTCGATTGCTATCACACGCAGTAAACTATATAAGTGGAAAGACATTAACAGAGATCCTTGGGGGCTTGGCTACAAAATAGTCATGAAAAAGCTGAGAAACTACGGAGCAGCGCCAAACGTGGATGATGAAGCGATGGATCACATAGTGACAACACTATTTCCAAGACACATCCACGAAACGCAGGAGCGGGCACCAGTAGAGTCTCATTGCTCAGCCCCAAATTTCACCGAGGAGGAGATTAAGGTTGCGGCTCTTTCCCTGAAGAATAAAAAGTCTCCGGAGCCAGACAATATACCGGCGGAAATACTGAAGTTGATAGCAACAGGACGGCCTGCTTTCCTTCTTAGAATGTACAACGCATGTCTAAAGGAAAGGTTATTTCCAAAAGCGTGGAAAGAGCAGAGACTTGTGCTCATCAGCAAAGGCAAAGGCGATCCCAACACACCATCGGCATATCGCCCATTGTGCATGCTAAATACAGCTGGAAAGCTGTTAGAAAAGCTCATAAAACCCAGACTGCTTGCTGCAGTAGAGGCTGCTGGAGGACTTAGTCCCAGACAGCACGGGCTTAGAGCTGGGAAATCTACAATGGGAGCCATCGATGAAGTGGTTCAGGTAGCCAGAGCAACGCAGAGAGGAAATGCATACTCACGCGCAGTGGTTCTGCTAGTAACGCTTGACGTTAAAAACGCTTTCAATAGCGTAAGGTGGACCGATATGCTTGCTTCCTTGGAGCAACGTTTCCATATACCGAGATATCTGATGCACATGATCAGGAGTTACTTGCAGGATCGAGTACTCCTGTACGGACGGGTATGAAACGATATAGAGTGACCGGAGGAGCTGCACAGGGGTCGATCCTAGGACCAGACCTATGGAATATCAGCTACGACGACATTCTAAGGCTGGAAATGCCTGAAGATACGTTTCTGATCGGATATGGATATATGGATATAGAGGCTCAAAAAAGACTTACTCAAGTCATGATCCGCACGCAAACGTGGCTTAGCTCCCGAGGCTTGGAACTTGCTACCCAAAAAACGGAGTTACTTCTGTTCACAGGGAAGCAGATTCCAACCGAAATCGAGATGCGAGTGAGTGGAAACCTGATAAGGACCCAGAGGACAGTGAACTATCTAGGCGTTAGGCTAGACAGCAAACTTACCTTCTGGGGACAGCTTCAGCATGCTACGCGAAAAACAGCGAAAGCAACGGGGTCTCTAAGTAGACTGATGGCAAATGTTGACGGACCGACGGCAGGGAAACGAAGACTGCTAATGGAAACAACAAATGCAATCCTACTGTATGGTAGCGAAGTATGGGCGGACACTTTAAAAGTGGACGTAAGGCGGAAACCGATGTTATCGGTGCAAAGAAGAGCAGCCTTAAGGGTAGCTTCGGCGTACCGAACAGTGTCCGGAGCTGCTGTGACCGTGATATCAGCAGTGATACCGATAGACTTACTTGCGCAAGAGCGCAAGAAGATATGGGGTCTCCGGCAAAGTGGAGAGTTTTCAATGCAGGCAGCAAAGACTGTACGTCAGCAGACTATAGCCTCCTGGAAGGCAAAATGGTTATGCGAAAGATACGGGAGATGGACTGCAAAAATCATCCCCGATCTAGAGCAGTGGATAAATAGAAAGCACGGTGAAACGTCTTTTTATCTGACACAAATGCTCTCTGGTCATGGTTACTTTCGAAAGTACCTAAATAAGATGGGGAAAACTGTTGAATCCAATGGACGACGCAGAACACACTTTCTTTAACTGCGAAAAGTGGTCAGAAGAAAGAACCGAATTGGCAGAAACTGTCGGTGAAGTTAAAGTAGAGACTATAGTACAGCAAATGTGCAACAGCATAGATGCCTGGAAAAGAGTCTGTGACTTCGCTGAAAAGGTTATCCGGCGGAAAAAGCGGGACCTTGACGCAGGAACACAGATGGCAGTGCTCAGCTAGAGCATATACAAGGGCCTTGAAGGTTAATGCGGGATAGCTCCTGGTTCCAAGGTGGGAGGCAGCTCTAGAAGAGGAGATTTTTTAGTCGGTAAGCAGTATTGCAGTCCGACACACCAGCCAAAGTGACGACCTGACTGACGGAGCATAAAGCATTTTTACCTACCTCAGCCACACACAAAAAAAAAAATTATTTATTATTTATTATATTAAATTTAAGATTATGGAACATAAACCAAGCACGTCTTACTCGCTTACCCTAAATTCCGTTTACCGTCTTACCATAGTACGCTTCTTCTTATAGATCTTCCATCATTAATTAATCGTAGAACAATCCTGGGGATTGTTTTTATACTCTGTTCCCAAAGGGAAAAAGAGTATATTGGTTTTGTGCAATGTCCGTCTTGCTGTCCGTCCGTCTGTCCGTATGAACGCAAACCATTTCGACGCTATTGAAGCTAGGGACTTGAAATTTGGAACACATACTCGTGTATACCCTCGAATTATAAAGTGTTAAGATTTTCCCGATACGCCCACTAGGGGCGTGGCAAATCGGAAAATGCATTTTCCGGTATGTCAGAAACCCTGTTAATTCAAGTGCTAGAAAGTGAAATTTAGAACGTATACTCGCGTTGACAATCCAAGATCAAAAAGGTATGGCGGATATATCTACGCCCATTGGGGGCGTGGCAAATCGGGTAAAACTGTATCTTCTGCAGTTTTTCAGCTAGAATGCCCAAATTTGGCATGAAAGTTACTGTTAAGATCCTATAAAGATCGATGAAAAAATTATATATCCACGCCCCTTTGGGGGCGTGTCAAATCGGATTGACTATATAGTGATTTATACATATTCTTCTATATCTCGAGCACTATTGATGCTAGAGACTTGAAATTTGGAATATATACTCGCGTTGAAAACCCACGATCAAAAAGATATGGCGGATATATCTACGCCCATAGGGGGCGTGGCAAACCGCAAAAGTTTATATCTCCTAAAGTTTTAGAGCAGAAGCTTCAAAATTGGCTAGTTGAGTTACTGGTGACCTCCTTTATCGATGACCCAAAAATAAAAGTTACGCCCCTTTAGGGCGTGGCGCACCGAAAAATACCTTGTAATTTCCACATTTTTGGAGCGTAAGCTTCCAAATTTGGCATTTATGTTACCTTCGACTACTTCCAAAGATTGGCCAAAAATAACGAGTCTACGCCAATTGGGGGCGTGGCAAATCGGATCTGAATATCTAGATTTTGCACAAAATTGCCTTTTATATCTCCTAAAGTTTTAGAGCTAGAAGCTTCAAAATTGGCTAATTGAGTTACTGGTGACCTCCTCTATGGATGACCCAAAAATAATTGTTACGCCCCTTTAGGGCGTGGCGCACCGAAAAATACCTTGTAATTTCCACATTTTTGGAAGGTAAGCTTCCAAATTTTGCTGTTACGTCAATTTAGACTCCTTCTAAGAATTAAAAAATTACATGTCTACGACCACTGGGGGCGTGGCAAATTGGAATTTTATTTTGCAGAGCTCTTGAGTTAAAATTGCAGCAGAATCACCATCACAAGAATAATCCGGTAGGTGGCGCTAAACTGCAATAATCTTACATAGCGGAATTAGTCATAAGCATGTACCGCCTACATAATAAGCTTAATTTCTTGCTAAGTAGGCAGAAAAAATTGTAAGAGACAAATAAATATATGTATTTCGATTTAATGTTTAATTAATTGACTACCTAATAATATAGTTTTCCATAGCCTAGGTCAGTTATTTCGTTATTTTCGTATGTTGGCAATGCTTCAGACGATTCCCAAGTGGCACTGTTAAAAGACTCAATTGGTTATGTAAAGAAAATCAATCACACTTTCAAATTAACAGACAACTCTTAAGTTAACAGACTGCTTTGCATAAAAATTATAAAATGCATGGTGCAGTTATATTTTTTTGTCTAGCTCATAAAATCATCATATTCATACAAACGATTGAAGCGAGCCATAATTTATAAAAACTTTACTCATTTACATATATATATATTTTTAGAATTTTATTAAATATATAGTTATTTTGAGTCAGAAGCTAATTCGAGCGGCGACTTTAACAAATTAAGATAAACTTTAAAATGTAATATGCCAGCAGCCCCTATGGGAACAGAGTATCACGCAGTCGGTTGCGCCCGACTGCAACGTTCTTACTTGTTTTTACATAATTTGATTATTGCTGATATAGATTAAGCCTGCGTGTTAATGAAACTTAATTTTTGGGTTCTTCCAGAAGAACTAGATACTTTCGACCGTTGTATTTACTTATGTGCACATAATTATAATAAATTTCATTATTCTCCTCTGAACTCTCTCTCCTAATAATCAGGTCATCTTACACATCTGACAGGAGTGAGCTGAGCCATACCCTGATGATCTAGCAGCCCTCCCACATTGTGTAGTGGTTTCCCAATCCATTCTATTCTTTGTTTCTCTTTCTCTACTTCTCTTGCTGTTCTTATTAATATTTTCCATTTTTTTCCAATTTTTATTGTCTATTTTTTATTGTCTCTTTTTAAATAATAATTATACTAAAGATTCTTTAATAATTATTTTTAAGTTTCCATAAACACTCTCTATCTTTGATAGTTTAATAATATCACTGACCATACATGGCTGTGAATTGTGGCATAGCTGGCCGGACTGGTAAATAAAGTACCACCACCGAGTTGGTGATATTATTCAAAAATGTTTGCTCTTTTAGGCTATAATACTTGAAAAGTTTATTCTTAGTTATTGTCAAGATCTTTAAATAAATAAATATGTCCATAGCCACTGGGGCGTGGTAAATCGGAAAAAATTTTATCTTCTACAGTTAGAAATTCAATTTAAAGAGCGAACGAATTGAACTCCCCTATTGATTCGTCTAAAAAAAATTTTTTATATACCTCTGGCGTGGCAAATCAGAAAAACTACATATTGGTTTGGAACTAGGGCTCCAAACAGTTAAGTAATTGCAGACTGTTTCCTGACTCTTTTACCAAAAATATTCAACTGTTTTTGCGCCGTGAATGAGTATTATCAGTAACCATAAGGCAGCCAGAGATTCGCACACAGACGCACTAATGCTCATATATGTGAGTAAGGGACTGTAATTGTGTGTGCATGCTCGTTTCGCAAAAAGTATTCTTCATGCGCATCAATGCTTTCATACCCTTCTCACAAATAATAACAAGTAAGAATGCTCTAGTCGAGACTGCTCGACTAAGAGATACCCTGAACCCTGCGAGGATGCGATATTCAAATCACTTTACGCTTCTTTTATATATACATATATATATATACATACATATATACACACACACACACACATTCACGCACAAACATTTGCTCTACTACTGCGCAGTTTACGCAGCGACTGCGCGTGGGGAGCGCTTGTACTGCAGAATGGGCTATATTATGGTACTTATTTGTTGAATTAGTTTTCTTCTAGATAGACTTTCGTAATCAAACTTTTACAGCGTACTAATGACATATATATGTATGTATTTGCCAAATCACAAGTGTTTAGTATTAGAATTACATTTTCTTCAAATTTGGGGCGAAGGGGCGTGGTATCAAAAATCCAAAAGTTACAAAATGTTTGTATTCATTACTCGGATATACTCAGTAAATCTGAAATTTATAGCTATAACGGTATTCAAGTTACGCCTCAAAAACGAAGCAAAATGATCGATTTTCATCGATAATAAGGAAATGGGATAAGTTATCGAAAAAAAAGATAAACTTGTACTGCGTATGGTATACACGAGTATACATTTTAAATTTCAGATCTCTAGCTTTTGTGGTTTACGAGATCGCTGCGTTCACACGGACGGACATGCGGACATGGCTATATCAACTCAGCTCGTCTCCCTGATCAAGAACATATATACTGAGGTCTGGGGTCTGCCACGCCTCCTTCTGCCTGTTACATACATTTTCACAAAAACATTATACCCTGTTTCCCATTTTCAATGGGTTCAGGGTATAAAAACGTATTTCAAATACTAGAGACTTGTGCTTTGGCAAATACATACATATAAATGTCATTATTACGCTCTGCAAATTTGATTACGAAAGCCCATCTAGAAGAAAACTAATTCAACAAATAATTTTCCATAATATAGTACATACTGCAGCCCAAGCGCAGCCCACGCGGAGTCTCTGAGTAAACTGCGCAGTAGCAGAGCAAGTGCTCGTGCACGTGTGTGTGTGTTGTTTGTATATATGTATGTATGTATATATTATGTATATATAAAAGAAGCGTAAAGTGATTTGAATATCGCATCTTCGCAGGGTTCAGGGTATCTCTTAGTAGAGCACTCTTACTTGTTCTTGTTTGTTTTTGTTGCTATTTCACATTGCCAGCTGCTAAAGGCAGAGTATAAATCTTTTTTAAATACAAATAATGCCCCTTGCCGAATGTAATTACTCGGCCATACTTTAAGTTCGTTTGTGTGGAGTGTCATTCAAGGTTTCATTTGCAAAAAAGCTAATGAGCAACCTAGGCACATATAGCGATATTAAAGAGAATACCAAAGCAACGACGGGTGGGATTTAGATTCAGTAGGTTTTCAGCCGTCACGAAAAAACACCACAGACATGGAACCAATGCAAACTTTGTTAGCAAATACCCTCAGCCACGCGTTAGTTGAGCAGGAGGCCAGATTAACGGAACATTTTAATGCCCAAATAAATTTAGTGAAACAGGATGTGCAAAGATTACACATTGAAACTCCACAAATAGAATCATATCAGAGAATTCCAGTAAATCCAGAAATCCCGTGTAAAATAAAATTGGACATTATAAAGTCAGAACCGGAGTTCAATGGAACTCAGGATGATTACGTGGCATGGAGGCAATTCGCCACAGATGAATATGAGCTTTTGAAGCCGTTTGTTGGTAGCAGTGCGCATTATCAGGCAGTAACTATCATTCGAAATAAGATCAGAGGTACAGCAAGATCGTTGTCGCCATAATAGCAAGGTTAGACTGCACATATGCCGACAAGACTTTCACTTCGGCTCCTGCGTCAAAATCTGGATATGGTCCGGCAGGCTAACACTACTCTCATGGAGTATTATGATGAGGTTGAACGAAATTTAACTCTCGTCTCAAATAAGATCATTAGGACACATCAGGCAGATACGGCAAAGGTGCTTAACGACGAAGTCAGAACTGATGCTCTGCACGCTTTTGTATCTGGACTAAAAAAGTCACTGAAAGCGGGGGTATTTCCGGCTCAGCCCAATGACTTATTATCTGCTTTAGCCTTAGCTAAAGAAGCTGAAGCTAGTATAGAACTTAGCATTCTTTCAGCTACATATGCAAGAGTTATGGAAGACAGGGCTCAGGCAAATGAGCATACCAGGTACCAGGCGCGTACTCAAAATAAGACAACAACCCCCATTTTTACAAAAAACCAAACAAGCAACAACAAAGTAACATTTATCAGAGCCCTAAACATGATCAAGGTAAGGCACCAGAGCCCATGGACATTGGTTCCACTATGACCAAGTACAAACAGCCTACACTCTTTGCAAAGGGCCAAGGTAATAAGCCTCAAAACGAAAACATGCAGGTCCAAAGAGACAGGGTTCCGAAAGAATGACAGATCAAAGACGTCAACGCGTGCAGAACACGACTCAGCATGCAACGGATAGTTAGGATCAAGAATATTATAAGTCGGCCGAAGCCGCAGTTGCGGAAGCTCAAGATGAGTCTGACGCTGTTAGTGACAACGACTTGGTAAATTTTGTAGGGAACGCTCCCGGTTAATTAATTAATTAATTAAGAATATTAATAGACACCGGAGCGGCTAAGAATTACATTAAGCCCGTAAAGTAGCTAAAGAATGTAAGAAAGTAACTCATAAGTGTTTAATGAATATTTTTGGGGGAGCGATCTGCTAACGCAGGTAGGAGCGTCCCTAGATGCCGAAAAGGGCACAATCAATTATGGGACTGACTCTGAAAAGCTACAGCACCGTTATTGTGACAACGTCAATTTCACAAACGTGAATTACACTGTAGTACCGGAAGCCGTAAGAGCCGATTTCAGAAGCATGATTTTGAATAGATCAAAAGCATTTTCGACCTCTAACGAGGCGTTACCGTTCAATACGTCTGTTGTGGCCACGTCCTATTCAATGCTATATCCGCATCCCATTGGAGTCAATGATTTCGTAAAAAATTAAATCAGAGATCTGCTGGAAAATGGTATCATCAGGCCTTCAAAGTCACCCTATAATAACCCAACGTGGGTTGTTGACAAAAAGGGTTTCGACGAAAACGGAAACAGGGAGAAAATATGAGTTCTGTCAACTACCGTTCGGGTTGAAGAATGGTGGTAGCATCTTCCAAAGAGCGATCGACGATGTGTTGCGTGAGCAGATAGGCAAATCTTGCTATGTTTACGTAGATGACGTAATAATTTTCTCTGAGAACCAAGGATCATGTAAAGCATATAGATTGGGTTTTAAAGAGCCCATGTGATGCTAACATGAAAGATTCCTGAGAAAAAACTCATTTTCTCAAACAAAGCATAGAATACCTTGGGTTCATTGTAACCATGGGTGGTGCAAAGACAGACCCGGAGAAGGTGAAGGCAATACAGGAATATCCGGAACCAAAGAATTTATATGCTTCGATCTCTCTTGGGCTTGGCAAGCTATTATGATGATTTGTTAAAGACTTTGCAGCAATAGCAAAGCCATTGACAATCTTACTTAAAGGGGAAAATGGGCTAGTAAGCAAACACATGTTTGCTTCAGCAGTACCTATATGGTACAAGGGATATCAACATCTATACAGACCACCAGCCACTTTCGCTATGTCGGACAAAAACCCTAACGCAAAAATAACAAGTAAGATCGTTGCAGTAGGGCGCAACCGACTGCGTGATACTCTGTTCCCATAGGGGCTTCTGGCATATTACATTTTAAAGTTTATCTTAAATTAGATTCTGATTCAAAATAAATATACATTTTATTAAAATTTTCAAAAAAAAAATATATATGTAAATGAGTAACATTTTTATAAATAATTATTTTATGAGCTAGACAGAAAAATATAACGGTGCCATGCAAGTGTGTCCACACTTAATTTTTATGCAAAGCAGTCTTTTAACTTAAAAGTTGTCTGTTAATTTGCAAGTATGTCAGATATTAGATGGTCAATTATTTCAAGCATTTAAACATTAAATCGAAATACATATATTTATTTGTCTCTTACAATTTTTTCTGCCGACTTAGCAAGGAATTAAGCTTCTTTATGTAGGCGGTACACGCGTATGACTAAATTCGATACGTAAGAATATTGCAGTTTAGCGCCACCTACTGTATTATTCTTGTGATGGTGATTCTGCAGCAATTTTAACTCAAGAGCTCTGCAAAATATAATTCCAATTTGCCACGCCCCAAGAGGTCATAAACATGTCACTTTTGGCAAATCCTTAGGAGTCTAAAGTGACATGACAGCAAAATTTTCAAGCTTACGCTCCAAAAATGTGGAAATTACAGGGTATTTTTCGTTGTGCCACGCCCCAAAGGGGCGTAACCATTTTGAAACTTCTAGCTCTGAAACTTTATAAGATGTAAAAGGAAATTTTGTGCAAAACACTAGATATTCAGATCCGATTTGCCACGCTCCAGTTGGCGTAGACTTATTAGTCTTGACCAATCTTTAGAAGTAGTCGAATGTAACGTAAATGCAAAATTTGCATGCTTACGTTCCAAAAATGTGGAAATTACGCCCCCAGTGGGCGTGGATATATAACTTTTTCATCCATCTTTATAAGATCTTAACAATAACTTACACGCCAAATTTGGGCATTGAAAATGGGAAATCAGGGTATAATGTTCTTGTGAAAATGTATTTAACAGGCAGAAGGAGACGTGGCAGACCCCATAAAGTATATATATTTTTGATCAGCACGACAAACTGAGTTGATATAGCCATGTCCGTCCGTCCGTCTGTCCGTCTGTCCGTCCGTGTGAACGCAGCGATCTCGTAAACCACAAAAGCTAGAGATCTGAAATTTGAAATGTATACTCGTGTATATCCTACGTAGTACGAGCTTATTTTTTTCGATAACTCATCCCATTTCCTTATTATCGATAAAAAACGATAACTTTTCTTCGTTTTTGAATACCGTTATAGCTATAGATTTCAGATTTACTGTGTATATCCGTGTAATGAATACAAACATTTTGCAATTTTTGGATTTTGGATACCACGCCCCCTTCCCACCAAATTTGAAAATAACGTATTTCAAATACTAGAGGCTTGTGCTTTGGCAAATACATACATATGATTGTCATTATTACGCTGTAAATGTTTGGTTTCAAAAGTCCATCTAAAAGAAAACTAATTCAACAAAAAGGTTTCCATAATATAGCCCATTCTGCAGCCCAAGCGCTGCCCGCGCGCAGTCGCTGCGTAAATTGCGCTGTAGCACAGAAACAGGTATAATCGACAAGACAGAACAAAGGGATATCGCCACAGAAGAGCACAATCGAGCTCACAGAGCCGCACAGGAAAACGTTAAGCAAATCCTGGAAGAGTACTGTTTCCCCAAAATGACCAAGCTGGTCACAGAAATAGTGGCCAACTGCAGAACTTGCACTAGAGGCAAGCACGACAGGCATCCGAAAAAGCAGATCCTCGGAGAAACACCAACGCCGTCATACCCTGGCGAGCGATTGTATATTGACATTTTTTCAACCGACAAAAAACAATTCTTAACGTGCATTGACAAATTTTTTAAATTTGCAATATTACAGCCGATAGTACTATAGCAGATGTAAAAGCCCCCATCATCCAGGCCATAAATTTCATTTTAAAAACCAAAGTTATATATTGCGATAATGAGGCGGCCTTTAATTCAGAAACCATTACGTCACTACTAAGGAATAGTTTTGGAATAGAGGTAGTACTTCTAATGGTCAAGTGGAACGATTCCACAGTACGCTATCGGAAATTTCCAAATGTATTAAACTAGAGAGAAAGATCGACGATACCGTCGAACTAATCTTAGCTCTAGAATACAATCGATCACTGCATTCAGTAACATGCAAAAGACCAATACAGGTCAATACTCATCAACTAATGAATTCAGGGAAATTATCAGAAAAACAAGTAAGAGTGCTCTAGTCGAGACTGCTCGAATAAGAGATACCCTGAACCCTGGGAAGATGCGATATTCAAATCATTTTACGCTTCTTTTATATATACATATATACAAACAACACACACACACTCACACATGTACACTCACGCACAAGCACTTGCACTGCTACTGCGCAGTTTACGCAGCGCTTGGGCTGCAGTATGGGCAATATTATGGAAACTTTTTTGTTGAATAAGTTTACTTCTAGATGGACTTTCGTAACCAAACTTTTAAGGCGTACTAATGACATTCATATGTATGTATTTGCCAAAACACAAATCTCTAGTATTTGAAATATGTTAAAATGTTTGTATTTATAACACGGATATACAAGGGAAATCTGAAATCTATAGCTAAATCGGTATTCAAGTTACGCTTGAAAAACAAAGTAAAATTATCGATTTTCATCGATAAAAAGGAAATGGGATGAGTTATCGAAAAAAATTGATAAACTCGTACTGCGTGGGGTATTCACGAGTATACATTTCAAATTTCAGCTCTCTAATCTCTAGCTTTTGTGGTTTACGAGATCGCTGCGTTCACAAAGACGGACGGACGGACGGACAGACGGACAGACGGACATGGCTATATCGACTCAGTTTGTCGAGCTGATCAAGAATATATATACTTTATGGGGTCTGCCATGTCTCCTTCTGCCTGTTACATACATTTTCACAAAAACATTATACCCTGATTTCCCATTTTCAATGGGTTCAGGGTATAAAAAGTAAGAAAGCTCTAGTCGGTGGTGTCCGACTAGGAGATCCCCTGAACCCCGTCCGATCTGCGATTTTAAATATACTCAGTTATGTATTTATTACCGCAGAAAAAAATTTAAGTTTTATAAAATTAAATAACAAAAAAAAAATTTTTTTTTCTGGTATCCAAAATATAACAAAAATAGAAATTGTATAAAATATAAATTAATCTAAATACAGATGTACGAGATATAATTTAATACCTTGATTTCGAAAGGGTTTTTAATCGATAACATTAAAACGGAAATAGTATTCGATTTCTTTAAACTTGTTATTCGCGTGCTCTAGCTCTTATATGTGAGATCGACGCGTTCATACATACGGACAGTCGGACAGACGGACAGGGCTAGATCAACTCAGCTCGTCTCCCTGATCAAGACTATATATACTTTATCGGGTCTGACAGTTTAACAAAACCATAATACCCTGATTTCCCATTTTCAATGAGTTCACGGTATAAATTTTGAAAAGACCCAACAGACACAACTGGATAGGAACAATCCACACAGACAAAACAGGGTATTTGAGGTAGGAGAAAGAGTCTTCGTCAAATCCAACAAAAGGCTAGGAAACAAACTGACCCCCTATGCTCAGAAGAAGTAATTCAAGCAGACCTCGGAACGTCTGTTTTTATTAAGGGGAGGGTGGTCCACAAGGACAATATAAAATAGGAATTGCTCCAACTTTTTAAAGATTTATAGTAGAATTAAGATTGATAGTAAGTTTAATTCCATTTTAATTTTCTTGCAGGCTTATTTGGTCGCTTTTACTTTTATTAAATATAATAGATGCTCGTATCACCGACTACTCCCATGCCAGTTACATTCCCGTAATAGACGGAAAGGTAATGATATGGGAACAAACCGACTATGTCAGGCACTCAAGCAATTTAACTAAATTTCTAAACATATTAGAATAAACTAAAAGATTGTCCGCTTTATTTTCCCAATCCCACATGCGAAAGTTACTTGATGTAGATGTAGACCATATTAAAAGTCTTTTGTCCGTTTTAGAGGCCCATAACAGAATCGCCAGAAGCCTAGATTTTCTAGGAACAGCACTGAAGGTCGTAGTTGGCACACCAGATGCCAAAGACTTAGAAAGAATCAAGGGGACCGAGACTAAACTAATTGAATCAAACAATAGACAGGTAGTAATAAATACGGAGACACAGAAACAGATAAATCAGCTCACCGATACTGTGAATTGGATAATTAAAGCGAATAAAGCTGAGTTAGTAGACACTCCACATTTGTACGAGGCATTATTGGCAAGAAATAGGATGTTAATAACCGAAATTCAAAACCTCATGCTCACAATCACGCTTGCCAAAGCAAGCATAATGTAGTATGCCGTATAAGATATAAGCATATGCCCATCGTATTGTAGTGTGTACATATCTGATGTTGTCATATGCTCAACTAAAGGTTAGAGTACTACGCTGACAAACATAGTCACACTTTGTCGCTGTGTTTACATAACACATCCATACATAAGTGCCGTAATACGATCAGCCACTTATATGTGGACTGACCTGCAGTGTGAGATCTGCAGTGTAAACACTTTTCAAGTATATGCCTTCCGCATGTACATATATACATATATACACATATTTACTCATGATATATACTCCCGCTCTGCCGACGTTCTCATCGGCAGAACTTTTTATATACACCCTATGTATTTAGGCTAAGAATTTGAATGAATAAACTAAGGAGACATTCTACAACGAACTTTCAAAGCGAACACTTTCTCAATACATGGCGACCGTGACATGGTCTGGAGGACCTGGAACGACAGCAGCAGTCTGGTAACAGCTAATCTACAGCAACTGTCGGTGAGCAACAGCGGCGGCAACAACAATAGCGCCTGCAACACGCCCATAAAATCACAACAACAGTGCCCACAGCATCAGCAGCAGCGGCTGCTGAAGCCAGTTGTGGAGGCGCTGCTACTGCCACAGATACCTCTGATATTAAAAACCAGAAAGCGGAAACACTGACCGAGGCTGCTGCACCTGCGTCAGAGACCGATACCAGCAAGGTGTCTAAGGCGAAGGCCCCGTCGCCTGTCTGCACGCTCCTCTATGATGAGTTGCCCCCACCAACATCATCAACTGCAACAGCGCCCCCTTCTCAGCAAGTTGAGCAGGCCGAAGTGTCAAATCCAAAGATCGAACAGCGTGTGACTGAAGAATTTGGGCCCGAACCTGAGCCTGCGCCTGCTACAATACAACAACAAGAACAACACCAACAAATTGATTCACCACCCAGCGTGGAGCAGTCACCCCCAACAGCTTGTGCGAAGACCAGCAGCGCTACACAGAGCGCACAACGTCAAAATAAAAAATTTACAAAAAAAATTATTTTATATTTATAAGATAAAATTTTGTAATACTGAGCGATAATTGCGTTGCTCGTAGTAGAGTATGGCCCGTAAAGCCATACGCAATATTAGACAGGAGATCAGTGCGGTGATCGAGTAAAAAAAAATTTTTTTTACATGAAATTAAATTAAGAAAAATTTAAATGAAAGACATTATTAACAACACTTGATTGATAAGAATAATAAAAAATCTAATTCCAAGAAATTTTTCATACTGATGAAATCATTTTTATTTTTTAAGGATTTCAAACTCTATCTCAAATATTAATATAATAGAAAATTTAGAAACAATAGACAAAATGTTAGACCATCAGTCAAAAGTAGCGGATTCAACCGCGAATGTTATTAAGACTGTCGAGACAACGTCAGTCGACTTAAAGTTGATAACAATTTTGCTTATTATAATTGTGGTTTTGCCACTTGCAAACACAATCATAAAATTATATAAATTGCATAATAAATGCACAAAGAAAAAATATTTGAATACGGCAATCGAATTAGGTAAAATCTAAAATTAAAACAAGAAAGAACGTTGCGGTCGGGCGCAACCGACTGCATGATACTCTGTTTTAAAAGGGGCTTCTGGCATATTACATTTCAAAGTTTATCTGAATTAGATAAAGTCGCCGCTAGAATTGACTTCCGATTCAAAACAAATATATATTTTATTAAAATTGTAAATATATACATATGTTAATGAGGAAATTTTTAAAAAATTATGGCTCGGTTCAATCGTTCGTATGAATATGATGATTTTATGAGCTAACCAAAAAAATATAACGGTGCCATGCAAGTGTGTCCACACTTAATTATTAGGCAAAGCAGTCTGTTTACTTAAAAGTTGCCTGTTAATTTGGTAGTATAACGTCTCATTTTCTTTGCATAACCTACTGAGTCTTTTAACAGCGCCACTTGGAAATCGTCTTGGAAATCGTCGCCAACATACAAAAAACACGAAATAACTAACTTAGGCTATGCGGAAACTATATTAATATTAGGTGGTCAATCATTTCAAGCATTTAAACATTAAATAGAAATACATATATTTATTTGTCTCTTACAATTTTTTCTGCCGACTTAGCAAGGAAGTAAGCTTATTTATATAGGCGGTACAAGCTTATGACTATTGCAGTTTAGTGCCACCTACTGTATTATTCTTGTGATGGTGATTTCGTAGAAATTTTACCTCAAGAGCTCTGCAAAATATAATTTTTTCCAATTTGCCACGCCCCCAGAGGTCGTAGACATGTAATTTTTGGCCAATCCTGAGGAGTCTTAAGTGACGTAACAGAAAAATTTGCAAGCTTACGCTCCAAAAATATGGATATCACAAGGTATTTTTCGATGCGCCACCCCCTAAAGGGGCGTAACAATTAATTTTGGATCATCGATAGAGGAGGTTACCAGTAACTCGATTAGCCAATTTTGATTTCTAGCTCTAAAACTTTAGGATAAAAACTTTTGCGGTTTGCCACGCCCCATATAGGCGTAGATATATCCGCCATAACTTTTTGATCTTGGGTTGTAAGCGCGAGTATATATTCCAAATTTCAAGGCTCTGGCATCAATAGTGCTCAAGATATATAAGAATATGTATAAATCACTATATAGTCAGATCCGATTTGCCACGCCCCCAGTAGAGTGGATATATAATCTTTTCATCGATCTTTATAGAATCTTAACAATAACTTACACGCCAAATTTGGGCATTCTAGCTCTAAAACTGTAGAAGATACAGTTTTACCCGATTTGTCACGCCCATTGGGGCGTAGATATATCCGCCATACCTTTTTGATCTTGGGTTGTCAACGCGAGTATAGGTTCCAAATTTCAACTCTATAGCACTTCAACTAACAGGGTTTCTGACATACCGGAAAATGCATTTTCCGATTTGCCACGCCCCTAGTGGGCGTATCGTGAAAATCTTAACACTTTATAATTCGAGGGTATACACGAGTATATGTTCAAAATTTCAAGTCTCTAGCTTCAATAGCGTCGAAATGGTTTGCGTTTATACGGACAGACGGACAAACGGTCAGACGGACGGACAGCATGATGGACATTGCACAAAACCAATATACTCTGTTTCCCTTTGGGATATATCAACGTCCGTAGGGAGCGTGGCAAACCACAAAAGTTTATATCTTTAAAGTTTTAGAGCTAGAAACTTCAAAAATGTTGAAATTACAGGGTAACCTTCGGTATGCCACGCCCCATAGGGGTGTAACAATTATTTTTGGGTAACGATAGAGGAGGTCATCAGTACCTCAATTATCCAATGAGAGGAGATATACGCCTCCTCTCGGGAAAATTTTGAAACTTAATAATTGGACGGACAGCATTGCACAAAACCAAAATATTCATTTTTTTTCGTGAATGAATATAAAAATGTTAACAATGCCGGGCTTCGACCCTAGGTCTGCACGGCGAGGCGCGCTGTTTCTAACAACACCACTACTTCACTGCTCGAACAAGTAGTAGCTAGCCGAAACTAAAATAGCAGCTAAGAATTATAACAATATGCAATCACACTTGTGACCGCATTTAAATGTCACAATGCATATGTGCATATGTATAGGAAAAATACGTCGCTGCTGGCCACGTATTTTTGCAAATTGGCCAAATGTTTTCTTTTATAAACTTAAATTTTCAGCATGTGACCTACATATTCTATTAAATGTCAATTGTCAATTGAGTAAAACTGCAAACTTATTCAAATATTGGCTATATTTGCAATTGACCCTCAATTTAAAGAACTTGGTCAAATTTAGAGCCTGTCCAAAAAATAGCTAAAAATCAAATTGTATAAAATAATATATAAAACTGAATGCAAAATTTGGAGCCTAGTTCCAAAGATATACTACAATAGATACAATTTAAAACTGAATTTCGATAAGGGTTTTAATCGATAGCATTACAACAAGAATACAAGTTATCAATTTTTTTAAACAACTCTTATATCTTATAGGATTGGAGATCGACGTGCACGGATGGACGAACGGACATAGATATATCAACTAAGCTCGTCGTCCTGATCAAGAATATATATATACTTTATGGGGTCGTCAGCATGTTACATACATTTTAAGAAATCCAATACCCTAATTTACCTTCTTCAATGGGTTCTGGGTATAAATACATTGTGAATGGTGTTGAGTAATAAGAGGTAATCTTTAATACAAATTGTCCTTTTTGTGGATAGCTAGCAACGTTGAAGAATTGGTATAATCTATATCAAGAATAATGGGTATAATTTTATTTAAGATAGAAAATAAATTATATCTTATATTGCATAAACTCGAACATAATCAACCAATAATTTCGGTTGCTTCCAAGTAGGTAACCATTGATCCTGGCTCTGCCAAAAATGAAGTTTGGCTTGTGGGTGTTTGTTGATCCAAGGCTTCTCAAAGCTAGAAGTGCGCAATTTATCAACAAAGTCGCCGAAACCGCCCACTGAGAGGCCCAGAGTGATGTAAAACTAAATTTAAAGATTCATTTATGTAACATCTTTAGAGGAATATTTATATTATATTCAGAGCTGTTAAGAATTCCATTTGAATGGAAATTCAAAATGGGTTTTTGTTCTGAAAACCCATTTTGAATTTCCATTCAAATGGAATTTTTAACAGCTCTGATTATATTATTACTATCGGGAAAATGATTTCATAAAAATTATATTTTCTAGGTATTATCGAAACTTGACTTTAAATTTGAAATATGTACTCGTAAGGACCAGACATAACTGGAGGTATGCGTATTACGTTTAACTTTTTCTACAGATACAACTACAAATTAAGTAAACAGAACATTCAGGCGCAGCAAGTTTTAAATAATTACAAAAAATTTAGCAGGTATTTTTATACAATCGGTAGCAGCGGGCTGATACATTCTTCTATTTTACTTATCAAAATCAAAATTTTGGTGATAAGCTCATCTGAATTGAGTTTTATGGACTACGCGATTCATTTCGTATATAGGTTGCCATAAACTATACACCGACCAAATTGTATTTATCACTTTTCCACTTCATTACTAATCAGAAACGGCGGATTTGTCGCCTATTTACATAATTTTCTGACCAATATTTAATGGGAGCAGAAAAAATATCACACTATTCATATGTATCTTGATTGGATTCATATTTATATGGTACTTGCCATTCGATCAAAGGGAGCCATCGGCCCTCCCCGACGCCAGCTAGGATTTAGGTCAGATTCCGCAAAACCAGTTAATAGTTCACCGTATTCTTGACCATCAATTGAAAATCGCAAGCTTTGACTGCTCCATGTAAGGCTGTATAGGTGAAAATCGTCACCAAAATGTACACTTCGTCGCTGTTGGACCATAAAGTCTTCGCGTTGAGAGGCTTCAGTCGAGAGTACAGCTCCAGCAAAAATGGTGCGACCATCGATTAGCTTACCATTGGGGAAACGTAGCTGTTGATTGCCACGACTCATGGCCACACGCAGTTGACCTATCAAAGGGTAGTTAAAATTGAAGATTAATTATATTCAAATAGCATATAAATAACGCCAGGTCACCAGATTCATAGCCAGTTTGACCATATGCCTCCATGAGCGGCTCTAGCAGCAATAGCGGCACCAACCAATCGCCCTTGGGGAGCTTTGCACGAATGTCGATGCGTCCATACTTAAAAGCAAAAGATTCCTTAGTGCTCAGCCGGGGAACCACCACTGGGGGCATTATAAGTGGTCCCCTTGTTAGCAGCACGCACTCCTTTTGCCTATTGTGTGTGCCTGTGCAGCGGTCAGACAAATCTAACTGAGCATTGGTTATGTGCAAGTCCGGTCGATAACTGGACCACAGTTTGGTTTCGATGATCAGTTGGCCGTCAAGAACACGAGCATTTCCATCATATAGCACAAATTCAGCATCGGTACTGTCCAGTGGAGCCCGCACATCGTGAAGCCAACGACTCTCGTTTAATTGGTTGAATTCCTCCTCGAATATTAATTGACCTCTGCAAAGCGGATGGATTGGTGGAGGTGACATTACCGTTTCGCTTTCTGACTTGCAAGACGTTGGCGGTAATTCCCTGTTAATTACATTGCCCTTTTCTGTTGTTGATTCTGTTTTCAGATTAGGTCTCTTCAAACAGTCCGTGGGTAAATTAACGCCAGATAGTTGACAAACCTGAAACGCCTGACCCTGATCACGAAATATTGCATTTCCATGTTGTACGCTAGTCCATATATAAAGCGTATCATGGGCCCTTAAAGGGACTCGCTCAAAATTATGTTGCCAATGTGCATCCTGTGACGCCCGTACTTGAGCGCTAAATTCGCCTTCCTCAAAGCCCGTAAAATTTCGATTACGATTTACATTGAAAGCCACACTTTTAATGTCATGATCATCTTCGAAAATAATAATAATAATAAATTGTAGGTCACTTCGTTGGAGCAATCTATTTACCTGGTATGGACACACGAAAACCGTTTGCCAATGGATCAACTTTAACAGCAGGCACCTTATAAGACCAGATGCCGACAATTGAACTATAAAGCAGAACAAGCAGCACCAGCAGCTTATCTGTAAGTAATCTTTTAGATGACTGCATTATTTCCAGCCTGTTCTCTCTTACGCCGCGTCAAAGACTAATTCAAATGCTAGCAGACCGGTTTGATCATTTATATACTCTTCAAGCATTCAAATCGTGTAGTCAAGGTATAATCGCTTATTCAACATACAAAATCTTTATTCAACTTGGTATGTGCACTAACCATACAACACCACTGTTAAAAGACTCCGTAGGTTACGCAAAGACGAGTTCCGTTACTCTTAATGTTAACTAACAGACTTGTTGTGACGTCACATTATCACTTTGTGCTCTGTTATCCCAGGTGAAGTTTGGCGGGCACTTAAACTGAGATCGGGCAAATGCTCCAAAGCAAACAAAATAAAGCATTTAAAAGCTAATTTTAATAGTAAACACCATAAAAATAGTCAATCCTTAATTTTACTTCCTAAAAATACCAAAAATATGTAGATAATGGCAAAAGCTGTGGGGTCTTTTGGCAGCAGCTATTATATGCCCAAAATAGATTATATGTCAGGAATAATGGTCAATAGACGCAGATGACTGAGTTTTCGCCATAAGTAATGTCTATTTATGGCAATCTATCTAAATATTTAAGTATAATACACGTTGAAGGTTCATCAATAAACCTGCTGCGCACACCTGCAGCAATGTCAGAAACATAGGAAAGAATGAAATAAAACGTATAGCAGCAATTAAAAACTCGAAGACTGCGTATGAATGGTTGTTTAAAGCCCAAAGAAAGAGATAATCAGCATAAACCAGCTCCAGAAATCTTGGCAGAAGCTACCAATGCTGCACATCATCTTTGGCCATCAGATTCTCAATATAATGATGGAAAGTGGTAGATATGATGATGTGGATTGATGGGAAACGAATAAAACTTAATAATACTATTCAGTTTTTTCAATTTAAAGCCTTGGAAAATAAAGTAGTGGCTATTCAACACGAAAATAAGAGTGGTCAACGGACTACATGAGCAATAACTGAATAGAAAACGGTTTAGAACAAAAAAAAATAATAAAACCATTATATTTTCCGATTAAAGAATCTATATATAACTGGTAATAAAAAACAGTTTACGTTTTTATTTTGTCTACTGGCTTTAATATAGATAACAGTGTCAAATTCGGTTGATTTTCATACAAAGATCAGAGCGCGCGCACCAATTTCTGATAAAGTGACGTTTCACTGTTAACTTAACAGACCGCTTTGCATAACCACTAACCATACAACACATAGATGGGACAACTAGTACAACGAAATTCACCCTATAAATATGTGTGGCCTGAGACCCGTTCAACTTCGTATTCGCTCGGACCGCTTACTTTTGGGTTCGAGAAGTGAAAAAATGGGGAGCGAAATCAGTACGCTGCGAGCGCTCAACCGAAAAGGTTGAATTCTAATATGAGGCACTGTTATATGCCATTTTTTCCTTACTCTCTCTCTCTCTCTGCTTTCTTAAATATATATATATATATATATATATATGTACGCAAAAGCAGCAGATCACAAAAATTGAAATTTGTTCGCCGAGAGGTTTCATTCCTTCCCTTCCGAGCAAAGGGTATACCAAATTGCTGAAAACGGTTTGCCATGCTCTTGCAAAATGTTAAGATTTTCGTTATTATTTGTGTGAAGGGTATGAAAGCGTTGGTGCGCTTAGCGAATATGTTTGAGCGACGAGCACGCACATATACTTACAGTCTCTTGCTTACATGTACTTCACCTCTCTTTTTATACTCTGTTCCCAAAGGGAAAAAGAGTATATTGGTTTGGTGCAATGTCCGTCTTGCTGTCCGTCCGTCTGTCCGTATGAACTCAAACCATTTCGACGCTATTGAAGCTAGAGACTTGAAATTTGGAACATATACTTGGGTATACCCTCGAATTATAAAGTGTTAGGATTTTCCCAATACGCCCACGGGGGGCGTGGCAAATCGGAAAACGCATTTTCCGGTATGTCAGAAACCCTGTTAATTCAAGTGCTAGAAAGTGAAATTTAGAACGTATACTCGCGTTAACAGCCCAAGATCAAGAAGTTATGGCGGATATACCTACGCCCATTGGGGGCATGGCAAACCGCAAAAGTTTATATTCTAAAGTTTTAGAGCTAGAAATCAAAATTGGCTAGTCGAGTTACTGGTAACCTCCTCTATCGATGATCCAAAAATAATTGTTACGCCCCTTTAGGGGGTGGCGCATCGAAAAATACCCTGTGATATCCATATTTTTGGAGCGTAAGCTTGCAAATTTTTCTGTTACGTCACTTAAGACTCCTCAGGATTGGCCAAAAATTACATGTCTACGACCTCTGGGGGCGTGGCAAATTGGAAAAAATTATATTTTGCAGAGCTCTTGAGGTAAAATTTCTACGAAATCACCATCACAAGAATAATACAGTAGGTGGCACTAAACTGCAATAGTCATAAGCTTGTACCGCCTATATAAAAAAGCTTACTTCCTTGCTAAGTCGGCAGAAAAAATTGTAAGAGACAAATAAATATATGTATTTCTATTTCATGATTAAATGCTTGAAATGATTGACCACCTAATATTAATATAGTTTCCGCATAGCCTAAGTTAGTTATTTCGTGTTTTTTGTATGTTCGCAATGCTTCAGACGATTCCCAAGTGGCACTATTAAAAAACTCAAATGAAATGTGACGTCATACTAGTAAATTAACAGACATTTTTTAAGTTTACAGACTGCTTTGCATAAAAATTAAGTGTGGACACATATCAGCATAATCATAATCATCATAATTTATGAAAATGTTACTCATTTACGTTGCATAGATTTTTATACCCTGAACCCATTGAAAATGGGAAATCAGGGTATGTTTTTGTGAAAATGTATGTAACAGGCAGAAGGAGACATGGCAGACCCCATAAAGTATATATATTCTTGATCAGCTCGACAAACTGAGTCGATATAGCCATGTCCGTCTGTCCGTCCGTCCGTCCGTCCGTCCGTCCGTCCGTGTGAACGCAGTGATCTCGCAAACCACAAAAGCTAGAGATCTGAAATTTGAAATGTATACTCGTGTATATCCTACGCAGTACGAGTTTATCAATTTTTTTCGATAACTCATCCCATTTCCTTATTATCGATAAAAATCGATAACTTTTCTTCGTTTTTGAATACCGTTATAGCTATAGATTTCAGATTTACTGTGTGTATCCGTGTAATAAATACAAACATTTTGCAATTTTTGGATTTTGGATACCACGCCCCCTTCCCCCCAAATTTGAAAAAAACGTATTTCAAATACTAGAGACTTGTGCTTTGGCAAATACATACATATGATTGTCATTATTACGCTGTAAAAGTTTGATTACGAAAGTCCATCTAGAAGCAAACCTATTCAACAAATAAGTTTCCAAAATATAGCCCATACTGCAGCCCAAGCGCTGCCCGCGCGCAGTCGCTGCGTAAACTGCGCAGTAGCAGAGAAAGTGCTTGTGCGTGCGTGTGCATGTGTGTGTGTATATGTGTTGTTTGTGTATATGTACATATATATAAAAGAAGCGTAAAATGATTTCAATATCGCATCTTCGCAGGGTTCAGGGTATCTCTTAGTCGAGCAGTCTCGACTAGAGCACTCTTACTTGTTTTTTCTAATTTTAATAAAATATATGTTTATTTATTTTGAAGCAGTATCTAATTCGAGCGGCGACTTTAACAAATTAAGATAAACTTTAAAATGTTATATGCCAGAAGCCCCTATGGAAACCGAGTATCACTCAGTCGGATGCGCCCGACTGCAACGTTCTTACTTGTTTTATACCTAAAATTGCATGTTTAAAGTCGTCATCAAACTAATTCATGATCAGTTGCTTTAAAGCCTTTTTTACTGAACAACATCTGAACCAATTACTAATTAAATTTTATTGTAATATTATTGCTTTTCCTGCTGTTCATCGTCTGTCTGTATGAAAGAAAGTATTCGCACAAGATATCGTCAAAAATTAAAATAAAAACAAGTAAGAGTGCTCTAGTCGAGACTGCTCGACTAAGAGATACCCTGAACCCTGCGAAGATGCGATATTCAAATCATTTTACGCTTCTTTTATATATACATATACACAAACAACACATACACAAACAACACATACACACACACACACATGCACACGCACGCACAAGCACTTTCTCTGCTACTGCGCAGTTTACGCAGCGACTGCGCGCGGGCAGCGCTTGGGCTGCAGTATGGGCTATATTTTGGAAACTTATTTGTTGAATAGGTTTGCTTCTAGATGGACTTGCGTAATCAAACTTTTACAGCGTAATTATCACATTCATATGTATATATTTGCCAAAGCACAAGTCTCTAGTATTTGAAATACGTTTTTCATACGTTTCAAATTTGGGGGGAAGGGGGCGTGGTATCCAAAATCCAAAAATTGCAAAATGTTTGTATTAATTGCACAAATATACGCAGTAAATCTGAAGTCTTCAGCTATAACGGTATTCAAAAACGAAGAAAAGTTATCGATTTTTATCGATAATAAGGAAATGGGATGAGTTATCGAAAAAAAATGATAAACTCGTACTGCGTAGGATATACACGAGTATACATTTCAAATTTCAGATCTCTAGCTTTTGTGGTTTGCGAGATCACTGCGTTCACACGGACGGACGGACGGACGGACGGACGGACGGACGGACGGACAGACGGACATGGCTATATCGACTCAGTTTGTCGAGCTGATCAAGAATATATATACTTTATGGGGTCTGCCATGTCTCCTTCTGCCTGTTACATACATTTTCACAAAAACATTATACCCTGATTTCCCATTTTCAATGGGTTCAGGGTATAAAAAAACAAGTAAGAGTAAGAGTATAAAAAAAATAAAAGCTTCACCTCTCTATGTGCAATATTTTCCAAGAATTTAGAATAATTTTGCAAAATTTACAGTGATTTACATTACATAAATTTTACATTTTTAAACCCGTTTTCAATGTGGTTATAAAGCGAACAAGTAAGAAAGCTCTGGTCGTGGTGCTCGACTGGGAGATACTTTAGATTCCGACCGATCTGAGTTTTTAAATATATTCAATAGATTGTATCTGGCAAAAATGTTCGAGCTCGAGTCCGTGGTGCTTGACTAGGAGATTCCCTGAACCTCGTCCAATCGGTGTTTTAAAATATAAATAATTATGTATTTATTAGAAAAACAAAATTTAAGATTGTAAAATTACTACAAATTTTTTGAACTGGTATCCCAAAAAAAATCAAAATTGTATTAAATATATGAATGAATCTAAATACGAGCTTTAGGTACACTAGCTTTTTAGGGTTTTTAATCGATAACAGTAAAACGGGAATAGTTATCGATTTTTTAAAACAATGTGCACTTGCTATATAGGGACCTACAACAAAAAATTCTCTTGCTATTATAGGTTCTGAGATCTTAGTTGTTGTTAATAATGTGAATGTTCTGGCAATGTGAATTGCAGTATTGAATAGTTGTTAACAATGAGAAGACATGCAATGATCGAAAGTGAAAGTAAAAATTCAAATCTTCTTAAGTAATAGTAGATTTTCGTTCGTTTTTGAAGCTGCTACTTTAATTAAAATATAATACAATTTATACCAAGTATAACCGATTACTTCAGCTAAGCAACATCAACGGGAAATCGTGTAGATCGTCATGGACTGAAAAGTGTTCGACAATTTGAAGTGCATATTAAATCTGAATGCAATTGTCAAGCAAAGCTTAGTTCGAATCAGTAGCTGGAAAGCTTTTAAACTATCAAGTTTCCACTGAATGTAGCTCAACAGGTTTGCAACAGCTTGCGTGCAAGGTTTTACAGAACAATACACAAACACAAATCGATCAATATTAGTATCAGCATTAGCCTTATTCTGAAATACAACTGCGTCATGGCATGTCAGTTTTTACTAAATTTCAAACTGACCCTTCTGTTACTACTGATAGGCCAACAAAATATGGCATATAAAATACCTGGCGTGGAAGTAGAAATATTCAACGAACGGGGGTTTAAGATTTCCATACCTGGTAAGTGCGTGTGCCTGACTGCAATACCAATATTAATGATAATAAACCCACCAGATGAGTCAGGCATGCAACGTGTCTTTGTCATGTTGCAAGTGGATGACAACTGTCCGGCGTTAATGGACTGCATAACTCAAGCCACTAATGGTAATTGGACCAGCATACAAAGCATTAGCTTGCAAAATAATGATAAGCTGCGAGTCTCAATGTTGGTGCAGTACAATAATCAGATCTACGAAAAGAGCGAGACACGGGTGATACTCAACACACGCTTGCTAACTACCCGGCAAAGCAATACCGTCAATATTCGAAGATCCAAAGATGCAAAGACCATAAATCGCAGGAACGAGAGCGAATGCCAGCTATATCTACCCTCAGACCAATTACCATTCAAACATTGTAAGCCAGCCAGTAGCATTGCGAGTAGTAGTAGTACTAGTCAAGGTCCATGTCAAGGTGATCTTCTCTTTGAAGATAACTTTAGTAAAGCACAACTGAATAGCAGCGTTTGGATGTATGACATACGTCAGCGTATGTATCATGTGGAAGAGGAACTGGTAGCATTTGATGATTCGCCGCTAATTTCGTATGTACGTGAGGGACACCTATACATTGTGCCGACGGTGGCCAGCGAGGTGACAGAGGGAGTTTACAAGTTGGGCGATCGCTGTACGGCTATTGAGAATCGTCAGTTGGAGTGCAGCATTTTTAAAGGTAGTTTCTTTAAGATAAAACCACCTGTATATTCGGCTCAGTTGCACACACGTGAGAGTTTCAGCTTTAAATATGGAAAAATTGTGGTTCGTGCTAAGCTTCCAAAAGGCGATTGGTTGTTTCCATGTAAATTGTTTGAATTACGTTAAAACACTCTTTATATTTACAAAATAATGAAACTTCACAGATATGATGTTACAGCCAGTCTCAACCCACGTAGAATCGCATTATGCAAACCAGCTTCGTAAGTACGAGAATCTTGTCTTTTACTTACAGTGTGCCACTAAAGTCACCATACTCTTGAAACATTTTCACGAAACACGCTGTAACTTCGTCAAATTTTTATGAAAAAAAAACTTTTGTGGAGTCAAATTCTTGAGTATTTTTAGTTTTTTAGTAATAATATTAGACTAAAATAAAATGTTAGTATTATTTAAATGGTATTGTGTAGATAATAGATTACTTTATAACCCTGCATACAAATTTTTTTGTTTCATAAAAATTTGACGAAGTTACAGCGTGTTTTGTGAAAATGTTTCAAGAGTACGGTGACTTTAGTGGTACACTGTATACATAGTGGTTAATAGATTAATCGCACTTTTATTTTAATAACAATTGAAGAAAAGTAAACTCTTCCAGTCGGGGTTAACCGACTAGGAGATACGCTGAACCTTGACCGATCTACGCTTTTAAATATACTCCATATCTTGTATCTATAAACTTTCACCTTCACAATCAAATTGCATGTTTAAAAAAAAAAAAAAAACTACGTTGCGACGCCGACATTGAACTCATATTTCCTTGGCATCGCTTTTATCAACACCGCCGCTTCGAACGCTAACTAAAGTAGCATTTGTGGCTAATTCTGATTTGTTGTGTCTGAAAAAAACCATGTTTGTCACTAAGTTTGTGTTTTTGGAACGAAGTGTCATAGGTGCCCGATATATGACGAGTGCAAGTAGTTGCACGTGCAAGTATCTGATATATGACTATATATATGTACATATATATGTATGTACCTATGTACAAAATAAAACCGTAGTGTAGTTAATTAACAGTTATATAAAGATTTTGAAATCGAACAATTATTTTGGTTTTACTAATTATATTCATTCACGAAAGTAAAATGAGTATATTGGTTTCTGCAATGCTTTCCGCCCGTCTGTCCGTATGAACGCAAACCATTTCGCTAGAGACTAGAAATTCGGAACATATACTCGTGTATACCCTCGAATTATAAATTGTGAAGATTTTCTCGATACGTCCACAAGGCGCGTGGCTAACCACAAAAGTTTATATTTTTAATACTCTGAACCCATTGAAAATGGGAAATCAGGGTATAATGTTTTTGTGAAAATGTATTTAACAGGCAGAAGGAGGCGTGTATAAAGTATACATACTCTTGATCAGCTCGACAAACTGAGTCAATATAGCCATGTCCGTCTGTTCGTCCGTCCGTATGAACGCAGCGATCTCGTAAACCAGAAAAGCTAGAGATCTGAAATTTGAAATGTATACTCATGTATACTCTACGCAGAACGAGTTTATCAATTTTTTTTTCGATAACTCATCCCATTTCCATATATCGTGTAATGAATACAAACATTTTGTAATTTTTATACTCATTCACAAAAGTGAAATGAGTATTTTGGGTTTGTGTAATGTCCGTCTTGCTGTCCGTCCGTCTGAACGAAATTTGGAACCTATACTTGTGTATACCCTCAAATTATAAAGTATCAAGATTTATCTGAAACGCCTACTAGGGGCGTGGCTAATTGGAAAATGCATTTTCCGGTATGTCAGAAACCCTGTTAGTTGAAGTGCTAGAGAGTTGAAATTTGGATCGTATACTCGCGTTGACAACCCAAGATCAAAAAGGAATGGCATAAATATCTATGCCCACTGGCGTGTGAGCTACTGCTAGGATCCTATAAAAAATCGATGAAAATATTATATATCCAAGCCTACTGGGGGCGTGGCAAATCTGACCATATAGTGATTTATAAATATTCTTATATATCTTGAGAACTATTGATGCTAGAGACTTGCAGTTTGGAATATATAGTCGAGTTGACAACCCAAGATCAAAACAAGTAAGAACGTTGCAGTCGGGCGCATCCGACTGCGTGATACTCTGTTCACATAGGGGCTTATGGCATATTACATTTTAAAGTTTATCTCAACTTGTTAAAGTCGCCGCTCGAATTAGATTCTGACTCAAAATAAATATATATTTTATTAAAATTTAAAAAAATATATATATGTAAATGAGTAACATTTTTACAAATTATGATGATTATAATTATGATGATATGTGTCCACACTTAATTTTTATGCAAAGCAGTCTGTTAACTTAATAGTTGTCTGTTAATTTGCAAGTATGACGTCACATTTTCTTTGCATAACTTACTGAGTTTTTTAACAGTGCCACTTGGGAATCCTCTGAAGCATTGCCAACATACAAAAAACACGAAATAACTAACTTAGGCTATGCGAAAACTATATTAATATTAGGTGGTCGATTATTTCAAGCATTAAAACATTAAATCGAAATACATATATTTATTTGTCTCTTACAATTTTTCTTGCCGACTTAGCAAGGAATTTAGCTTATTTATGAAGCAGTACACGCTTATGACTAATACCGATACGTAAGAATATTGCAGTTTAGCGCCACCTACTGTATTATTCTTGTGATGGTGATTCTGCAGCAATTTTAACTCAAGAGCTCTGCAAAATGTAATTCCAATTTCCCACGCCCCCAGAGGTCATAGACATTCCTTAGAAGGAGTCTAAAGTGACATGACAGCAAAATTTGCAAGCTTACGCTCCAAAAATGTGGAAATTACAGGGTATTTTTCGGTGTGCCACGCCCGAAAGGGGCATAACAATTATTTTTGAGTCATCCGGAAAATGCATTTTCCCCCCCTAGTGGGCGTATCGGGAAAATCTTGACACTTTATAATTCATCCATCTTTTATTCATACTTCCTTAATGAGTAGGTTGTTAGAAAGAATCGTTAATAGGCCAAGTTAACCAGAAATCATAGTTATTTATGCCAATCTATCTAAATATTAAAATATTGTATAATTCTCTTTAGAGATACAAAAATGAGTAAAACCATTATATTATCCGATTTGAAAATCTATATATAACTAGTAATTAGATATACTTTATGTTTTTATTTTGTTTACTGGCTTCGTACCCGCAACCCATACGCACACATATTCAAATGAGTGTCTGCAGTCCACAAGATCGAGCAACTTGAAACGTTGGGATTTTACAACTACCACAGGCGCTAGAGTTGTACACGCAGGCACTCAATCATGATGCACAAGCAGCAGTACACGAAAATTGAAATTTGTGCCTTCTTCTACTAACTAGGTTCAGTTTAGCGAACGAATTGAGTTGCGGATTACCGACTCTCATTCGTATCAGTATTTTTGTTCAAGTCTTTCTGCCTTAATTTCTTTTATTTAAAACCATAAAGTATTAAAAGAAATAAATAAAATAAAACTTATCTCTTTTAGGGATTGCCTATGCTCGTGGCAATGCTTATTTGCGTAGCTCTCAGCAAGATGACATATCAGGTCATCGGTTATATGGCGGTGTCATCGTTTGGCATGAAGGACGTGCCGTACAAATTCTAAAGAATCGACTAAATACAAAGCACTATGGTGACGATTTTCATAACTATACAATGGTCTGGCAAAAAGACAAACTAACACTTTTGGTGGACGACGAGATGTATGGAGAGATCTACGATGGTTTGCCATTTTTTAATGAGAAATGTTTCATAATTTTTGGCGTTACAGTTGGCGGGTTTCTCAATTTCAATGATAGCATACTAATGAACGATGTAAAGCCGTACAAAAATAAACATCCGAGGGCCGCTCTTTCGTTTTGGCAAAACCGCAATACCTGGGCATCCACATGGGGAAAACACAGTGCGATGATTATAGATTACGTTCGTGTTTATGCAGATTAGTACCTATAAATAAGTTAAGATAACAAGCAACTCTCGGAGTCTGAGTGTTTAGTTTAAGGGAGCCCCTGAAGAACGCTGGCACAGAAAATAGTCCAAGTCAATGCCCGAAATGCAACAGTCAGCAGCGGTATCCTGATACTTTGTCTGCCGTGACTCTGTAGCTAATGCTTCCGAGACTCATCTCTATTAGCGTGACTAGCAATATTTCTGTTTGATAGACTTAGTTTCATTTTAATAAAGACACAGTAAACTACTGTTTAATCACAATTCCGGCCTGCCCGAAGCATCTTATTATTACAATAATTATTGAGCCAAAAGTCCAATAGGTGGTATGTAGCTTCCAATATTAATCATAATCTTCATTGAAGACCCCAAACTACACTGTATAAATATGGACGGAAGATAACTGGTGGAAGATCAACTAACTGCCCAACAACCATTTAGAACCAACCCTCAAAGTATTAGGGTGGGACACCTCATTAATAACATTTACTTACTTATTTATTTAAAACGATATTGACAAGACGAGAGTCATCTTAAAGATAGAGTAAACAAGTATAATGTGTAAGTAAACATAAATTAACTTCAGCAAAAAGACCGGATGCAATTACAACAAAGTTGCATCGAACGGTTACGCTGTAATAGCATTTCAGTATCAGAGGCAACGACCAACGGCGCGCGTAATATGATCCGCTAGATATGCGGCAACTGCTGCTTCGGCTGGAAGTGTCACGAGGCGCGTGGTTTATATCTTTCGTAGCTTTAAATGAAATTGTATTTTAACTATAAGTTTAGTTTTATGTCGAACCCGAACAATCGTATCACGTAATAAAGAATTCTAATTTTTTTTTTTTTGTGTGGCTGAGGTAGGTAAAAATGCTTTATGCACCGTCAGTCAGGTCGTCACTCTGGTTGGTGTGTCGGATTGTAATACTGCTTACCGACTAAAAAACCTCCTTTTCTAGGGCTGCCTCCCACCTTGGAACCAGGAGCTATCCCGCATTAGCCTTCAAGGCCCTTGTATATGCTCTAGCTGAGCACTGCTGCTATCACGGTCACAGCAGCTCCATACTTCGCTACCATACAGTAGGATTGCATTTGTTGTTTCCATTAGCAGTCTTCGTTTCCCTGCCGTCGGTCCGTCAACATTTGCCATCAGTCTACTTAGAGACCCCGTTGCTTTCGCTGTTTTTCGCGTAGCATGCTGAAGCTGTCCCCAGAAGGTAAGTTTGCTGTCTAGCCTAACGCCTAGATAGTTCACTGTCCTCTGGGTCCTTATCAGGTTTCCACTCACTCGCATCTCGATTTCGGTTGGAATCTGCTTCCCTGTGAACAGAAGTAACTCCGTTTTTTGGGTAGCAAGTTCCAAGCCTCGGGAGCTAAGCCACGTTTGCGTGCGGATCATGACTTGAGTAAGTCTTTTTTGAGCCTCTATATCCATATATCCATATCCGATCAGAAACGTATCTTCAGGCATTTCCAGCCTTAGAATGTCGTCGTAGCTGATATTCCATAGGTCTGGTCCTAGGATCGACCCCTGTGCAGCTCCTCCGGTCACTCTATATCGTTTCATACCCGTCCGTACAGGAGTACTCGATCATGCAAGTAACTCCTGATCATGTGCATCAGATATCTCGGTATATGATATGGTATTTATTTATTCAAAAGGTTATTGACAAAACGAGAGTCAACTTAATAGGTAAACTAAACAAATATAAAGTATAGCCTAAATAATAACAGGAAAATATATTTCCATAATACCACCAACCCGATGGGGGTATTTTGTTTGCCAGTCCGGCCAGCTATGCCCCAAATCACAGCCATGTATGGTCAGTGGTATTATTGAACTATGAAAGATAGAAAGTGTTAATGGAAACTTAAAATATATATTATTGAATCTTACGTATAATTATAAATAAAATAATATAATAAAATATAAAGTAATTATTAATAGATTAAAGAAAATTTAATAAACAGAATGAGGAGTAGAGAGATAAAAAAAGAATAGAAATGATTGGGAAATCACTACACAATGTTGGAGATTTGCCAGATCATCAAATTTATGACCTGCTTACTCCTGGGTATTGTGTGTGATTTCCCTAAGATGACCTGAAAGCAAGGATTTTATTAATGGAAGAGAGAGTTCTGAGGAAAACACGTGGTAAAATTTATTATAATTAACGCATAAAACGTGAAACGCGCTATGCAAAGAATAATCCGATGTGCACAATGGTAAATACAGCGGACGAAAGTGTCTGGTTGTTCTGGAAGGAACAGAAAAATTAAGCTGCATTAACAGACGGGATGAATCAATATTACCTATAATCAAATTATGTAGGAAAACAATCCCCAGGATTGATCTACGATTGATTAATGATGGAAGATCAATAAGAAGAAGCCTACTATGGTAAGACGGTAAACGGAGATTAGGGTCCCAGTTTAGATTACGTAGGGCAAAGAGTAAAAACTGTTTCTGGACTGATTCAATACGATCCTGATACAATTTATGCTGAGGAGACCATATAATTGAACAATATTCTAAAGTCGGGCGCACCAGCGAAATATAGAGTAGTTTTGTTATAAAGGGATCATTGAACTCTTTAGCCCAACGTTTAATAAAACCGAGCACACTTTTGGCTTCGTTTATGATGGTTGAGATATGAGAATTAAAATTAAGTTTTGAGTCGAAGAGTACACCAAGATCTTTGACTGAAAAAATGCGCTGCAATGAGTCATTATGAATTGAATAATTAGCAATGTATGGAATAGTACGACTGAAGGTCATTGTCATACATTTAGAACAGTTTAAATGCAACCGATTAGCCACACACCACAGTTGAAAGGAATTAAGATCATCTTGTAGGCGTAGATGATCGAGTGAATTAGAATACGATAGACAGAGTTTTACATCATCTGCATACATAAATATATTTGAATGAGATATACAGCTAGGAAGGTCATTTATAAATAAGGAAAAAAGTAACGGTCCCAAATGACTACCCTGAGGTACACCTGACGAAACAAAAACAAGTTTCGAAATAGCTGATCTCAACATAACTCTTTGGGTCCTACCCTTTAAATAGGATGCAATCCAAGAAACAAACTTAGGGGAAAATCCCAAATGATCAAGCTTTTGAAGTAATATGTCATGGTGTACTGAGTCAAATGCTTTACTGAAATCAGTGTATATAACATCAGTTTGCATTTTATTTAAAAAACTGTCATTGACTAGTGAAGTAAATTCTAATAGATTAGTCGATGTTGATCGACTTTGAACGAAACCATGCTGAGAAGGTGAGATAATAGATTTACAAAAATGTTGTAGTGTCGATGTTATTATTTTTTCAAATAACTTCGGAATAGCAGATAGTTTCGCAATACATCTGTAATTAGAAATATCAGACCTCCCGCCCTTTTTATGTAGGGGGATGATGAAAGACTCTTTCCAAACAGAAGGGAAAACAGAGGTTTCCAGGGACAAATTAAATAGTTTTAGTAATTGTGGCTGTAGGGAAACACTACATTCTTTAATTACACAACTGGGTATATTATCAGCTCCAGGAGAGAAGGATGATTTCAATGACCGAATCGCTGAAACCAGAGATGCAGGGGTAACGTTAGAAGCATTTATATTATTTATTGCAGAAATTAAGTAAGGGTAAGAAGTGGTATAGGGATCAACTGAAGAATAAGTGGATTGGAAAAAATTTGCAAAAAGATCAGAGGAATCATGATCATTACAAGATTTGTCCAATCCAAAGAAAAATGTGGAAGGTAAACTAGAAGATTTACGCTTCGAATTTACAAATGAATAAAATTGCTTGGGGTCACGGACGAACTGCCGTTTGCAACGTATAAGATAATTCTCGTAGCACTGAGAATTTAAAATATTAAAATTTGACTTGGCTATAGAATATTTCGACCAGTCAACAGTCGACCCAGACTTTTTAAAATTTTTGAAATATTTAGACTTAATATTTCTTAAATTAGAAAGAGACTGAGTAAACCAGGGAGGCTTATTAGTAACCGGTATAGAGTAGCGCATAGGAACACACTCATCTAATATGGTATTTAGAATGTTATAGAAAATGGTTGTTGCTACATTAATGTCAACTGAGTCATAAAAAAGAGACCAATCGGTTGCATTAATTAGTTGGTTAAGTAAAACAAAATTGCATTTATTAAAACAGCGACGTTGTTGTGGAGGTATAGGCGTTGAAATTGGTGGACTATGTATGAAAAGTAAGACCTCCAAAGTGGGATGGTGTATATCCTCTGGTAGACATAAAGGGGATGATCTGGAGACATTAATGATAGAATCATCATTAGTAAAAACCAGATCTAGTGAACGATTCAGATGATTTGAAATAGGGTTCATCTGAAACATAGACAGACCAAACAACTCGTCAAAGAGATAGTGATCAGTTGTTGGAATAAGGTAATTTGAGGTGGGAGTTGAGGACCAAGAAGTGTTAGGTATATTAAAGTCACCCAACATAAGAAATAGGTCCTTATCCTTTACATGTTCAGAAACTTCTTTAATACAAGTTATATGCTGAGCATACACTTGCACATCAGAAGAGGGGGGAACATAAGAACAAGTAATATAAAGAGAACACGTTGGTAGAGTTATTTTAACACCAATAATCTCGGCATCGTGAGGTGACGTGAAACTAAATGATTCGGAGAGGATATCGGCCTTAACAGCAATTAAGACACCACCACCTCTACGTATCAACCGATCATGTCTATAAATAGTGAAATTATTTGAGAGAATCTCACTATTATAAACGTTGGGATTTAACCATGTTTCTGTGAAAGCAATAACATGATATTGAACACTAAAACTACTCAAAAACAGTCTTCTGAGTTTAGAATTTAGGCCTCGAACATTTTGATATGCCAAAGATAGCTGAGGTGAGGAATGTGTAAAATTTAGTTTTTTGATACAATATTAGATGAAGATTGTATCGAAGAAGGATTTAAAGTAATTGGAGTCACTCTATTACGGTTCTTAGGTTTGAATTCGTGTACAACTATATGTGGTGGCCAAAATTTAGAATCACATATAGTTGTGAAATATTCTACAGGCACATTGATTTTAAATGAAGCAATTTCACGAGGAGTCGCAAAATTAAACTTAGAAATAAAAACTTTGGCTGGAGATTTACTAGCAATAAAAGCCGTTATTGCATCACAAGTCGTATCAGATGAAAGCCTAGATAAGAAAACTTGCTTTCGAGGAGATACGACAGATAAAGTGGGGATAGTAGGGGAGGGAGAAGTGGACAGAATGTTGGTCATTGTTTGAGCAACAATCGGGGAAGCTTTTAATTTTTTATTAGAAACCTGTATGAAACCTGTATCACTAGCGACAGGTGTTTCAAACGAATCACACGAAACCGGAAGTGATAAAGACTCAGGACAGGGTGAGGAAGGCGCTGATAAATTGGGAGACGATATTGGTACAGAAGGAGGGGGTACCAACAGCGATGGAGTCTCCACTTCAATATGTGGAGTATCAAAATTGTACTGATGTAGTATTTCTTCACCAGCTTCTAGGTCACTAGATAACTGCTTTGAAATACTACTCAGTTTTAAAAATTGAACCCGCACTGAGTTGTACATTTTTGAAAAATTTATTTGTTTTTCCAAACAAACCGGACAAGACCAGCGTAAACCACCACAACCAATTTTGGTAGTGGACATGATTTTATCATACTCACGCCCGGTAAGACCTGCACATTTTGTATGCATAAAATTCTCACACAACCAGCAACTAACAAATTGCACTTGTGCAGAGTCAACAACTTGCCGAATATAACATGATTTTTTGCAGCAAATCATATTGGCAATTGGGGTTAATCAAACCAAAACGAAAGAACAGATCAAACAAAATAATAGAAAAACAAAGAGGAATTAATGTGTTGAGAGAGCGAAGTCCAACAACAACAACAAACAAAAGAGCGGAGAGACTAAACGGAGCAAGTGATATTCTTGCACAAAACGAAATTAGTTTCGTGAGAGTACAAGCACTCACAAACACACGAACAAGTGCAAAAAGAGTGATCAAAGCAAAAGAGAAGAGCACCAAAGAATAGAAATATTGAAGCAGAATTCAATAATAGTTATAATTACCGACGCTGCACAAACTTTCAAACTTTGAGGCACTAAATAAAACACCACAAAGCACCACGGATTATTCTTTGCACGGTAATTAAAGACTGGTGGCTTAATTAACCAACACACGACAGTTTGCAAATTTAACAAAATATTAAATGGGCAAAAATCAAAAAAGATTATGGAACGTAAAGCAAGCACGTCTTACTCTCTCACTCAGAACTCTCGGTATGGAAACGTTGCTCCAAGGAAGCAAGCATATCGGTCCACCTTACGCTATTGAAAGCGTTTTTAACGTCAAGCGTTACTAGCAGAACCACTGCGCGTGAGTATGCATTTCCTCTCTGCGTTGCTCTGGCTGCCTGAACCACTTCATCGATGGCTCCCATTGTAGATTTTCCAGCTCTAAGCCCGTGCTGTCTGGGACTAAGTCCTCCAGCAGCCTCTACTGCAGCAAGCAGTCTGGGTTTTATGAGCTTTTCTAACAGCTTTCCAGCTGTATTTAGCATGCACAATGGGCGATATGCCGATGGTGTGTTGGGATCTCCTTTGCCTTTGCTGATGAGCACAAGTCTCTGCTCTTTCCACGCTTTTGGAAATAACCTTTCCTTTAGACATGCGTTGTACATTCTAAGAAGGAAAGCAGGCCGTCCTGTTGCTATCAACTTCAGTATTTCCGCCAGTATATTGTCTGGCCCCGGAAACTTTTTATTCTTCAGGGAAAGAGCCGCAACCTTAATCTCCTCCTCGGTGAAATTTGGGGCTGAGCAATGAGACTCTACTGGTGCCCGCTCCTGCGTTTCGTGGATGTGTCTTGGAAATAGTGTTGTCACTATGTGATCCATCGCTTCATCATCCACGTTTGGCGCTGCTCCGTAGTTTCTCAGCTTTTTCATGACTATTTTGTAGCCAAGCCCCCAAGGATCTCTGTTAATGTCTTTCCACTTATATAGTTTACTGCGTGTGATAGCAATCGACATTTCTTTCCTCGCGTTCTTAGCTGCTAACGCTTCTGTCATGTAATTTCCAGAGTGCCGTGCTCTTGTTAGCTTTCGCCTGCACTGTATGCATACTTGTCTTTTTTCTGCAATCTCGTGGTTCCACCAGTACGCCTGCCGTCTGCCCCCATGTTTGCTGTGCGTTTTCGGCATCGAAGCATTACATGCTCTTTCAATAGTTTTCAAGCTGTATTCGACGACTTCTTTTGTACTTAGTGTACTGTCGAATTGTCGCTCTCGCCTGTCTATTTCAGAGAGTAATTTTTCTGAATCCAGTTTGCTTATATCCCATCTATGGGAAGTCTTTACTGGGCAAGTGTATGAGATATACTCATGATCACTGCCAGTGAAATCATCAAGTATTTTCCAGTCCTTGATCCGATCTACGATGTGTTCGGATCCAAAGGTTATATCTGGTATTGTACCTTCGCATCCCGGCCTATTGAAGGTAGCTCTATCTCCACGGTTTGCTACCGCTAGCCCGGCCATATCCATAATTTTCCGCCCTCTAGAGTTTGTCGAGGGCATTCCCCAGTCAACTGCTCGTGCGTTGAAATCGCCTGCCACAATGAAGTGCTGCCGTCGATCCACGAGCATATCCTCGATTGCGTCTAGCTTACTTTGAAAAGTATTTATGTCATCGCTGGGTGTCAGGTAACAGCTGACTACCGCGACTTCTTTGAAACGTGCGTATACGTAACAGTTTCCTCTTTTACTTCCTTGTAGTACCGCACCGGCACCACTAGGAAGCCATATGGCCGCGGTCTTGGTTTCGTCATCAAGCCAAACTCCGTTTTCTTTCTGCTTATATTGTTCACTGATGATCACTACGTCGATAGCGTATTCCGCTACGATCTGCGTCAACAGTGCGTCTGCAGTTTTGCTACGGTGTAGAGTGGCTTGGAGGATCTTCAACATTTAGCTTGTCGAGTACCTGGGCATTTCTGCGATCCCGGCATGTGATCGACAGGGCTACGTCCTGCATAAGTGCAGATGCAGCATTTTGGAGGTTTTTTGCAGTCTTTCATTTTGTGACCTGCTTCTCCACATTTAATGCAGATACCTCCCCCATTTCGGTCTGGTCCTGTGCAGTTGGTCTGCAGGTGACCTACCCCGAAACATCGGTAGCATCGACGGATGCTTTGGCACATCTTGAGTCTAGCTCTGACAAATCCTATTCTTAAATTTCCATTGCCAGAGTTGAGCAGCGTATTTGTTAGTTGGGTTTCTAGGTTACAAAAGCTCTTAGATGCTCCCGGCTATTCGGGGCAGTAACTTTTATGCGTAAGTCCGCTGATGGGTTTGCAAGGACTTACGCACTGCCTCAGCCACCTCCGACTCTACAGTGAGTGAGTCGAGATCTCGGATCTCTACTTTCGCTGTAGGCTTTAACTCTGCTACCGTGGCTGTTTTTTTAACGGTAGCCTTAAGCTTTTCAACCAGTTCCGGTTGTACATTTTCCCTTCTGTTGAGTTCTACAAGGAGTGTCCCGGATCGGGTTTTCCTTATGCCTCTTATGTTTGCCTTTTCGTCCTGTTGGATTGTGCTGCGTATGCTTCTCAGAACATCAACATAGCTTTGTCCTTCTTCAGGTTTTATGAGGACTGCTTCTGTTTGGGGACGCTTTTTTGTCTCTTTTTTCGGTTTTTTAGTTGCTGCTTTCGGTTTCTCTACTGCCAGACTCCGACTCTAACGGGCTAGAGGCTTGCCTCTTTTGGATAGTGGGTGTTTCCACTGTTCCCGTGCTCCTTAGCTCTTTCTCTCTTAATGGCAAAAGCTTTTGCTTTTTGCCTCTGCCTCCAACTTCTTCTAAGAGCTCCTGCAGTGTCCTAGAACATCCAACAGTTCGTCTAGGTCTGATACGCCACTTTTAACATCTAAGCTGATGTTTTTCTGCTTTGCTACTGCATAGCAGGGAGGCCATGCGAGGGTTGACGCTGGTCCTTATGGGAGCCAACGTTCAGAGCCAGGATCTTGCACAGATTAAAGATTTATATCAACTTAAACCTGTACCGCCAAAAATACAATTGACGACGATCTTCGAACGTACTTGGAGGCCTGCCAGGGTTTTAACGGGACGGGGGCAGTTGCAGCATTGTCCTAGAAGCCATTTCCACACGATGTCACTCGTGAGTACTGAGGTCCTAGAATGCTACACCTGTCAGCCCAGGTGTCGTCAATTCAGAAGACAATTAATTTTTTTTGCGTAGTCCGTGGTCGGTAAAAGATATCACTCTACTAAGTTCAATCTTTCTATTCGTCTAAAACCTCGCTGCACACATTAGTTCACGGTTGGTCGGTTGCCCAATTGTTATCCAGTGGGGCCGATCGTGGAGGCTGTGTGTCAATAAGTATTAATAGGTATTAAATTATGCCAAACCTGCAAATAGGTTTATGTGGGATAATTAGTGCTACGGCCTTTGAACGATTTTAATTGTTTTCTTTTTTCTTTCAATATCTTCTAACTCACCCTTTATGTTTGGCACTTGCACTAATAATTTTCACTAAAATTTACGGATTTTTTTTCTTTTTCACGTATATTGAATAGAATACGTTCGATCCTCTCTGGTCGACGGGTGAAAAGAAAAGAAAGTATGGCCGATTCATTGAGCGCCAAGTCATCGCTTCGCAGAGCTTGGGAACAGTATCTGACGTTTTAATGACAGTGACAAATGCAAATGTTATGATTTACTGCCCTTTCTCTTGCGTTAGCGTTAGCGAAAGGGTGATCCGCGCTGGACTTTGCGGTTATTGTTTTAGGTCCTTTGCGTGGTATTTACCAATCAAACGACCCTGCAAATCTTCTTTTTCATATTTTTGCAACAACGTGTTGAATATCTGGGACTTGAATTGTACTCCATTATCGGAGACAACAGTTTCGGGAACACCGAAACAGTGAAATAATTCCACTTTTAAATACTTTGTGATGGCTTCAGCAGTCAAATTCTTAACGGGTATCAAAAAAGGAAATTTCGACATATGATCTACAACAACAAAGATTCCGATATTTCCGGTGCGAATGCGTGGATAAGGACCTATAAAGTCGATATAGAGGTTTTGGAAGAATCGTTGAGTTAACCCTGATCTCCCTAGGGGTGGGCACAGTGTTCGATTTGGGTACTTATTGCACCTACAACTCTCACAATTGTTTACAAACTTTTTGACATATACTGCCATCATTGGCCAATAGAGATAGCGACGTAGCTTTTCTAGCATTTTGTTTATGCCGGGGTGGGAAGCTAGTGGAGGCTCGTGGGCCTTTTTAAGGACTTCTGGAACCAAAAGTTGCGGAACCCAGAGTTTCCAACATAGATCACCGGTTATTTTCTCACCCGCTGCATGATCGGCCCTCCGATATATATATTCGTCAACTACCTTCACATCCGATATTCTTGACGGATTGGCTATTATTTTGTTTTTCAGTTCTTTATAAGCAGATGATTTAAAATGATCAGAGTCGAGATCCACTAAGCAGTCGGCTGTGATTGCAGACACATCTTCTGTATAGGCTCGCGATAATGCATCTGGTACAATATTTTCACTGCCTTTTCTATGCACTATCTTAAACTCGTAGCCTTGGAGCTTTAAAGCCCACCTTGCCAACCGAGAACTCAAGTCTGCTTGAGACATGAGCCATTTTAAAGAGGCATGATCAGTGACTACCGAGAATTCTTGCCCTTCGACGTAAGCTCGAAATTTTTGTATGGCTAGAATAACTGTCAAACATTATTTTTCTGTCACTGAGTAATTTCTTTGACAATGATTAAGTTTGCGAGACATAAAGGCCACCGGAACCTCTTCTTTGGTGTCCGTTGCTTGGACTAACACAGCACCAACGCCGGTATGGCTGGCATCACAGTGTATAGAAAACGGTATGTCAAAATTTGGGCTATGTAGAACTGGAGCCGTACTAAGTTTCACCTTGAGCTCTTCAAACGCTCTCTGTGCTGATTCACTCCATATCAACTTTTGTTTTTGTTTTAGCGTATTAGTTATGGGAGATGCAATGGTGGCATAGTTTTGAATAAATTTATTATACCACCCCGTCATACCTAAAAAGCGCCTAACGTGTTTGACTGACCGAGGATCTGGGAACTCTGTTATAGATACAATTTTATCAGGGTCGGTGCTAACTGTACCATTGCCGATCACATGACCTAAATATTTTACCTCTCTGAGGCAGAAATTACTTTTTTCAATATTAATGGTCAAACCTGCTTGTTTTATTTGGCTTGCAAGCCCTTTCAAGACATTCAAATGTCGCTCGAAAGAGTCAGATACCACCAATAAGTCGTCTAAATAAATGAAAACTTCACGACGCAGATTAGTAGGAATTATTTTGTCCATAAGCTTCGACATGGTCTGTGGGGCATTACAAAGCCCAAAAGGCATAGCAGTATACTTATACAACGGCCTACCAGGTACGCTAAAAGCGGTTTTATCGCGTGATTTTGGCTCTAATGGGATCTGCCAGAATGCGTCTTTAAAGTCTAAGCTGGTAATAAGTTCTGCTTTCGGTAGCCTGCTGAGAATGCCATCAATGAACGGCATGCTATACGCAGCCTTAATCGTAACAGCATTTACACGCCTACTATCTAAACATAAGCGAACCTTTCCTGGTTTACGAACTAACACAACTGGAGAAGACCAAGAGCTTTGTGACTCTTCTATCACGCCTAATTTAAGCATTCTATCCAGCTCTTCATACATCAGCTTTTCAATGGCTGGTGAAACAGGATAATGTCGCTGCTTAATTGGGGCTGCGCCGGCTACATCAATTTCATGAGAAAGAAGATTTGTTCGATCTAAGCCCAATTTAGCAAAAGAAGGAAACAAGTTAATATGTTGGAGCAACAATTGGTGCTGGGTGGCTGTAAGTGACTTTAAGTTGCGATTCTCTAATGAAGCTAATTGACTAATAGTTGGAACCACTCCCAATGGAAGAAGATTAAATTGGGTCCAAAAATCAATCCCTAGGTATACATTTTGAGACAAAGAAAGTACTATATAAAAGGTCAACATTTTGGTCTCTTTTCTGAATTTAATTTCAGTACTAATTTTACATAAAATATTTTATGCCTTCCCATCAGCTGTACGTACAGCCGAATTCAGTGGTTTAAATGCAATTTTAGAATTAAGTACATAATTTGAAAATTCACCACCAATACAACTTATCCAAGCCCCAGTGTCCATTAAGCCACTAATGTTCTTCCCTAAAAGCATAACATCTGCATACGGCATAATATCTTGAGCATTCGCTACTACGGCTGACATTAGTTGCTTCTTCTCAGCCTTATTACGTCTATTTCCTGAGAGGCGACGTAAGAGAGAACGAGATTAAGAGTTTGGTCGTGAGAGTGTCGGTTCGCAATACGACACACGATTCGAAAAATTAAATTGTAGAGATAAAGTAAGGTCTGGTGCATAGTCGGGGGACTGACAATCTATTAGGTATTGGTTGATTTCGACATCATTTGTTTGCTTGCACTGGTCGACGGTGCACGTGCTGGCAAGTTTTTTGAATGGTTGTTACATTTCTTGCACGAAGGCTTATAAGTATCGGGTTTGCCACAACCATAACGAAATATACGTCGGTCTGCAGTGCAATCTTGATATCTATGGCCTACGGTATTGCAATTCCAGCACAGTAAATTTACTGCTGAAAGTTCTGGATTACATTCTTCCTCATCTGCGGATTCATGTCCTATTGCCATTTCACTTACAGTGCTGCGTGGCATGGGCGTAGGACGGGGCTGAGGCACTGGCGGCTTGAAAATGGTCTGCAAAAAAATTTCGCGTGTGCGTACCAGATGGCGCAATTGAGTCACTCTCCCTATCTGCTCATAGAGAAGTTCGTGTTGAATCTCTGGGAGCAAATTGGCGCGGAGAATTTCGAGAAGAGCTGACTCACGCAAGGGACTTGAAAGTTTGTCCGAAAGTGTAACAATGGCCTCATGGAACTTGTCGAAGGGTTCGTCTTTTCTTTACTTACGTCTATCAATAGCAGCTCGGATGTGAATGTCCGTTCGTTCGTCTTTAAATTGATCACGCAGTGCAAAACATAGTTCTTGCCAACGAATCTCTGCCACGCTTTTGTGATAACGCCAGAACCATTCGCTCGCAGTACCCTCAAACGAATTGCTAGCGTACCTAGGCAACAGCTCAAAATTGCCGTCTATGGTCTGATGCGTCAAAACTTCAGCGCGATAAATAAAATCATCTACCGACAATGACGTCTTTCCGTTGAATCGCACTTTCCAATTGGTAATGATTTGGCTAATTCGATCTGGTCGGAAATCAATTCCCACCGAAGTGTGCCTGTTGTTGGAATGAGTGCCAGATATAGTTGATGCTGGTCGAAACTCATTGTGAACAATATTGTTGATATTTTCTTGGTGGTGATGCCTCTGTGGGAGCCACGACTGGTGGTGGAATGTAGTCTTCAGACATATTGGCTATAGCCGAAGTAAATGTCTTTTTTGTCTGAGTTCTAGTTTTCGATGCCACAGTCGATCCAGATGGCTTATCTATTCCTGTTTCCTGACTGATGGCAACACTAGGTAGCCGCAGCGTCTGCTTACAGACCGGACAAACTGTTTTATTCGATATTTTGGTGTTATAACACGATTGGTGAAAAGTATGCCCGCAGCTTGTTTTAAATAACTGGCTTTGATTAATAATAGATCCTGTACAAATGAAGCAGTTTATACTAGGCTCGTCAGGCATGGATAAAGTCATTTTTTTTTTCAAATATCAATCAAGTTGCTAGGAGATAATTGGCAAAAGTAAATCGACTGACTATAAACAAAAATTCAAATAAATTAGAAATAAACGAAAGAGCGGGAACTGCAAAAAAAAACAAGTAAGAACGTTGCAGTCGGGCGCAACCGACTGCGTGATACTCTGTTCCCATAGGGGCTTCTAGCATATTACATTTTAAAGTTTATCTTAATTTGTTAAAGTCGCCGCTCGAATTAGCTTCTGACTCAAAATAACTATATCTTTATTAAAATTCTAAAAATATATATATGCAAATGAGTAAAATTTTTATAAATTATGGCTCGCTTCAATCGTTTGTATGAATATGATGATTTTATGAGCTAGACAAAAAAATATAACTGCACCATGCATTTTATAATTTTTATGCAAAGCAGTCTGTTAACTTAAGAGTTGTCTGTCAATTTGAAAGTGTGATTGATTTTCTTTACATAACCAATTGAGTCTTTAACAGTGCCACTTGGGAATCGTCTGAAGCATTGCCAACATACGAAAATAACGAAATAACTGACCTAGGCTATGGAAAACTATATTAATATTAGAAGGTCAATTATTTAAACATTAAATTGAAATACATATATTTATTTGTCTCTTACAATCTTTTCTGCCTACTTAGCAAGAAATTAAGCTTATTTATGTAGGCGGTACATGCTTATGACTAATTCCGCTATGTAAGAATATTGCAGTTTAACGCCACCTACCGGATTATTCTTGTGATGGTGATTCTGCTGCAATTTTAACTCAAGAGTTCTGCAAAATAAAATTCCAATTTGCCACGCCCCCAGTGGTCGTAGACATGTAATTTTTGGCCAATTTTTAGGAGTCTAAATTGACGTAACAGCAAAATTTGGAAGCTTACTTCCCAAAAATGTGGAAATTACAGGGTATATTTCGGTGCGCCACGCCCTAAAGGGGCGTAACAATTATTTTTGGGTCATCGATAGAGAAGGTCACCAGTAACTCAATTAGCCAATTTTGAAGCTTCTAGCTCTAAAACTTTAGGAGATATAAAAGGAAATTTTGTGCAAACACTAGATATTAAGATCCGATTTGCCCCGCCCCCAATTGGCGTAGACTCGTTATTTTTGGCCTATCTTTGGAAGTAGTCGAAAGTAACATAAATGCCAAATTTGGAAGCTTACGTTCGAAAAATGTGGAAATTACAGGGTATTTTTCGGTGTGCCACGCCCTAAAGGGGCGTAACTTTTATTTTGGGGTCATTGATAAAGGACGTCACCAGTAACTCAACTAGCCAATTCTGAAGCTTCTAGCTCTAAAACTTTAGGATATAAACTTTTGCGTTTGCCACGCCCCCTATGGGCGTAAATATATCCGCCATATCTTTTTGATCGTGGGTTGTCAACGCGAGTATATATTCCAAATTTCAAGTCTCTAGCATCAATAGTGCTCGAGATATAGAAGAATCTGTATAAATCACTATATAGTCAGATCCGATTTGCCACGCCCCCAAGGGGCGTGGATATATCCGCCATACCTTTTTGATCTTGGGTTGTCAACGCGAGTATACGTTATAAATTTCAACTCTCTAGCACTTCAACTAACAGGGTTTGTGACATACCGGAAAATGCATTTTCCGATTTGCCACGCCCCTAGTGGGCGTATCGGGAAAATCTTAACACTTTAAAATTCGAGGGTATACACGAGTATGTATTCCAAATTTCAAGTCTCTAGCTTCAATAGCGTCGAAATGGTTTGCGTTCATACGGACAGACGGACGGACAGCAAGACGGACATTGCACAAAACCAATATACTCTTTTTCCCTTTGGGAACAGAGTATAAAAAATAATAATAAGTAAAACAAGTAAGAGTGCTCTAGTCGAGACTGTTCGACTAAGAGATACCCTGAACCCTGCGAAGATGCGATATTCAAATCATTTTACGCTTCTTTTATATATACATATATACAAACAACACATACACACACACACATGCACACGCACGCACAAGCACTTTCTCTGCTACTGCGCAGTTAACGCAGCGACAGCGCGCGGGCTGCGCTTGGGCTGCAGTATGGGCTATATTATGGAAATTTTTTTGTTGAATTAGTTTTCTTCTAGATGGACTTTCGTAATCAAACTTTTACAGCTTAATAATGACATTCATATGTATGTATTTGCCAAAGCACAAGTCTTTAGTATTTGAAATACGTTTTTTTCAAATTTGGGGGGAAGGGGGCGTGGTATCCAAAATCCAAAAATTGCAAAATGTTTGTATTCATTACACGGATACACACAGTAAATCTGAAATCTATAGCTATAACGGTATTCAAAAACGAAGAAAACTTATCGATTTTTATCGATAATAAGGAAATGGGATGAGTTATCGAAAAAAATGATAAACTCGTACTGCGTAGGATATACACGAGTATACATTGCAAATTTCAGATCTCTAGCTTTTGTGGTTTGCGAGATCGCTGCGTTCACACAGACGGACGGACGGACGGACAGACGGACATGGCTATATCGACTCAGTTTGTCGAGCTGATCAAGAATATATATACTTTATGGGGTCTGCCATGTCTCCTTCTGCCTGTTATATACATTTTCACAAAAACATTATACCCTGATTTCCCATTTTCAATGGGTTCAGGGTATAAAAAGAAGGAAATATAGGGTTCTAATTAAGGAACATTTTCCTCTCTTCGATGAGGTGGATAGGTATGGTTAGGGAACTATATTAATACTTAAATAATAATTACTATTATCTTAGGCATAAATTACAAAATTTTTTAATTGATGGGTGACGTCTGGCGGCAAATTATAGTTTTAAATGTCACTTTACTTCAAACGTAGAAGGTGTTGTACGGTGCAGTTGGTGATGATTTTGATTCCTTTTTTTTCAAAGGTTTTATTTAAATATTTATATTGTCACTCAATAGTTGGTCTATAAGAATGGTAGACGTGGCGGTAGCTTATGTGCGCTGTAGATCTGGTTGCCTTCAGAGGCTTTATAGCAGTGCTGCTGCCGCCGAGTGCATAGTTGCAGCAAACAATTTTATAGGTTTTAATAAGTATTCATATGTATCAATAAGTATTAATAGGTATTAAATTATGCCAAACCTGCAAATTGGTTTATGTGGGATAATTAGTGCTACGGCCTTTGAACGATTTTAATTGTTTTCTTTTTTTTTTTCTTTCAATATCTTCTAACTCACCCTTTATGTTTGGCACTTGCACTAATAATTTTCACTAAAATTTACGGATTTTTTTCTTTTTCTTGTATATTGAATAGAATACGTTCGATCCTCTCTGGTCGACGGGTGAAAAGAAAAGAAAGTATGGCCGATTCATTGAGCGCCAAGTCATCGCTTCGCAGCGCTTGGGAACAGTATCTGACGTTTTAATGACAGTGACAAATGCAAATGTTATGATTTACTGCCCTCTCTCTTGCGTTAGCGTTGAAATGCGCTAAATCACACACTCATCAATGGAGTGTCTACTTTTAGGCGGTACAAATATAATTTATTCCTATTCCTATTCCTATTCCAGCGCCACTACAACGTGTAGTGAAGGCGTTGAAAGAGACGTAAATGAAGGCTTTGAAAGAGACGTCAATGAAGGCGTTGAAAGAGACGTCAATGAAGGCATTGAAAGAGACGTCAGTGATATGTTAGTAGAATCTAACATGTGATATACATTGGTGAACATCAGACACTATACCTGAGAGTCTTGCTGATAAACATGTTATTGATCTACTAAAGCTATTAGGGACACGAGTTAATGTGTTATCCTATTGAGTCGCTGGTAGTCACTGATAGTAAGATTTCGGGTGGGTTGTTTTGATTATCTAAGTGATCTTCACGTGGTTAACTAGTGGAAATCCTTTTGCTACCGAAAGCATCACGAAAATAATTGTTTTATTTTGAAGACTGTCAACGGGACGACTTACTTGAGTAAATTCAAATTCAAATTAACTGGATTTTTGATTTAAAACAATAAGTTTGGATTGATTTGTCTTTTAAGTTGAGCTATGCATATTGCTATTTAGTTTGTTTTATTCGTTTATACTTTGTAACATACGAGGACGTGTGAACGTCAGAATGGCCGTGTCGTGGCATCACTAGATTTTAAGAATAAGAGCCTTAAGAGGAACGAATATGATCTATTTCGTAATAATGCTTAATGTTGCGTGATACAATTATCCTAGCCTGGCAGACGCCTCTGCCTGACGCAGTCTGGGCTCGACAGTAAGTTAGAGCGAGACAAGAATAACAACTGCAACATGTGAGCGAGAATGTGTGCGAGTACACAGAGAAGAGCAGAGAGTTGTTAAAGCGAAGTGAGTGGTAGTTTGAAGAAAAGGTTGAACGAGTGAACATGTCGCGGCTCAGAAAGAGTCCGGTGATGGATAGTGACGAAATTGAAAGTGTAGATCCGACGTATACATACATACATACATATATACAAGTAACACATGCACGCACACATACGCACGGATGCACGCTTAAGCACGCGCTTTGCTATCTGTGCAGCTTACGCAGCGACTGCGCTTGGGCTGCAATATGCCTATATTATGGAAACTTATGTATTTGTTGAACAAGTTTTCTTCTAGATGGACTTTTTTAATAAAGCTTCAGAGCATCTTTATGTCATTTACATGTGTGCACAAGTCTTTAGTACTTTAAATACGTTTTTTTTAATTTATGCGAAGGGGGGTGTGTTATCCAAAATATAACGAAAATCAAAATCCCCTGAACCCCTTTCGATCTGCGCTTTAAAATATACACAATCATGTATTTATTGAAGCAGAAAAATGTAAGCTTGTAAAGTTAAATTTTTTTTTAACCCGTGTGCAAAATATATTAAAATCAAAATTGTATAAAATAGAAATTTATTTAAATACAAAATTTCTAGCTCCAAAGATGTACGAGATATAATTTAATAACTGCATTTCGATTATGTTTTAATCGATATCATTGAAACGATAAAAGTTACCGACGTTTTGAAACAAACTTGACCTGCGCGTGCTATACAGGGACCAACAAAAAAAATGGAAGTCTCTAGCTCTTATAGGTTCTGAGATCGACGCGTTCAGACATACGGACGAACGGACAGATGGACATGGCGATATCGCCTCAGTTCGTCACAATGATCAAGAATATATATACTTTATGGGGTCCGCCATGCCGCCTTTTGCCTGTTACACACATTTTAACAAAACCATTATGCACTGATTTCTTATTTTCAATGGGTAGAGGGTATAAAAAAAGAAAAGAAAAGAATTCGGAAATCACTCTACAGTGTGGAAGATTTGCCAGATCATCAAGTTTATACCACACAGATGGGCACTTTGAGTGATTTCCCTAAGATTACCTGAAGTCAAGGATTTTATTAATGGAAGATAGAGTTTTGAGGAAAACACATGATAAAATTTATTATAATTGCCGAAAGACGATAAATGGAGTTTAGATCTCGTAAGGCAAACACTAGAAAATATTTCTGGACCGATTCAATCCGATCGTGATACCAATAATGTTGTGGAGACGATATAATTCAACAATATTATATGATAGCTCGTACCAGCGAAGTATATGAAAGTTTCATAATAAAGTCATCTTTGAATTCCTTTAACCAACGTTTATTAAAGCCAAGAACACATTTGGCTTTATTTATGATAGCTGAGACATGAGGATTGAAACTAGGTTTTAACATAGAAGTGAAATTTGCTAAGAGAAGGTGCTGGGAACAGGGCATTAGCTAAGCAAGAAAATCGGTTAAACAAGCCTATTTATAGGGATAGAATTGCTAGCGGAAATAGCTGCTGTAAGGAGACAAGTCATTTGCCAGACAGAACATTTGCCGATCTCAGTATTAGGTGTGAAGTTAATCTAGACATAGTAAAGTCTGTTCCCGAATTCGAGGGGTGACAAAGTGAGTACGTTTCGTGGCGGCAGTCGGCCATAAATGCGTACAACATTTTTAATCCATAACAAGCTCATTACGAAGCTGTCACGATCATAAAAAACATAATTAGGGGGACAGCAAAAGTGCAATTAGAGTCACATATTTATATTTCATAAATTTAACGTCATAATTGGCAGGCTGGACTGCTCCTATGCAGACGAAACTTCACGTTGTGTCCTACGACAAAAACTCAAAATGGCTAGGTAGGGTGATCTTCGCCTAATGCAGTATTATGACGAGGTGGAAAAACTATTGACACATACAATTTCCATGACTCACGACCCAGAGGGGCGCTTCATGCTGATGTTAGATGCGATATATTTCATTCCTTTATATCAGAACTTAAAAAGTCCTTGAAGTCTATAGTTTTCCCGAGGACTCGCCAGCTGAACCAGCCTTAACTGAGGCAAACCCATACTTCTAAGTTATCGGCGAGAGAATTCATGTTTTTTTAAATAATAGGCAACAGAATTGTCAAAATTACAGGCAGGGGGAAGTAGTAGGAATGAACGATGAACATTGCACAAAACTAATATATTTATTTCACTTCGTGAATGAGTATAAACAAGTAAGAGTGCTCTAGTCGAGACTGATCGACTAAGAGATACCCTGAACCCTGCGAAGATGCGATATTCAAATCATTTTACGCTTCTTTTATACATATATACAAGCAACACATACACACACACGCATACACACATGCACACGCACGTACAAGCCCTTTCTCTGCTACAGCGCAATTTACGCAGCGACTGAGCGTGGGCTGCGCTTGGGCTGCAGTATAAGCTATATTATGGAAACTTATTTGTTGAATTAGTTTTCTTCTAGATGTGTAATCAAACTTTTAGAGCGTAATAATGACATTCATATGTATGTATATAGATATATATACTCGGGCGTTACAAATGGGGTAAAACTGTATCTTCTACAGTTTTTGAGCTAGAAGAGATTAGATCCACATCCACTGGGGGAGTGGCAAATCGGATATAGTGATTTATACATATTCTTATAAATCTTGAGCACTATTGATGCTAGAGACTTGAAATTTTGAATATATATAGTCGCCTTGACAACCCAAAGTATGGCGAATATATCTACGCCCATAGGGGGCGTGGCAAACCGCAAGAGTTTATATCTCCTGAAGGTTTAGTGCTAGAAGCTTCAAAATTGAGATAATTGAGTTACTGGTGACCTCCTCTATCGATGACATAAAAATCATTGTTACGCGTCTTTGGGGCGTGGCATACCGAAAAATACCCTGTAATTTCCACATTTTTGGGGTGTAATTTGCCGGTTTGTTACTGTAAGGAGGCTTACAACGCAAGCCATCTCACAATCAAAAGTTTTGTAGTTATAGTTGGTAGTTGTTAGGATTTAGTAATAGGTTAGGTTTATAGCTGATAAGGGAGATATGTGAATTTTGTAGATAATAAGAATTTTGTAGTCGATAAGTAAAATACATTAATTTGTAGCCAGTAAGAAATAGGCTCGCCGAACTTCGCGAGCGAGTTGAGCGCGAGGAGATAATTAATTCGTTTTCGGCACGCGACGCAAAAGGTCAAAAAAGAGAAAAGAAATTTGTCACGCGCCAACATCGAGAGAGAGAAAAACGTGAGTAGCGCTGCGGCTGAGCCGCACAACTAATATTGTAGGAAGGTAGTTAAAATGTTAAAAATAATTCGGAAATAAAAGTAATAATAATAGATGGAGGAGAACAAATTACGTTTTTCCTTCGGTAGTATAGTCCGATCATAACCACTAAAATCCAACCCCACATTCCCTTCCCCTTTGGTCTCGATCTGTCGGCGTGGCGAGTCCCGCAGATAGACAGAGCCAAAGGAGAAGTAGCACACTAATCACGGTAGCTAAGAACGAGGCTAGTTCCCGTTCGCCGCGTGGATAACCCCGGCAAAAAGAATCGATGTGGTTTGGAGAGAGCCGTGTTCCTCGACCTGCGACACTACCGAGTAGAGACATCCAGTAGTTTGGACGAGGCTAGTTCCCGTCCGTCGGGTGGATGAACCCCCGGCACATGTATAGTAGAGCGTTAATACCAAACCAACCCTTTCCCTCCCTTTAACTAGAGTCCCAGCAAAACTTACAAATTTCTTGTAAGGATCGGCCCTGGTCAGATTGAGACCTACCCCGGCTGTGGAAACTAACTTTACATTACCTTAGACTCCTTCTAAGCATTTTACTTGTCTACGCCTACTGGGGGCGGGGCAAATTGGATCTGAATATATAGCTATATATATTATATATATTGATGCTAGAGACTTGAAATTTGGAATATAAACTCCGGTTGACAGCCCGAGAACAATGCAATATAGCGGATATATCTATGCCCATTGGGAGAGGTGCAAACTGGGTATTTTTTTTTGCAGTTTTAGAGCTAGAAACTCCAAATTCAACGACTAAGTTACTATTCACCTCCCCTATTGATTTGCCAAAAATATATATATGTATATATATTCCAATTGGGGCGTGCAAAGTTCTTACTTGTTTATTTGACCAAATCTTTCAACTTTCAATGGAATATTGGACCTGCTAACACGGGCCGGAGCCACTATCGATCTAAATACCAAGTCATAAGGCATAAAAATGGTGCCGAACCAATCCATTTCCACAACTGCCAAAATGTGAACTTCACCAAAATTCATGAGATCGAAATTTCCGCCCTTCTACAAAGTGACTTTGTTGAAATGCTTAAGAGCAATAAAAAGGTTTTTACAGACCCACTTGAGAAACTGCCCTTTAATATTTCAGTTGTAGGTACACACACACACACACGCACACGAACGCACAAGCACTTTCTCTGCTACTGCGCAGTTTACGCAGCGACTGCGCGCGGGCAGCGCTTGGGCTGCAGTATGGGCTATATTTTGGAAACTTATTTGTTGAATAGGTTTGCTTCTGACATTCATATGTATGTATTTGCCAAAGCACAAGTCTCTAGTATTTGAAATACGTTTTTTTTCAAATTTGTGGGGAAGGGGGCGTGGTATCCAAAATCCAAAAATTGAAAAATGTTTGTATTCATTACACGGATACACACAGTAAATCTGAAATCTATAGCTATAACGGTATTCAAAAACGAAGAAAACTTATCGATTTTTATCGATAATAAGGAAATGGGATGAGTTATCGAAAATAATGATAAACTCGTACTGCGTAGGATATACACGAGTATACATTTCAAATTTCAGATCTCTAGCTTTTGTGGTTTGCGAGATCGCTGCGTTCACTCGGACGGACGGACGGACGGACAGACGGACATGGCTATATCGACTCAGTTTGTCGAGCTGATCAACAATATATATACTTTATGGGGTCTGCCATGTCTCCTTCTGCCTGTTACATACATTTTCACAAAAACATTATACCCTGATTTCCCATTTTCAATGGGTTCAGGGTATAAAAACAGAAAGGACGTTGCAATCGGGCGCAACCGACTACGTGTTACTTTGATACTTATATGAGCTTCTGACATGTTACATTTTAAAGTTTATCTTCATTTGCTAAAGTCGCCGCTCGAATTAATTTCTGATTCAAAATAAATATATATTTTATTAAAATTTAAAAAATATATATGTAAATGAGTAAAATTTTTATAAATTATGGCTCGCTTCAATCGTTCGTATGAATATGATGATTTTATGAGCTAGACATGCAAGTGTGTCCACACTTAATTTTTATGCAAAGCAGTCTATTAACTTAAAAGATGTCTGTTAATTTAAAAGTGTGACGCCACACTCTCTTTGCATAACCTACTGCATCTTTTAACAGTGCCAATTGGCAATTTTTATGATTACTACTCGTCGTCTGAAGCATTGCCAACATACGAAAAACACAAAATAACTAACCTACGCTATGCGAAAACTATATTAATATTAGGTAGTCAATTATTTCAAGCATTTAAACATTAAATCGAAATACATACATATATGTATTTATTTGTCTCCTACAATTCTTTCTGCAGACTTAGCATGGAATTAAGCTTATTTATGTAGGCGGTACACGCCTATGACTAATACCGATACGTAAGAATATTGCAGCTTAGCACCACCTACTTCATTATTCTTGTGATGGTGATTCTGCAGCAATTTTAACTCAAGAGCTCTGCGAAATATAATTTGTTCTTATTTGCCACGCCCCCAGAGGTCGTAGACATGTATTTTTTGGCCAATCCTTAGAAAAAGTCTAGAGTGAACTAACAGCAAAATTTTTAAGATTTTAAAGTTTCTTAATCTAAAACTTGAAGAGATGTAAACTTTTTCGGTTTGTCACGCCTTCTATGGGCGTAGATATATCCGCCATACCTTGGGTTGTCAACGCGAGTATATATTCCAAATTTCAAGTCTCTAGCATCAATAGTGCTCAAGATTTATAAGAATATGTATAAATCACTATATTGTCAGATCCCAACAGTAACTCACATACATAATTTGGGCATTCTAACTCTATAACTGTAGAAGATACAGTTTTGACCGATTTGCCACGCCCCCAAATGGGCGTAGATATATCCGCCATACCTTTTTGATTTTGGGTTGTCAACGCGAGTATACTTTCCAAATTTCAACTATCTATCACTTCAGCTAACAGGGTTTCTGACATACCGGAAAATGCATTTTCCAATTTGCCACGCCCCTAGTTGGCGTATCGGGAAAATCTTGACACTTTATAATTCGAGGGTATACACGAGTATATGATCCAAATTGTTCATACGGAGCGATGGACGGACAGCAATACGTTGCAATATATTGCAATACATTGCACAAAACCAATATACTCTTTATCCTCTCGGGAACAGTGTATAACAATCGCTGACAGATATCCCATACCTAGTATTGCAATGATACTAGCAAATCTGGGAAAAGTCCAATAGATCACTGGCGGAACAAGACCGTAAAAAAACGGCCTTTTCCGGCAAGCCTTGTTATGTCTATGCTGATGATGTCACCATATTTTTACAAACCGAATGTGACCATGTCAAATACATTGATCGAGTCCTTTAGAGTCTTCAGGATGCTAATATGAGGAAAAAATCTCACTTTTAAAAAAAAAGCGTACAGTTCTTAGGTTTACCTTAGTGTACTGAGCGGTATCAGAACTTCCCCAAAAAACGCTGATGCAATCCAGAACTTTGTTGAACCAACAAGTTTGTTTGCTTTCACATCCTTTTTAGGACTAGCAAATTACTATTATTAAGGTCTTTGCCACAATCGCGAGGCCATTGTCTGACATGTTGAAACGAGAGAGCGGCAAGGTCAGCAAGCAAAAATCTAAAAGAATGCCTTTGATAAGCTCCGGAACATTTTGGTATCTGAGGATGTCATCCTCCATTATCCCAAGTTTGATAAGCCCCTTGACCTCACTACAGACATGAGAATCTCTTTAAAGATTGGTAAACATTACTTGAGTCAAGGACGTAGTAAGCCTAGATATATACCGAGATATCTAATGCACATGATCAGGAGTTACTTGCAGGATCGAGTACTCCTGTACGCTACACAGACGGGTATAAAACGATATGGAATAACCGGAGGAGCTGCACAGGGGTCGATCCTAGGACCAGACCTGTGGAATATCAGCTACGACAACATTCTAAGGCTGGAAATGCCTGAAGATACGTTTCTGATTGGATATGCAGATGACATCGCGGCCGTCATCACGGCCAGAAATACCGTAGAGGCTCAAAAAAGACTTACTCAAGTCATGATCCGCACGCAAACGTGGCTTAGCTCCCCAGGCTTGGAACTTGCACAGGGAAGCAGATTCCAACCAAAATCAAGATGAGAGTAAGTGAAAACCTGATAAGGACCCAGAGGACTGTGAACTGTACATTCCTACCCTACAAACTAAAGGGTATAATATACAGTTAATACATTGTGACACTTTGTCATAATGTGCACAAACAAATATAAATATATACCCAAAACACTTCAATTGACCACAAACATAAAAACATAAAGATACCAGCGCATATGTAATACGATCAGCCACTTATGTGCATGCCGATCGTGCGCGTGGGAATGCAGCTCAAGCGGTCAAATCATATATAACATATAAATGCCTTCTGCATGCATATGTTTATACACACTAACACGTAGATATAAGAACACTATGTATTAAACTTAAGCTGGTGAAAATATAAAAGAATAAAATTAGTTTATATAGAAAGCAAAAACGGAGCAGAATCTCCGCGTTAAATTATCTTGGGTGAAACGAATTACATGGCAATCATTACATTACCGTTACGGTAGACATTAAGCTTACCTTCTGGGGACAGCTTCGGCATGCCACGCGAAAAACAGCAATAGCAACGGGGTCTCTAAGTAGACTGATGGCCAATGTTGACGGACCGACGGTCGGGAAACGAAGACTGCTAATGGAAACAACAAATGCAATCCTACTGTATGGTAGCGAAGTATGGGCGGACACTTTAAAAGTGGACGTAAGGCGGAAACCGATGTTATCGGTGCAAAGAAGAGCAGCCTTAAGGGTAGCTTCGGCGTACCACACAGGGTCCGGAGCTGCTGTGACCGTGATAGCAGCAGTGATACCGATAGACTTACTTGCTCAAGAGCGCAAGAAGATATGGAATCTCCAGCAAAGTGGAGAGTTTTCTATAGCCTCCTGGAAACCAAAATGGTTATGCGAATGATACGGGAGATGGACTGCAAATATCATCCCCGATTTAGAGCAGTGGATAAATAGAAAGCACGGTGAAACGCCTTTTTATCTGACAAAAATAATCTCTGGTCATGGTTACTTTCGAAAGTACCTAAATAAGATGGGGAAAACTGTTGAATCCAGCTGCATTTACTGCGACAATGCAATGGATGACGCAGAACACACTTTCTTTAACTGCGAAAAGTGGTCAGAAGAAAGAACCGACTTGGCAGTAACTGTCGGTGAAGTTAGAGTAGAGACTATAGTACAGCAAATGTGCAACACCATAGATGCTTGGAAAAGAGTCTGTGACACCGAAAAAAAAAGCGGGACCTGGACGCAGGAACACAGATGGCAGTGCTCAGCTAGAGCATATACAAGGGCTCCACCTTGAAGGTTAGTGCGGGATAGTTCCTGGTTCCAAGGTGGGAGGCAGCCCTAGAAGAGGAGGTTTTTTAGTCGGTAAGCAATATTGCAGTCCGACACACCAGCCAGAGTGACGACCTGACTGACGGAGCATAAAGCATTTTTACCTACCTCAGCAACACAAAATAAACAAGTAAGAGTGCTCTAGTCGAGACTGCTCGACTAAGAGATACCCTGAACCCTGCGAAGATGCGATATTCAAATCACTTTGCGCTTTTTATACCCTGAACCCATTGAAAATGGGAAATCAGGGTATAATGTTTTTGTGAAAATGTATGTAACAGGCAGAAGGAGACATGGCAGACCCCATAAAGTATATATATTCTTGATCAGCTCGACAAACTGAGTCGATATAGCCATGTCCGTCTGTCCGTCCGTCCGTCCGTCTGTCCGTCCGTCCGTCCGTCCGTCCGTCCGTGTGAACGCAGTGATCTCGCAAACCACAAAAGCTAGAGATCTGAAATTTGAAATGTATACTCGTGTATATCCTACGCAGTACGAGTTTATCATTTTTTTTCGATAACTCATCCCGTTTCCTTGTTATCGATAAAAATCGATAACTTTTCTTCGTTTTTGAATACCGTTATAGCTATAGATTTCAAATTTTCTGTGTATATCCGCGTAATGGGTACAAACATTTTGCAATTTTTGGATTTTGGATACCACGCCCCCTTCCCCCAAAATTTGAAAAAAACTTATTTCAAATACTAGAGACTTGTGCTTTGGCAAATACATACATATGAATGTCATTATTACGCTGTAAAAGTTTGATAACGAAAGTCTATCTAGAAGCAAACCTATTCAACAAATAAGTTTCCAAAATATAGCCCATACTGCAGCCCAAGCGCTGCCCGCGCGCAGTCGCTGCGTAAACTGCGCAGTAGCAGAGCAAGTGCTTGTACGTGCGTGTGCATGCGTGTGTGTGTGTATGTGTTGTTTGTGTATATGTATATATAAAAGAAGCGTAAAATGATTTGAATATCGCATCTTCGCAGGGTTCAGGGTATCTCTTAGTCGAGCAGTCTCGACTAGAGCACTCTTACTTGTTTATATATACATATATACAAGCAACACATAAACACACACACACATGCACACGCACGTACAAGCACTTGCTCTGCTACTGCGCAATTTACGCAGCGACAGCGCGCGGGCTGCGCTTGGGCTGCAGTATGGGCTATATTATGGAAATTTTTTTGTTGAATTAGTTTTCTTCTAGATGGACTTTCGTAATCAAACTTTTACAGCTTAATAATGACATTCATATGTATGTATTTGCCAAAGCACAAGTCTCTAGTATTTGAAATACATATGGGGGAAGGGGGCGTGGTATCCAAAATCCAAAAATTGAAAAATGTTTGTACCCATTACACTGAAATACACAGTAAATTTAAAATCTATAGCTCTAACGGTATTCAAAAACGAAGAAAAGTTCTTGATTTTTATCGATAATAAGGAAATGGGATGAGTTATCGAAAAAAAATTATAAACTCGTACTGCGTAGAGTATACACGAGTATACATTTCAAATTTCAGATCTCTAGCTTTTGTGGTTTGCGAGATCGCTGCGTTCACACGGACGGACGGACGGACGGACAGACGAACATCGCTATATCGACTCAGTTTGTCGAGCTGATCAAGAATATATATACTTTATGGAGTCTGCCACGTTTCCTTCTGCCTGTTACATACATTTTCACAAAAACATTATACCCTGATTCCCATTTTCAGTGGGTTCAGGGTATAAAAAGTAACCCCAGAAGTGGTAAACGCCATCCACAGTGAGTTGAAGCTTTCCCATCCACAAGGTTTTGGTATTGCAAACGTCGAGTAGCTGACATTTTTAACAAGGACGAACAAAGAGAGATAGTCACTGCCGAACATAACCGTGCCCATAGGGCAGCGCAAGAAAACACAAAGAAAGTACTCAAGGAATATTTTTTCCGCAATATAAGTCAAATTTCGTCGGAGATCGTGGTAAACTGTAAGGTTTGTGTGTAACATCTTATGCCGCAGAAATTATCCACACTGACATTTACGCCACCGCGGGGAAACAATTTTTAACGGCGATAGATGAATCCTCCAAGTTTGCAGTAGTTCAACCTATCCAGTCGCGAAAATATATCAGACATAAAAGGACCATTATGACAGTTGAATTATTTATTCCCGAAAACCGAGACAATTTACTGTGACAATGAGGCGTCGTTTAACTCGGAGACTGTAAAGTCTACGTTGAAGAACTTGTACGACTTGTAGACAAAACACTAGTGGAAGTCATCCACTCAATACCAGACAAGATAAAACAAGACATAACGAATAGGCTACACAAAGCGCAACTATATCGACTCAGCTCGTCACCCTGATCAAGAATATATTGTATATACTTTATGGGAATATATACGTATACTTTATGGGGTCTGCCACGCCTCCTACTGACTGTTACACACATTTGACATTTCAACATAACCATTATACCCTGATTTCCCATTTTTAATGGGTTCAGGGCATAACAAGTAAGAAAAGTCTGATCGGGGGTGCTCGACTAGGAGATCCCCTGAACCTCGTCCGATCTGCGTTTTTAAATATACTCAGTGATGTATTTATTAACGCAGAAAAAATGTAAGCTTGTAAAAAAAATTAAAAAAAAAATGTTTTTTTTTCCGGTATTAAAAAAATAACAAAAAGCGAAATTGTAAAAAATATAAATTAATGTAATTACAAAATTAGTAGACTCTAGCTCGAAAGATATACGAGATATAATTTAATAACTTGATTTCGATGAGGGTTTTAATCGATAACAATAAAACGGGAAAAGTTATCGATTTTCTAAAAAAAACTCGATATGCGCGTGCTATACGAGGACCTGCAAACAATATCAAGTCTCTAGTTCTTATATGTTCTGAGATCAACGCGTTCATACATACGGACAGAAGGACAGGGCTAAATCGACTCAGTTCGTCTCCCTGATCAAGAATATATACACTTTATGGGGTCTGCCACTCCCTCTTCTGCCTGTTCGATACATTTTACAGTTTAACAAAACCATTATACCCTTATTTCCCATTTTCAATGGGTTCAGGGTATAAAAATTAGGTTATAAAAAAAAATTTTTTTTATCTGGTATCAAAAATATAACAAAAATCATAATTTTATAAATCATAAATGAATCTAAATCAAAAATTTGGAGACTCTAGCTTCAAGAGTACGAGATATAATTTAATATCTTGAGATCGATAAGGTTTTCAATCGATAACAATAAAACGGTAGAACATGGAACTACAAAAAAAATTTCAAGTCTCTAGCTCTTATATGTTCTGAGATCGACGCGTTCATACATACGGACAGACAGACTCAGTTCATCACCCTGAATGCCTCCTTCTGTCTGTTACATACATTTAAGAAAACCATTATACCCTGATTTCCCATTTTCAATGGGTTCAGGGTATAAAAAAGTGACCCATTAACATGTGCACTTGCGGTGTATAATTTTCAACAATTTGCACTATCAACGGCAAAGATGACCGACTATACCCACGCAGACTACATCCCTGTGATCGACGGAACTACCATCTTATGGAACGAGACAGGATACCTTAGGCACACGACGAACTTGACGGAATGCGGCAGACTGATTCGAGAGACAACGGAGGTGACAGACTTCTTTCCCCAGCCCCATATGCGGAAGATACTGGAGGCAGACACTAACCACTTGGTTACATTACTGACCACCCTGGACATACACCATAAACACCCACGAAGCTTGGACGTTATAGGGAAAATCTTAAAAGTAGTTGTAGGAGCACCGGATGCTGACCACCTTTTACAGTTACAATGAACAGAACGCGAACTGATTAGGGAAAACAATAGAGAAATTACAATTAACACAAGCACACAGAAACAAATAAATGCGCTTATAGTCATCGTCAAAGAAATCTTAAAGGCAAAGAAATCCGAGCAGATCGATTCGTCATATCAGTGCAAAACTCTTATGGCAAGGAATAGAATTCTCATCTTGGAAATTGAAAATCTTAAAATAGCAATAACTTTGTCTACAAATAACGTAATTAATCCGGTAATTATCAATGACGACGACGTCAAGGATTTATTCACAGAGGTGTAACATAAATTTGAAATATTTCTAGAATTAGGGTTTTAGCAAATAATAAAAAAATTCATTTCATTATAGAGTTCCCTATACCTAAGCTTAAATGTAAGAGAGTTTTAGTTTTCCCTGTGTCGCACTCCGGAGCAGTCTTACAAATCCCCGAAAATCGTAGCCATCGTAGCTGATTGCGAAGGAAGGATAATCGCGGTACAATCCTGTACCGAGTCATCGGGTATGTCCTTCTTCAAGGAAACAACAAGCCACACATGCGCATATGAGCTGCATGTGGGCATAACGGCTCGATGCAACACCCACCGAGTCACCTGGGTCCGATGTATGTAGTCGATGAAGGGATCGCAATCGTTAACGACAGCCCTGCCAAAGTAAGCTTCAACGGCGGACCACAAGCTAAGATCACCGGAACCTACCTTATTACGTTCAACCACATCGCATAAGTGAACTGCACTAAGTTGACCAACGTAAACGGCGTAGAGAGGACGATTCCCGGCTCTGCATCGTCACCAGCGCTTAATGTAATCAAGCACAACTAAGCGAAGCAAGCCTGAGGTATATTGGGGAATTGAGATCGCAACTAAACACGAGACCGATAGTAACGTCGTCTATTTGCCTTGTGCTGTGTGGTACTGTGATCGTAATAACGTCGTTTATTCGCTACAAGAGAAAAAATCTGATCAAAAGCGCATAAACATCGTTCTACGAGATCTAGGAATGGCCGATGATGGTCATAACTTGAAAGGGGGACTAGTTAACAATAAATCGCTCATGCTCATATTACACTCATATTACACACCCTTGCAATAATACTGATCATGCGCTCAGTCCACTGATTCCCAAACCGAAAATTTGCGAAATGCGACATTTGCACGAAACGCAAGATCATCAGTTCTTGCAAAGGACTTCCAGCGTAGCGGCTTAGAGTAGGTTATCTTTATAAGAATGAACTTGGTAATAATTAGTTTAATTTTGGAAATAAACAGACGGATAGCGCTGTTAATGCAGATATTCAACGGAACTCAAATCGTCTATTCGCTCTGCAGCTAGCGATAACCTTAATTATACCTTCACCCTGTCGATTGATAACTTACATATTGAACATATCCGAAATTTGTTGTCCGCTGTAAAGGTCCACAATCGAATAGCTAGAAGCTTAGATTTCCTAAGAACAATGTTGAAGGTAGTGGCAGGAACTGCAGATTTGGGAAGTGTTATAATGTCCGCGTCGCAGCTCATTGAATCAAACAACTGAAAAGCGGACACAGCACAGACCACAATGACTTGGAGTTCATTCTAACTAAACATCCGACAGAGGTGTCCACAGTAAGCCTAATGGAATTGACTAATATTAAAGTCGGCTTGTCCGCTATGACTCTGTAGCTATTGTTTCTGCGACTCGTCTCCTTAAGCTTTGATAATAATATTTATCTTTATTAGATTAAGTTTGATTTTAATTAAGGCACAGTAAACTACTGTTTAATCACAACTCCGATCAAGTGTAAACTTACAAACGATTGGGTAAATTTTGGACAAACTTTTTCAACACATGAAATTTATGCATTAAGTACTACTCAACTTCGTATTTTCTGGGGTCCCGTACTTTTAGTCTCGATCACCAAAAATATAGAACTTCATCATCAGTGTGCTTCAAGCTCTTTCTCCGCTCTCTTCTCTCTGAAATATGCAAGCTCGAGCAGCAGTGCAACAAAATTTAAATTTAATTTTAATTAAAAATTTTGGCATTTTTTCCTTTCTAAGAAAAGAGAATACTAAACTCATGAGAGGGTTTGGCATGATCAAAAATATATATACTTTAGGTCACGCCTCCTCCTGCTTGCTACATACATTTTAACAAAACCATTATACCCTGATTTCCCGTCTACACTGCCACTTCATTTTCGTAAAAAAAAAATTACAAATTACATCGACAGGCTTCGAACCTGGAACTTCTAGACGGCTTACACCGCTTCTAACAACACCGCCACTTCGCTGTTCGAACATTCAGTAACAAATCCGATACTAAAGCAGCAAATAATTCAAATACAATTCAATTCAAGTACTTACGACTCTCAGAATACACGAGAATGCACGCATTTTATGTACATATGTGTGCATATGAAGAAGAAAACTGCTTAGCGCTGCTGGCTATGTACTTTTGCCAATCGGCCAAACGTTTTGCTTAACAGATTTTGTGATGAGTGCAAGATTTTCTGCGTGAAAAAATTAGTAAAAATAAAATTAAAGAAGGTACGCAAATTTATTCTTAGACACTGCGCAGTGGTGTCGGTAATATGTTAAAAAAAAAACAAACCAGCGTCAGCTTTGCATCTTTCAGGCTTCATTAAAAACGCAACTGCCATAAGAACAAATATGAACTACATGCTAACTATTTGCACTCATTGTAGTTGTAGTTGGAATAAAGAAATCAACTGCCGGCAAGGGCAACCCCATCGAAGTCAACACGTTCGCTTTGTTATACGACGAATGCAACGAAGATTTTCTAAATATCGAACAGGATAAGTCAAATGAATCGGCCCCAGGATGGAGGAACATAAAGCCTGCTCTAATCTTTATCCCAGATATTGGCTCCATCAAATAATTGATAGCACGTGTTGCTGCAGCCATCAAAAACTCAAACCTTGAATACATATCTGGCAAGGACGATAGCGTCAGGATCAACCTCGCTGATAAGGAAAGCTTCTCGAAACTGAAAACTCAACAGAACGATAACGAAATCCGGTATCAGGCATTCCGAGCCAAGGACAAGTGAGCGTATCGCATTGTCCTCTTATAAAGGATGCAAGGTGTATCAGAAGGCCACGCAACTGTATACTCCCAAGCCATGACCTATGCCAATGGCTGCAGAGCAATGTGGACCCGACGTTCGAAATCACCACTTGCATTGACCTGGACAACGTTGTTGAGCACCTCAACATTTAGATCCACAACGCAGCCACTCCTCCAAGTAGACTCAGCAAAAGCGTCCTTCAAAGGGATTTCCCCAGAAATCGCAGTTCTGGTTGCTGAAAAAAGGCCTCTCCGACGAGTTTGGCTTAATTCTTGCAACCCCAGGGATAAAACAGAGTTCAATAGAGCGGCCAAAGCACTTAAGGCGTTATTATACAATCTCCGATAACAATCTCTAGTAAAATATCTAGAACATGTGGAACCTAGTGACCCGCAACACAACCTGTGGTGGTTGACCAACGGAATTAAAAGACCTGTGGAAAGGAAGGAGCCCGTAAAGAAAGCCAACGAATGCTTAGCAGCCTTTGCCGATCACCTTTATTAGTCCTTATCTCCCTTCACAAGATACTCTCTCAACAGAAAGACGAGACGGCCGCGTTTCTGGACGTGCCTTGTCAAATAGCCGTTGTGACAGACGAGCTAATATGAAAAATTGAAAAACTCAATGCATCCAAGTCCCCAGAATATGATGGAATCGATGTGCCAGCAATCAAAGCTCTGCCACCAAATGGCGTACAGCATCTCTTCAACATAACAAAAAAGATAGGACAACCTACTGGTTAATAGGGCACTTCTCCAAAGTAGACCATTACTGGAGGAGGCTGGTTTGATAGTACAACAAATTTTGGGAGCTTTTGAAGAGAATAAGTACTGCACTGCAGCTATCTTGGACGTTAACCAAGTCTTCGATAGGGTCCGGCACACGAGTCTGCTCCACAAGTTAAAAACTACTTTACCCGCACGATACCTTATTCACTGATGACATGCCACTCATATCGGACAATAGACCACTGGGTGCCACCTACGCTGACGATACGTCCTTCCTAACAAATGATGAATCCTCACAGGCTGCCAGTAACATCCTCCAAATGCAGCTTGACACAATGGAAACCTGGCCAAAAAGATGGAACATAATGGTCAACCCCGAGAAGTCCATTCAAACTTTTGCATTAAAAAGAGGGGAGTGTCCTCCGCTATCAGCGACACAGCGTACTGGTGCTTGACTGAAGAATAATCTGGAGACCTCACCTAATTAACAAAAAGAAGTAATTCAATGAAAGGCTGAAAAAGTAATACTGGCTTAAGATTTACCCTGCGGCTCAGAGACCCTTAGTGATTTCCAGACTAACCAAAGCCTACATGGAACGTCTAGACAAGCACACCAACCTCCTTGCCATCAACCTACTTAAAACACCTTCCACATCGCTGGGATTGAATCCCCAACTGGTCTACCTTTAGAAATTCAAAAATAACACAATTAAATATTAATGTTAAGTAAATATAATTTGCGGACAATCAGCAAAAAAAATACATGTACAACAGATTGCAAATAAATGAAAAGATTATTAAACAAGTAAGAAAACTCTAGTCGGGGGTACCCGACTAGGATATCCCCTGAACCCCGTCCGATCTGCGTTTTTAAATATATTCCGTATCTTGTATACATTACAAACTTATACAAAATTTAATTAAATTGCCAATCTTGCACTTTTACAATCAAATAGAATGTTTGTCAAAAAATAAGTTTTTGTTTGAAGAAAAAAAGAAAGAAAAAATTAAGAAAATCTGACATTTCCCCACCTGGAGTCGAACCAACATCTACTGATCAAAGCGCATCACCTCTACCGCGACACCACCATTGTGTGTGTGAAAACAAAAAATAATAAAAAAGTTTTGACATCAACGAGGTTTGAACCCAGACTTGCAAAGCACGGCATGAACCGCTTCTATCAACACCGCCACTGCACTGCTTAAGTAAATAGTAGCACGTGTGTCCACACTTAATTTTTATGCAAAGCAGTCTATTAACTTAAAAGATGTCTGTCATTTTAAAAGTATGACGTCACACATTCTTTGAGTAACTTACTGCATCTTTTAACAGTGCCAATTGACAATTTTTATGATTACTACTCGTCGTCTGAAGCATTGCCAACATACGAAAAACACAAAATAACTAACCTACGCTATGCAAAAACTTTATCAATATTAGGTAGTCAATTATTTATATTATACATATATTTATTTGCCTCCTACAATTCTTTCTGCAGATTTAGCATGGAATTAAGCTTATTTATGTAGGCGGTACACGCTTGTGACTAATACCGATACGTAAGAATATTGCAGTTTAGCACCACCTACTGTATTATTCTTGTGATGGTGATTCTGCAGCAATTTTAACTCAAGAGCTCTGCGAAATATAATTTGTTCCTATTTGCCACGCCCCCAGAGGTCGTAGACATGTAATTTTTGGCCAATCTAAAGTGAAGTAACAGCAAAATTTGGAAGCTTTTGAAGTTCCTAGCTCTAAAACTGTAGGAGATATAAAAGCGAATCCAGCCGTAGGAGTGGCCTGTAATTGATCGAGCGAACCGCCGGAGAATACAGTGCGAATCCTGGCACAACCTGGAGTGCTGAAACAATCCAAAAGCTAACCAAGGCATAACTGCTTGTACAGCCGGAGTGCGCTGAACTCATATCCTCCAATCCTGTGTACAGGTGTGCATTATAGGAGGCAAGTCCTTGCATATAGCAGGAGTACCTCAGGCTGGCATAAAACATTGTATTTCGTGAATTGTAAATTATCCGAAAGCGCACAGAGAATATACATATACAAGCTCAAACCAAACACATTTATCGACTACTTATTATCGCAGGGGCTTCAACAAATAAATTTGTTGGCACGAACACACAGTCGGCTGAAACTGGCCCGGCTTGAACTCGGGATAAACCGATGGTTCGTTACAGCATAATGTTGCTTCTTGGAGAGCTAATTGCGCAGGGTTTATTTAGTTGAAAACAATTTGAATCAGTTTTGTGCTTAGTTGTTTGCTTGATTTGTAATATTTGTAAAAGAATTTCTTCTTATCCCATGAATCAATGTTTATTACTCTTTGAAAACAGGGTTTCACATCCAGGCATCTCTTGGTTTTAGCAAATAACTTATTTTCGGCATTATTATTAAACCACTTTTTTGCAAACCTTAAAAATTGTGAAACACCTTGCTTCTGATGGGAAAATATGAATAACGATGATTAAGCTACATCGATTGCGTGAAGCTATCGATTAGAAAACATGCAATGTGGTGATTTTGCCACTAATGTTGAAATTTGGACACACGTGTTGTTACCGCTCAAAAAAGTAATTTCATAATTCAAAACAGCTATAATTTCTGCCATCCGCTATATCACATTATTTCTTGCATTCTCTGTTTCTAAAACGCTAGAACTGACGGGAAAATTGCTAAATTGGCAACACTGATTGTGTGGTTAGTGGTATTACCCTATCGTCGTTGTATGGTTAGTGCTTTCACGTATTATATGTACATGTATATGTGAGAACCAGGCAAGCAATGAATAATGAACTGCTTGTTCCATACCTTACTGGTTCCATTAAACGGAACCGCAATCCAATGTAGCCCTGTTTTTTTCAGGTTTCATTATGTCGATGTTTCATTAAAGGTTGTCTGCTCACTGATCTGTACGGCTATCGTTTTATTTATTTAAGCGGTGAATTTAATAGAATATAATAAAAATTGATACCGAAAAAAATATTAATATATTTACAACAAAAGAGTACATCAATGAATACAATACAAATTTGTTGGGTGTACTTCTTTTTGTGTCGTTTGCGTGTATAGCGAAACTAAAACAACCAATCCCCTGAAACCGACGAGAGAATAAATGTTTCTCGTGCTCCCAGGTCATAAAATAAAACTATTTGTTTAGTATAAGTCTTAAGCATATAACTTCACTGCACCAGGATATGGATATATTGGACATTGATGAAGCACTAAAGGATGATTCATACATGTATGTAGTAACATTTGTATTTGCATCTGCGGTTGGTTCATATATCAAAAATACTTACGGCTCTTTATCTTAAAAATTTTAGTTTTCTGGCAGATAAAACGCATGATGATATATCAAATATTCTCCACCAATGGAAAACTAATAATCAACAGCAGTCGCAACTACAATTACAGCCGAGTAATGAAGAAGGTACGTACATATGTACATGCATCATACATATGTATATGTATGTATGTATGAATGTCAAACATGGATCATATGAACACAGAAACCTACATACATATGTATAAATAGATACAACACATGCAGAAAATGTTAAGTAGTGCTATATCAACATATTCGCGTGGTTAAAATCGACAGATACGACCAAGTTGAGTGTGGGTAAGGCGGGCAAACCGTTTACCGAGTTGTATATTGGGTTTAATGTTATTGCTCATACATGGTCAATGTTATTGCAAACAATAATTAATCAAAACACAATTAAGCAATGCAACTACTATGAGAGGTTTCATAATGTCCACTGTTAAAAGTGACATTAAGCACTAGAGTTGAGTCGGGTCGATCTATCGGCTACGGCTGCGGCTGATTTTTAGTTGAGGTACGGTATTGAAATATATTTTATTTATACTTTGTTGTATGGGTAAGAATATGTCTTCAACTCTATTTAAATTAAAATTCTATTACTGTAAAAACTATTTGCTTAAAGCAAAAGGTCAGAATTCAAAATAGCATATTGAAGTTAACAAAAAGGGTGTTTTTCGGATATGATATAGGATTAATATTAAATAAAAAATCTAGTCAATGGCTAATCGTTCCACTCCATGGGAAAGTCATCATGTACTCATATTTTCAACATAATTGCGAGATAATATTAGACGTAGATCTCTTAGCCTGGTTGAACTACAAATGAAATGCAACATTTAAATGAATGCTATCATGGAATAGAGAAACAGAAAGTTCAGTTTTACTCAGATAAGTATAGTGTTGGTTATCAATGAAGATGGACTTTCAGAACTAAGCAATCTATCAGTTTCGCTCGCTCTTAAAAAGTATTTTTAATTTTCACATTGATGTATAAATTAAGACTAATTTATGTACTTATTTATTATATTTTTTGGTATCCAGCATACAAGCATAATTCAAAAACATTTACGAGGCCCAAACGTAAATCACAGGCGGCAGAAAATCTGGAGACACAATTTGTAAGTGAAAATTATTTTTGCAAAATTGATGTTGTCAGGAATACCAGTTATCTTCGGACTGTCGAATACCTTTTTTGTATTTGTTTCTTAATGACAAAATCTAACAATAACCGACTGTACAAATTTATACCTTTTATAATATTAATCCGCCCATTGGGGGCGTGGCAAATCGCGTGGCAAATCTACTCTACTACAGCTTTAGAGCTAGAATGCCCAAATTTCGCGTGGAAGTTACTGTTAAGATCCTATAAAGATCGATGAAAAAATTATATATCGCGTTGACAACCCAAGATCAAAAAGATATAGCGGATATATCTACGCCCATTGGGGGCTTGGCAAACCGCAAAAGCTTATATCTCCTAAAGTTTTAGAGCTAGAAGCTTCAAAATTAGCTAATTGAGTTACTGGTAACTTCCTCTATCGATGATCCAAAAATAATTGTTACGCCCCTTTAGGGCGTGGCGCACCGAAAAATACCCTGTAATTTCCACATTTTTGGAGCGTAAGCTTGCAAATTTTGCTGTTACGTCAATTTAGACTCCTTCTAAGGATTGGCCAAAACTTACATGTCTACGACCTCTGGGGGCTTGGCAAATTAAAAATTTATATTTTGCAGAGCACTTGAGTTAAAATTGCTGCAGAATCACCATCACAAGAATAATACAGTAGATGGCGCTAAACTGCAATATTCTTACGTATCTGAATTAGTCATAAGCGTGTACCGCCTACATAAATAGGCTTATTTCCTTGCTAAGTGAGCAGAAAAAATTGTAAGAAACAAATAAATATATGTATTTCGATTAACTGTTCAAATGCTTGAAATAATTGACCACCTAATATTAATATAGTTTTCGCATAGCCTAGGTCAGTTATTTCGTGTTTTTCGTATGTTGGCAATGCTTTAGACGATTCCCAAGTGACACTGTTAAAAGACTCAATAGGTTATGCAAAGAAAATGTGACGTCATACTTGCAAATTAACAGACAACTTTAAAGTTAATAGACTGGCTTTGCATAAAAATTAAGTGTAGACACTCTTGCATGGCACCGTTATATTTTTTTGTCTAGCTTATATAATCATATTCATACAAACAATTGAAACGAGCCATAATTTATAAAAATTTTACTCATTTTACTCATATGAATATATTTACAATTTTAATAAAATATATATTTATTTTGAATCGGAAGTTAATTCGAGCGGCGACTTTAACAAATTAAGATAAACTTTAAAATGTAATATACCAGAATCCCCTATGGGAACAGAGTATCACGCAATCGGTTGCGCCCGACTGCAACGTTCTTACTTGTTTTACTTTGTTTTTCAAGCGTAACTTGAATACCGTTTTAGTTATAGATTTCAGATTTTCCGTGTATATCCGTGTAATGAATACAAACATTTTGTAATTTTTGGATTTTCGTTGCCACGCCCCCTTCCTCCAAAATTTAAAAAAAACTTATTTCAAATACTAGATTTGTGCTTTGGCAAATATAAGGTGCGCGAAATAAGTAACTGGGACAATACGTTGAAGAAGATAATAACTGAACCGATCAAGATTTTTCAAAAAAGTAAATTGGTGTTTAAGCTTCATAAAATTATCAATATAACTCAACTGAATTAAATCCGAAATAACTTTCGAAATTATTATAAAACAAGTAAGAAAAGTCGGGGGTACCCGACTAGGAACCCCATCCGATCTGAGTTTTTAAATATATTCCGTATCTTGTATACATTACAAACTTATACAAAATTTAATTAAATTGCTCATCTTGCACTTTTACAATCAAATAGCATGTTTTTTTTTAAAGAATATAATATAATTTTTAAAGAGTAATAATAATTTAATAAAAGAAAAAAAATAAAAAATTAAGAAAATACGACATAAAAATATTTGACATCGACGAGGTTTGAACCAAGACCTGCAAGGCACGGCGTGCACCGTTTCTATCCTGCACTCCTTAAGTAAATAGTTGCAGATTTGAAACTAAAGTCAGCTAAGATTTATAGCAAAATTCACGCCGTCAGCTGTAATTGTTGTGATTCTTAAAACAGACATGAATGCTCGCATTCGAATGTCTCAATGTGTGTGCACATGTATAGAAAAAATGAAAACGGGGGTGGGTTTCTGGTCACATGTTGCAATTGACAAAACGTTTTGTTTAATTACTTCTGTGATACTCAATGGATTTCAATGAAATTTTCAGCATATGATCTACATATTATATTGAATATTTGTCAGTTGCCTAAAATCGCAAACTCATTCACATATTGGCTATATTTGCAACTAACCTTCAATTTGAAAATTTTTGAAAAATTTTGAACCAATATCCAAACTATAACAAAAACCGAAATTGTATAAAATATAAATGAAACTAAATGAAATTTTGAGCTTCTAGCTTCAAAGATGTACGAGATATACACTGCTGGTCATAGGTTAGACGCACACAGTTTTTTTTAGATAATTTGTTTTATTTACAATTAGGCATGTAAAAGTTGCTCAAAATATGATTTTTTTTAAAGTTCGAATCTTGTTGAAAAAATATCAGCTCATAGTTGGTTGATTTTCAAAAAGATAACTGTGCATTCGAAGATTCTATCAATTTCTATTAAATCACGCGGAGTTTTGGTTGGTCATTGTGATAGACGCACATCAAATTTCGAAGTTGTGTGTTAACAAGTGCAGCTATATTTGTAAAATAAAAGCTACAAATTAAGAAATCACTTATTTTTTAGCAATATTTCAAGAAAAAATGGAGAAAGCTACTGTTTTGAGCTTACTGGAACGTCAAAGAGTGAATTTCTACCACTCACAAGGATTATCGAATCGAAATATTGAAAAACAGATAAAGCGCAGCTCCAAAACTGTTGACAGATATTTAAAAGATCTTGAAGCATATGGAACGTACTTCAAAGGTCGAAAAAAGAACTTACTTCCCGAAATGAACGTAAAAGCCTATCGACTGTTCAGCGTACAATTAGAAATACAAATCATGTTAAGCGTCTTAAAATCAAGAAAAACCCACTTTTGAATGCTCTACTTAAAGAAAAACGGCTTCAATATGCGAAAAAATACATGACGTGGACTGCTCAATCTGACACTCGACTTAATGATTGGCGATCGGTTGTCTTTACTGATGAAAAACGTTTCAATTTAGGGGGCTAAGATGGTTTTCAATACTATTATTATGATTTGCGAAAAGATGATCTGTATTTAAGTCGCCATCACAGCCGTGAAGGTGGAGTTACGGTGTGGGGTGCCATCACGTTTTATGGAACAATAGACTTAATTTTTGTAAATCAGAAGATTAACGGTGAGCGCTTCAAAACTTTGTTGCAGTCCGTATTTCCAAAGCTAAATGATCTTTTCGGACCATTACCATGGATTTTCCAACAAGATAATGCTCCTATTCATAACAATCGAGTACTAAAGTCGTTTTTTTCAAGTGAAAACGTCCATATCATGACTTGACCACCATATTCTCCAGATCTTAACATAATTGAAAATGTCTGGGGATGGCTTTCATGGAGATTATACGAAGGGGGGAAACAATACAAAGATAAGGAAATACTAACTGCAGCAATTCAACTTGCTTGGAGTGAGATTTCGCTAAGTTACTTAGACTCCCTGTATCATTCTATGAAGGACCGGATATATGAAGCTATTTCGAACAAAGGAGGCAGTATTCATTAATGAAATTATTTTTTATGTTCTTCTAATAAGTCAAAAAATGCTATTAACTAAAAATTTAATTAGAAAAAAATTTACTTTTCTTCCCAAAATTAATTAGTTGAAGTGCGTCTATCGTATTGACCACGAAAAAAGTGCCTTATTTTCAACAGCTTTAATAAAATGTTGATAAAACCCGATTTTGTTAAACCTAATTTTTTTTTCGTATTATACACTTAAAGAGTCATTGAATAACCAAGGTTTTTGTATATAAACTTTTCTTCAATTGCTTTTAAAATAAAAATTATAAGACCAATTTTAATGGAAAAGTGGGTGCGTCTAACCAATTGACGAGCAGTGTAATTTATTACCTTCATTTCGATATGGTTTTTAATCAATAACAAAAGAACGGGAAAAGTTATCGATTTTCTAAAACAAACTCGATATGCGCGTGCTATACAGGGACTTCCTTTCTCTTATATGTTCTGAGATCGACGCGTTCATACATACGGACAGACAGACAGACGGACAGGGCTAAATCGACTCAGCTCGTCTCCCTGATCAAGAATATATATACTTTATATGGTCTGCCACGCCCCCTTCTGCCTGTTACATACATTTGACAGCTTAACAAAACCATTATACCCTGATTTCCCATTTTCAATGGGTTCAGGGTATAAAAATTAAACAAAATATTTTCAAACGAAATAAGTAACTAAGACAAATTCAAAATTTGTATCTTAAAACTGTAAAAAGTAAACAAAAATCAATACAAAATGCTTAAAAGCCAAAATTAATTTTAAATAGAGCTCCCTTTGTTGTTTAACACTTTAATTTTTCGCGCTGGCATTGAATTAATCAGGTTTTGGAGCATTTGGATGTCCAATTTTTCCCATTCTTGGACAATGGCATTTTAAAATTCAATTAAATTTCCAAATTGCTTCCCGTTGGTATAAACCCGTTGAGTCAAGATGCCCCACAGATTTTCTATCGGATTTAAGTCCGGACTGCGTGGTGGCCACTCTAAAACAGGCATTTCTGAGCCTTTAAGATAAGCCTTCGTGAACTTTGCTGTGCGGATGGGCGCATTATCCTGCTATAAAGTCTAATCCTCACAGTAATGATCCTCTCCAAATAGCATTAAAACAGACTCCAACAGTTCAACATAGTTTTGTGCATTCATTCTATGCGTTATAAAACAAATTGAAGTCTTTACATTATATCCGAACGCTGCCTATATCATTAAGAACCGTCCGTGAAAATTTCTGGACACATGGACTTTTTTTTAGTGTTCGCACATCGAAATTGAACTTTTTCTAATCACCTACAAAATATTTTTGGACTCAGTGTCCCAAAATTTGTATCTGTTGGCAAACTGTAATCTAGCAGCTTTGTGCCTTGGCAGTAGCTCCGGTTTCAGGAGTTTTTTTTCGTATGAAACATTTTCTGAGCTCTTCAAAATTTGTTGCATACGTCTCGTGGATGTCCGCAGAGACAAATTACTCCGTATTTGAGATGTTCTGATACATTCTTTGACCGCTAGATTTTTGATTCGTCTTTTGACCCGGTTGTCAACCCATGGTATGCGACCAAAACGGTGGTTTTTTCCATAATTTTCCGGGGCTTTGAGTAAATTTTTTACAGTATTCTTATTTCTGTGGCCATTGCCTGCTATTTTGAAAATTTACATCCCCTTATTACGCAGAGCCACAGTTCTGCCACGCTCTTCATCAGTTAATCGGGCGAAACTCGACATATCTTTGTACAAAAAGTCATTTAGAATTAATTCAAATATTAATTTTAGTTAAAACTCACCTAATATTATTTATTTTAATACTTTAAACAAAAATGTTTATTAAAAGTTCAAATAGCACGTGGTTATCTATCCACAAATGAAAGCAAAGTATTCTGTCCCAGTTACTTATTGCGTTTGAAAATATTTTGTTTAATTTATTTATAATATTTTCAAAAGCTATTTTGGATTTGATTCACCAATTTACTTTTTTGAAAAATCTTGATCGGTTCAGTTATTATCTTCTTCATTCTATTTGATTGTGAAAGTGCAAGATTGGCAATTTAATTAAATTTTGTAATGTATACAAGATACGGAATATATTTTAAAAAGTAGATCGGACGAGGTTCAGGGGATCTCCTAGTCGGGCACCACCGACTAGAGTTTTCTTACTTATTTTATATTATTTTTTTTTTTTTTACAAAGATGCCATTTGATTGTGAAGGTGCTAGCTTTAGCTTTAGAAATTCTTTATAGGTTTACACTTATTTCTGCTCTAAAAATATATAACTGCGTATATTTAAAAACGCAGATCAAATAGCTTTCAGGGTTTTGTTTAAGTCCGGCGCTCCGACTAGGGGTTTCTTACTTGTTTCGAAATGACGTCCATAATTTTATTGGAAGTCCAATTGCATAAATCAGCAATGTAATTCAATTCATTCACAATGTGAAATAAGTATATTATTTTTGTGCAAAATCCTTTTGTCGGTCTTGTTTTGTGAACGTGAACCATTTCGCCGCTAAGCTAAAGACTTGAATTTTGGAATATACACGCAAGATCAAAAATATACGGCAGATATATCTAGGGCTTTGAGGGACGCGGCAAACCGCAAAAGCGTATATATATATATAAACAAGTAAGAGTACTCTAGTCGATACTTCTCGCCTAGGAGATACCCTGAACCCTGATAAATTCCGATATTCCAATTACTTTACGCTTCTTTTATGTATACATAGATATGCATATACAAACAACACATATACACACACACATGCAGACGCACGCATAAGCACATGCTCTGCTAACTGCGCAATTGACGCAGCGACTGTGCTTGTGTATGGGCAATATTATGGAAACTTATTTGTTGAATAAGTTTGCTTCTAGATGCCCTTTCGTAATCAAACTTCTAGAGCGTATAAATGAAATTCATATGTATCTATTTGCAAAAGCACAAGTCTATAGTATTTGAAATACGTTTTTTTCAAATTTGGAAGGAAGGGGTCTGGTATCCAAAAAGCAAAAATTACAAAATGTCTGTATTCATTACTTGCATGTAGACAGTGAATCTGAATTCTTTAGCTATAACGGTATGTAAGTTACGCCTCAAAACCGAAGAAAATTATCAATTTTCATCAATAATAATGAAATGGGATGAGTTAACGAAAAAAATGATAAACTTGTACTGCGTATAGTATACACGAGTATACATTTAAAATTTCAGATCTCTAGCTTTTGTGGTTTACGAGATCGCTGCGTTCATACAGATGGACAGACAGACGGACAGAAGGACATGGCTCAGCTCGTCTCTCTGATCAGTAATATATACACTTTATGGGGTCTGCCAAGCCTGTTACATACTTTTCACAAAAACATTATACCGTGATTTCCATTTTCAATGGGCTTAGGCTATCAAAAATACCATATATTTTCCACAACTTTGGACTCCAAAATTTTACAGTTACGTTACCCTTGGCATCTTCTAAGGATTTCGAGAATTTGGGATTGTATCTTTAGTTTTGCAGAGATAAACTCCAATTGTATGACTATATTACTGTTGTCGAATTTGTCGAAATTATTTTTCCAAGCAAGTAAAGCCAAGAAGTTAAAATTGATCTAGTGCCGTTGCTGCATACTTGTTTCTTCTTTTATATTACTCCAAAATTTTCTGCATTACAAAAAGAATTTATTACAGAATTTTCAGTTCGGCGAATTTTGTGATGTTTTTGTTTGTGCTTTGGCCAGATTAAATATAGCCTTTTATTTAAGATTTGAGCTATCCACTTAAAAAAAAAAAACACGTAAGAGGGCTCCATTCGAGACTGCTCGACTAGGAGATGACCTGAACCCTGCGAAGAGCTGATATTACAATCATTGCACGCTTCTTTTATACACACATAACAAATATCACATGTACACACAAATATAGGCGCTCTGTTTACTGCGCAGCTTCCACAACGACTCTGCTTGAGCTGTAGTATCGGCTTTACTATGGGAAATTGATTATTGAATAACATTTGTTCTAGACTGACTTTCTTACTCAAACTTTCAGAGCGTGATAATGTATCATGTATGCATGTGTGACATAAGCCATTATACCCTGATTTCCCATTTTCATTGGTTCAGGGTATAAAAAAGTAATACGTTTATTCGGACTTTGTATCCATTTAGGCTTAGAATATAAAATGTATTTGCTTAGATCAGAAAGCTTGGGGAAAATAGACTATTCGAAGACACGTCCATTTATAATTAATGTCAAGTATTCCATTCCTTTCCGAGGGATTGCTTTGAGGCACAAATTTTCGATATTATCAAGACCTGAAGTTTTCTTGGATTTAAGATCTTCTAGGACCGATGAAATCTCCTGAAGGTCAGTTAAGTACGATTCTTCACTTACAACAGGTAAAGACCATAAAGTTGGTGACCTCAGAGATTGTGGAAGGATTGCTTAGATTACTTGAATAGGAATGGTTCGAGGCGAACATTGATGCTAGCTCAGTTTTTTGTTCCGCGTTTGCGAAGATTTCTTGGTTGTGTCTCAGAATTGGAATGCTAACATTTTTATTCTTTATAACTTTACTTAGTTTCCAAAAAGGGTAAAAATTCCAATTTTCATTTTTAAGTTCGCAAACCTTAGTTTCAATGAGTTGACTGAGCCATCTAACTAGTACTATATCAGCTCTATTTTTGTATCTCAGCCAGTTTCGACGGTGTCAATTTATAAGTTTTATTAGGGATATTATATTAAGATGCTGAGCTTTTTATGTAAATATATTTATTTTTTGGAATGCTATGTTCTTTTGCCGTATCGATAACTAAGTTGAAATTGTTTATTAGCTTGTCTATATCATCTTGTATTCGAGCGGAATTTTTATCACAGTCTGGTAGTCATCTGTTGATAACTCTACCAAAATCGATCGAGTTTGTACTGGGAGATGATCTGAGCTCAGGTCATTGATTGCTATTGTATTGGTTGATAACTGACAGTTGTTTATTACAAAAATATCGAGTGCAGAGGATATACTTCTACAACTAGCTGGCACAAAAGAGTGTTCCGCTGGAAAATAAACAGATAAACCACTTGACATTAAGAAATCGTATAGTAATGTTCCCCAAGTATTAGCTCGGCTATAAGCGCAGTATCTATGTTTGCTATTAAACCCAGCAAGAAGTTACCAGGAATCGAATATCATTTAAAAATGTTTGTTTTTGTATAAGATCTGCTCGACCTCCAGGAAAATAACAACAACAATAATTTATGCCAATAGATTCTATGGTTTTTGTATTGGGGAGGCGTAGCAGATTTTTTAATAATTATAACTATAAGGGGTAACTACCCCTCCTCCTCTTCTATAATTTCTGTCATATCTGTAGTAATAGTAACAAGTAAGAAAACTCTAGTCGGTGGTGCCCGACTAGGAGATCCCCTGAACCCCGTCTGATCTGCGTTTTTAAATATACTCAGTTAAGTATTTATTAACGCAAGAAAAATGTAAGCTTGTAAATTTAAAAAATAAAAAACAATTATTTTTTTTGGTATTTAAAATTTAACAAAAATCTAAATTGTATGAAATATAAATTAATCTAAATACAAAATTGAAGAATCTAGCTCGAAAAAAGGTACGGGAACATAATAGATATGCGCGTGCTATATCCCATTTTCAATGGGTTCAAGGTATAATTATTGCGTTTAACTGAGTGGTTTCAGTGGTTTTGTGATTGCTTGCACAAATTGAACAGTATAATTTGACTGCGCAGCGGTTTGATCAATGTCTAAACAATTGGCAATTGTATCATCAGGTGATTTGATCGCTGTTTCTCAGCTCATGAAGCGATATAGATTTTTTAGTGAAATAGACCACATATAAAATTAATAAGGAGTTATTATTATTAGGTCTCTTCTCTGTACGAGCTTGACATCAAAGCATTCGAGGCCTAAGCCAATAAGATCGTTTTTTAATAACATGAGAACCATTTTATTTAAGCCCATTACCAACGCTTTGTAGGGCTTATCATTCTTATCGGCATAAGAGAAATATTTTCAAAATACCCTTCAATGCACGGCAACTGCTTCATAGCTTTTTATATCCATACAATGGAGTTTGATTCCGATTGACATCTTTTTAATAGTGTCATTTTTTTTCCTTGCTAATAAGGTGAAATTGCTATACTGTGCATTTAAGCACCGTTATTGGAGGAACATAAATTTTTGTTTTGGTTCTAGTTCAGCAGCATCATTATTGTTGTTATTGCTGTCTCCGCACGAATGCGTTCAAGTTTGCAGCGGCGAGTAATAGTTTGTATTATCAGCTGAACGTTGGGCAGTGTCTATTTTGGGCACTTTATTTTTATACCCTGATATATATTCTTGATCAGCTCGACAAGCTGAGTCGATATAGCCATGTCCGTCTGAATGGCCGTCCGTCCGTGTGAACGCAGCGATCTCGTCAACCACAAAAGCTAGAGATCTAAAATTTTAAATGTATACTCGTGTATACGCTACGCAGTACGAGCTTATCATTTTTTTTTCGATAACTCATCCCATTTTCTTAATATCGATGAAAATCATTCATTTTGCTTCGTTTGCGCAACTTGAATACCGTAATAGCTATAGATTTCAGATTTACTGTGTATATCAGTGTAATGATTACTAACATTTTGTAATTTTTATTTTTATTTTATTTTATTACGAAAGTCCATGTAGAACAAATCTTATTCAACAAATAAGTTTCAATAATATAGTTCATACTGAAGCATAAGCGCAGCCCACGCACAGTCACAGCGTAAATTGCACAGAGAGCAGAGCACATGCTTATGCGTGTATGTGCATGTGTGTATGTTATTTGTATATACATATGTATGTATGTATATATAAAAGAAGCTTGTGATCGGCTCTTCGCAGGGTTCAGGGTATCACTTAGTCGAGCAGTCCCGAGTAGAGCACTCTTACTTGTTTACTTTTATTGATATTGCAAAGTTACCTGCAACCTGCATGTAGTGGTCTCTTTGTTGTTGAAATTTTGCTTTGCTTAGTCATTACGCGACTGCAGCTGCGCGCAGCACTTGTGCTGCAGACGCTTGTCTAGTGGTCGCGTTACAAAAAAATTTGTTGTTCTGTAACTCTTGCTGGCGATGAATAATTGCGACTTAAAACAAGAACGTTGCAGTCGTGCGTTACCGACTGCAGAATACTCATTCACGACCCAAACGCTACCAGCTCTATTTCCTGATTTGCCACGCTCCCAATTGGTATATATTATATATACATATATAGTTTTTGGCAAATCAATAGAGAAGGTCAACAGTAATTTAGTCGTCAAATTTCGTAAAAATACACGATTCGCCACACCATGTCTTATTGTTATCGGGTTGTCAACCCGAGTATATATTCAAAATTTCAAGTCTCCATCATCAATAGTGCTCAAAATATAACAGATTTTGTGTAATAACGCTATATATTCAGATCCGATTTTCCATTTCCCCAGTGGACGGAGACATGTCATTTTTGGCCAATCCTTGGAAATAGCCTAAGGCAACGTAGCTGCAAAATTTGTAAGCCTACGTTCCAAAAATGTGAAAATTACAAGGTATTTTTCGGTATGCCACGTCCAAAAGGGGCGTAACAATAATTTTTGGGTCGTCGATAGAGACGGTCACCAGTAACTTAATTACCCAATTTTTAAGTTTCTAGCTTTAAAACTTAAGGAGAAAATTTGCGGCGGAATTTGCAATCATACAGACATATGGTCAGACGGATAGCAAGACGGACATAGCACAATCCCAATATACTCAATTTCACTTTCGTGAATGAGTACAATTATAATAATTTTAAATTTTTACTTATTTTTTCCACGAAGAAGATCTTGCACGTTTGCATTTGATAAGCAGTGATGCAAAAAACTACTTTATTAATTTGAAAATTAGATTTGCAAATGATTTGTAGTTAGTAATTACTTTTAGAGTATATGACATAACTAAAGCGCTTTAAATTCTGTATGCAGATTCAAACAAAAAATGTCACCACATCAACAAAAAATTCAAGATCGCCGATGCTTAGCCTGGAAATTGGAGGACTTGTGACTAACATGCATAAGTCTTTTCTGCAGGACACGTCGCCACCATCATCCATATGCACATCAATAAACAACGGATGCATGAATAGTTCGCTTATCAGCTCCGCTGACTTTACAAATCTCAACTTTTTACAGTCGATCCATAGTTTGGAACCAACTACGAATCCAGCAAGTGATCACATGTCCACAGTGACAGCGGTAATCGATGACGTGGGCTACACTCTGAGTGACATGATTAGGGATCGCAAAGTTCTCGAATCGCTTAGCATGTCAGGTGATGGCACACTAATTAAGGATTCGCATATTGGCCAAATTGATGACATTTCACTGATGCCACTAAGCAAAACTGCATCCGGTTGCAGTACCATGGATAATAGCACTGACAGTGTCTCCACACCAAATGAAATGCAAATACAGCAACAATCATACACCCATACCCAGGGTCAGGCTCATTTGTGTGCAACGATGGTGTTGAGTGAGGAGTTGATTGGTGATACTACATTTAGTCTGGTAGATAGTCTGACTACACGTGCAACTACAGAATCGCAAAGTGAAGGCGACACAAATACCACGTTTAAACGGCCAACTGCGGTGCTAAACGAAACACAGTTGCTTGCGGGGCGACATGTGAACAGTACTTTTACCGAAGGGTGCCTTACGCCCGAGGCAGCTCGTTGCGATACGCCTGAAAATATTGAGACGAAATTGTCTATAATTCAGATGCAATCTACGCCACTGACGACTGTAAACACCCGTTCTCAATACAACTACAACAACAATAAAAATAATAACAATAACAGCAACAATAAGGTGCCTAGCTGTATGCCGACTCTGAGAAGCCGAGACGAAATAGTAAACATATCTCCCATTGTAAGCAGCACAACGCCTTACAAAAGCTTCAACAGTCGGCAAGAGTTAAACCATACATATGAGCCACCAACGGCAATATTAAAGGATCTTCAACTTAGAGAGGCGCATGATGGTTTTGATAGCCAAAAGTTTGTGCATGATACAATGCAGTTGCTGGAGCAAATCGAACAACCAGCCTCGGATGCAACCTACGACAAGTCTGATGAATATTTCCAGATGCAGTGCGTCTTGGATTTAGCCGAGGCAGAAGTGGAGCTGCTTGCTCAGCAGGGTGATGAAGAGCAGTTTGAAAATATGCTTGCTGAGCTTGGAAAAGTAAATACACCCAATGCAGATCAGCTAAAAATGCAAAAATCATTGGACAGCATTAAGCGTCGTTTTCAGAAAGATGAGGAGCATCATTCCCAAGCTGAGCAGCAGCAACAGATAGTGGATTCGGCGCATGTGACGCCCCCATCGTCAAAGTCTCATTTAATAAATAGTCAAAATCAAAGTCACAGCCAATCTTCCAGCAGCAGTGAACGTTTACTTAGCCGACGTAGTCGCCTCTATGACGATGTTAAACTGAATGCAATGCGCGATAGTGATGCCAGTACCTCCAGTTGCAATTCCACATCTTTTATTGTTAATCGACGCGAGGAGGACCCAGCAAATACATCGGGGATATGCATACCACTTCTTAAGACTGACAAGCACGCGGCGAAAGCAGAGCAAAACCAGATGACCATAGAATCTGAATTACTTAGTTACAAGATGACTGAGCGCCGCACTAGAGATCGCGAGCGTTTCAAGACAATCAAAATAACTAAAGAAATGCGTGCAGCTGATGAGAAGCTGGGATACATTGTTGTACCCTGTATTGATGATGAAGAGCCTCAGTCTCAGCCATTGGATTCAGTTAAAATAAAGGATCTAGCACAATCGCCACAAAAACGGCTTTCGCGCCTCAATAAAAAATCTCTTGGAAACATAAATGATTCAGATAGCAATGACATCGGTGGCAAAAATTACTTGACCTACAAAAAGCCAAAAGAGAAAAGCTTGCTAATGCAACAACACCAAACAATTCCGTTCCCGGCACCAGAATGCGGACAGAATGCGCGATCTCAGCCACGTTCGCTATCTCGGCCACGCTACATTAGTGGTTTGCATAAGCTCAGTACTGTGAGCAAAGCAACGTCGGCTGGCACTGGTCTGAATGCTGTATCAATAACCTCAAGGGTAACAACAAGAGAAACAGTGCCAAAATCTGGTGATTTCGGAGGGCTAAAAAGTCCGATGGGCATTAAGTCAAAGTCGTTTCATAACTTGTCCTCAAACATTAGCAGCTCTATGGGTGCTGGTGGAACCGTAGCGTTGGCACCTCGTCAGAGTTTAAGTGACACCTTAAAAACACCCAGCATCCAAGTCAGCAAGCTGTCAAGTGTATTTCAAGCAGGGCAAAAGAACGAGGTGTGTAAAAAAAAAAATATATCAGGACAAACAAGTAAAATCAAAAATTATTTCAATAGGATGGAAGTTCCGTATTCAAAGTGCCCAAGTTAGTTGGCGCCTTGCGTGCGCCGACGGCTACTGGAGGTCCAAACAAGCGAGATGTGGGAAATGGACTGGCCCGCCCCTCTTCCGGCTATTATAGTTTGAGTATGAGAGCAGTTGGAGATTCTGAAACACCGGAGGTTAATTAAATCTGAAAAAGTTAATAAGTCTTTAATGTTACTATTTATAACTTTACAGAGTCTCTCTTCTGCGTCCTCGCGTGGCAGTCTGTATGACAAGGATACAAAACAAAATGACGTGTTTGAAACACAGGCACTAAGCTTAAAGCTGGCACAAGTGACATCCGGTGAAACGGGCATTCCAAAGCCTTCAGGTATTCGGCAACCGACACAAATGAAACGCAGTGGATTACCCCGACCCTCTAGCATTTTAAGGCGTTGACTGACATGAAATCCGAGAAACTTGTTCGACCAAAAAGAAAACCATTATAGAACTTTGTTTATATGAAGATATTCATGTTATTTATCAGCTTTATTTTCCGTTTTGTTTTTCGCTTTCCTTACTCTCTGTCAATATAAAATTTGTTGCCGTGCTGCCCATTCATTTATAGATTTAGCATTTATTTATTAGATTGATGTTCAATTGCAATTTCTATTTAGTTGAAAGCACAGTACATGTATATTAAGAAAAAGAGCACCAAAATTGAAAACACACTATGCCTTAAACGAGAAACGGAGTCACCTCCATATGAATTATAGTAATTAAACGAAAAATATTACTGTATATTTTTGTAAAAGATGCAAACAATTTAGATATATATGTATTATTTGTTGTAATTGAGCGGTGCAAATAATGAAATCGAATAATAAAATATATATATATATATATATATATATATATATATATATATATATAAATATATATATATATATATAAATATATATATATATATATATATATAAATATATATATATATATATATATATATATATATACATGCATACCTAAATTAATTACTATTATAAACCTATCAATATAGCCATAAACTATTCTCAGTGGCTAGACTAGAAAAAAAAACTAAATAAATTCTTATAATTATGCCTATTATCTATAACAAACCCTGTCTAAATCACAAAATATGATTAAATCAAGTAAGAACGTTGCGAGCGCTAGCGACTACATAGTACTCATTCACGGTCCAAAACAGTTGAATCTTTGGTGGTAAGTAAGTTTACTGTGCCAGTTTTAACTAAAAAGCATTTGCAAGATATAGTTTTTTTTCCATTTGCCAAGAGGCATACAAAAATATATTTTTGGCAAATCAATAGAGGAAGTCAACAATAAGTTATTCGTTACACAATTATTTTTATACCCTGAACCCATTGAAAATGGGAAATCAGGGTATAATGTTTTTGTGAAAATGTATGTAACAGGCAGAAGGAGGCATGTCAGACCCCATAAAGTGTATATATTCTTGATCAGGACGACGAGCTGAGTCGATATAGCCATGTCCGTCTGTCCGTCCGTATGAACGCAGCGATCTCGTAAACCCCAAAAGCTAGAGATCTGAAATTTGAAATGTTTACTCGTGTATACTCTACGTAGTACGAGTTTATCTTTTTTTCGATAACTCATCCCATTTACTTATTATCGATGACAATCGATAAATTTACTTCGTTTTTCAAGCGTAACTTTTATACCGTTATATCTATAGATTTTAGATATACTGTATATATCCGTGTAATGAACACAAACATTTTGTAATTTTTGGATTTTAAATACCACGCCCCCTTCCCCCCAAATTTGAAAAAACGTATTTCAAATACTAGAGACTTGTGCAAATACATACAAATGAATGTCATTATTACGCTGTAAAAGTTTGATTACGAAAGTCCATCTAGAAGAAAACTAATTCAACAAATAAGTTTCCATAATATAGCCAATACTACGCCCAAGCGCAGAGCAAGCAAGAGCAAGTGCTTGTGCGCGAGTGTGTATGTGTGTGTGTATGTGTTGTTTGTATATACATATGTATATATAAAAGAAGCGTAAAGTAATTTGAATATCGCATCTTCGTAGGGGTCAGGGTATCTCTTAGTCGAGCAGTCTCGACTAAAGCACACTTACTTGTTGATATTGGGTTGTCAACGCGAAGATATTAAAATTTCAAGTCGGTACTAGCATCTAGTAACAGAATTTATACAAAACACTATATAGTCAAATCCGATTTTCCACGTCCCTAGTGGACGTGGACAAATAATTTTTTTGACGATCTGTATAGGAACTTAAGAAAAACACACGTGTCAAATATTTGTGGTTCTAGCAGTAAAACTGTATATGATGCAGTTTTTGACATACCCCCAATGAACGTAGATATATCCGCCATATCTTTTGATCTTGGATTGTCAACGTTAGTATAAATTCCACATTTCAAGTTTCGAGTATTATAAATAGTACCGTTCCGAAATAGTATTTCCAGTATACATACATTACATATATGTTCTGAGTAAAAAATTCTAAAACGCAACAGTTCTGTGATATTGGTATATACATGTAAACATAAACATACATGTTAAACAAAATATATTTTTATACGAAAAGACGCTTAGTGCAATGAAACTACCCAAATTGATATTTAAAACAGCAATTTGAATACAATGATCAACCAATTACAAATAATGCCACTAATCATTAATTAATGTCACCTCCCCTATGGGAGTAGATATATCCGCCATATCTTATTCATGCTGCCAACCCAAGTGTCCTGTAATATGGAGGTTGTCTGGCCCACTTCGAATGGGTCCAGAATGAAAGAGCAACTTGCGGCCTCTTGCTTGCGTTAATTAGCTTTAATTCGTACTGACTCCTTATTTTACAAGAAATTGGACAGCAACCACAGCTTGCGCATTTAAAGCAGCGGCAGAGCGATCGTATCGAGATCGTTACACCCGTTCTCACCACTCTGACAATGATAGCTGCTCTTTACAGTACTACTTGCTTATAAAATACAACCTATATAATTCAAATTCAAATTCCTTAACATATACAATTCATAATTATACTATTAAGAAATGCGTTAACACCAAGTATACTATATTCCAAATATAATAAGTAAGAACGTTGCAGTCGGGCGTTACCATATGCTGAATACTCATCGACGGCCCAACCGCTACCAGCTTCATTTTCTGATTTGCCACGCCCCCAATTGGTATATATATATCAGATCAGATTTACTCTCTATAGCTCTGAATACTTATTTCATCGAATTTTATAGGATCTTAACAGTAACTCACGTGCCAAATGCAGCTTCAAATTGGCATTTTATTGTAGCTCCAAAACTGTAGAAGATAAATTTTTACTGGATTTGCCACGCCCGCTATGGGCGTAGATATTTATTTTTGATCTTGGGTTGTCAACGCGAGTATACGTTATAAATGTCAACTCTCTAGCTTTTCAACTAACAGGGTTTTTGACATACCGGAAAATGCATTTTCCGCTTTGCCACCCTCTAGTAGGCGTATCGGGAAAATCTTGACACGGCGAAATGGTTTGCTTTCATACGGACAGACGGACATTGCATAAACCCAATATACTCATTTCACTTTCGAATGAGTATAAAAAAGACAAGTACGCCAACTCTAGTCGGGATTTCTTGAACCCCGATTGATCTGCGTTTTTAAATATGTATGTGTGCACATGTATAGAAAAAATGAAAACAGGGGTGGGTTTCTGGTCACATGTTGCAATTGACAAAACGTTTTGTTTAATTACTTCTGTGATACTTAATGGATTTCAATGAAATTTTCAGCATATGATCTACATATTATATTGAATTTTTTGCAGCTGTATAAAATCGCAGACTCATTCACATATTGGTTATATTTGCAACTAACCTTCAATTTGAAAATTTTTGAAAAATTTTGAACCAATATCCAAAATATAACAAAAACCGAAATTAAATAAAATATAAATGAAACTAAATGTAAAATTTGGAGACTCTAGCTCGAATGATGTACGAGATATAATTTATTTACTTCATTTCGATAAGGTTTTTAATCGATAACAAAAAAAACGGGAAAAGTTATCGATTTTTAAAAACAAACTCGATATGCGCGTGATATACAGGGACTTCCAAAAAAAATTTCAAGTCTCTAGCTCTTATAGGTTCTGAAATCGACGCGTTCACACATACGGACGGACAGACGGACAGACGGACATGGCTATATCGACTCAGCTCGTCGTCCTGATCACGAACATATATACTTTATGGGGTCTGCCACGCCTCCTTCTGCCTGTTACATACATTTCACATTTTAACAAAACCATTATACCCTGAATTCCCATTTTCAATGGGTTCAGGGTATAACAAGTAAGAAAACTCAAGTCGGGGGTACCCGACTAGGAGATCCCCTGAACCCCGTCCGATCTGCGTTTTTAAATATATTCCGTATCTTGTATACATCACAAACTTATACAAAATTTAATTAAATTGCTAATCTTGCACTTTCCCAATCAAAAAGCATTTTTTTTTTTAAAGAATATAATATTATTTTTAAAGAGTAATAATAATTTAATAAAAGAAAAAAATAAAAAATTAAGAAAATACGACATAAAATATTTGACATCGGCGGGGCTCGATCCCAGATCTGCGCGCACGGCACGGCGTGCCCCGCTTCTATCAACACCGCCACTGCACTGCTTAGACAAGCAGCAGCAAATTCGAAACTAAAGGCAGCTAAGAATTATAACAGAATTCACGCAGTCAGCTGTTATTGTTGTGATTCTTAGAACAGACAAGAATGCTCGCATTCGAATGTCTCAATGTATGTGTGCACATGTATAGAAAAAACGAAAACAGGGGTGGGTTTCTGGTCACATGTTGCAATTGACAAAACGTTTTGTTTAATTACTTTTGTGATACTTAATGGATTTCAATGAAATTTTCAGCATATGATCTACATATTATATTGAATATTTTGCAGTTGTATAAAATTGCAAACTCATTCACATATTGGCTATATTTGCAACTAACCTTCAATTTGAAAATTTTTGAAAAATTTTGAACCAATATCCAAAATCTAACAAAAACCGAAATTGTATCAAATATAAATGAAACTAAATGCAAAATTTGGAGACTCTAGCTCCAAAGATGTACGAGATATAATTTATTTACTTCATTTCGATAAGGTTTTTAATCGATAACAAAAGAACGGGAATAGTTATCGATTTTCTAAAACAAACTCGATATGCGCGTGCTATACAGGGACTTCCAAAAAAAATTTCAAGTCTCTAGCTCTTATATGTTCTGATATCGACGCGTTCATACATACGGACAGACGGACAGACGGACAGACGGACAGACGGACAGACAGACAGACGGACAGGGCTAAATCGACTCAGCTCGTCTCCCTGATCAAGAATATATATACTTTATGGGGTCTGCCACGCCCCCTTCTGCCTGTTACATACATTTGGCAGCTTAACAAAACCATTATACCCTGATTTCCCATTTTCAATGGGTTCAGGGTATAAAAAAAGAAAATTCAACATCAGCGCACCTGGAGTCGAACCAACATCTAATAATCAAAGCGCATCACCTCTACTGACACCGCCATTGTGTGTGTGAAAAAAAACGTCCCCCGCTTCTATCAACACCACCACTTCACTGCTTAGACAAGCAGTAGCAACTTCGAAACTAAAGGCAGCTGAGAATTATAACAAAATTCAAGCAGTGCAGTTGCAAATGTTGTGATTCTTAGAACGACAAGAATGCTCGCGTCTGAATGTCTCAATGCATGTGTGCACATGTATAGAAACAAGTAAGAACGTTGCAGTCGGGCGCAACCGACTGCGTGATACTCTGTTCCCATAGGGGCTTCTGGCATATTACATTTTAATGGCATATTACGTTTGTATGAATATGATGATTTTATGAGCTAGACAAAAAAATATAACTGCACCATGCATTTTATAATTTTTATGCAAAGCAGTCTGTTAACTTAAGAGTTGTCTGTTAATTTGACAGTGTGATTGATTTTCTTTACATGACCAATTGAGTCTTTTAACAGTGCCACTTGGGATCGTCTGAAGCATTGCCAACATACGAAAATAACGAAATAACTGACCTTGGTTATGGAAAACTATATTAATATTAGGTGGTCAATTATTTAAACATTAAATTGAAATACATATATTTACATACTTAGCAAGAAATTAAGCTTATCTATGTAGGCGGTACATGCTTATTGCAGTTTAGCGCCACCTACCGGATTATTCTTGTGATGGTGATTCTGCTGCAATTTTAACTCAAGAGCTCTGCAAAATAAAATTCCAATTTGCCACGCCCCCAGTGGTCGTAGACATGTAATTTGGCCAATTCTTAGAAGGAGTCTAAATTGACGTAACAGCAAAATTTGGAAGCTTACCTTCCAAAAATGTGGAAATTACAGGGTATTTTTCGGTGCGCCACGCCCTAAAGGGGCGTAACAATTATTTTTGGGTCATCGATAGAGGAGGTCACCAGTAACTCAATTAGCCAATTTTGAAGCTTCTAGCTCTAAAACTTTAGGAGATATAAACTTTTGCGGTTTGCCACGCCCCCTATGGGCGTAGATATATCCGCCATATCTTTTTGATCATGGGTTGTCAACGCGAGTATATATTCCAAATTTCAAGTCTCTAGCACTTCAACTAACAGGGTTTCTGACATACCGGAAAATGCATTTTCCGATTTGCCACGCCCCTAGTGGGCGTATCGGGAAAATCTTAACACTTTATAATTCGAGGGTATACACGAGTATGTGTTCCAAATTTCAAGTCTCTAGCATCAATAGTGCTCGAGATATAGAAGAATATGTATAAATCACTATATATTCAGATCCGATTTGCCACGCCCCCAAAGGGCGTGGATATATAATTTTTTCATCGATCTTTATAGGATCTTAACAGTAACTTACATGCCAAATTTGGGCATTCTAGCTCTAAAACTGCAGAAGATACAGTTTTACCCGATTTGCCACGCCCCCAATGGGCGTAGATATATCAGCCATACCTTTTTGATCTTGGGTTGTCAACGCGAGTATACGTTATAAATTTCAACTCTCTAGCACTTCAACTAACAGGGTTTGTGACATACCGGAAAATGCACTTTCCGATTTGCCACGCCCCTAGTGGGCGTATCGGGAAAATCTTAACACTTTATAATTCGAGGGTATACACGAGTATGTGTTCCAAATTTCAAGTCTCTAGCTTCAATAGCGTCGAAATGGTTTGCGTTCATACGGACAGACGGACAGACGGACAGACGGACGGACAGCAAGACGGACATTGCACAAAACCAATATACTCTTTTTCCCTTTGGGAACAGAGTATAAAAACTGCATTTCGATAATGTTTTTAATCAATAACAAAAAAGGGGGAAGTAAACGATTTTTTAAAACAAACTTGATATGCACGCGCTATACAGGGACCTACAAACAATTTCAAGTCTCTAGTTCTTATATGTTCTGAGATCGACGAATTCATACATACGGACAGGGCTAAATCGACTCAGCTCGTCTCCCTGATCAAGAATATATAAACTTTATGGGATCTGCCACGCCCCCTTCTGCATGTTACATACATTTGACAGTTTAACAAAACCATTATACCCTGATTTCATATTTTTAATGGGTTCAAGGTATAATTATTGCGTTTAACTGAAACAGTGCTGTTAGGCCAGGTTTCTGTTAATAGGCATATATCTACGTTTTTCCTTTTAAGAAAATCGAAGAGCTTATCTTTTTTGTTTTTAACGCCTCTAACGTTCCATTATACAATTGAGAGATTATTAGTCTATTATAGAGATTATTAGTCTATAGTATTATGTGAGAAACTGCAAGGTAGTAATTTTATCACTTGAAATTGGTCTGCCTTGGTTTCGCAGTTAAGTTAAGTTAAGTTTCTTATAAGATCAAATGTTAGGGTTTGAATCTCGTCTATAGAGAAGAGCTCTTCACTAGCCTTGGACGTAATTTGACTACCTGGTGTTTGGATTTACATTTGATTGGTTAAGAGTATTTGGGAAAGTATTAGTATTATCCAGCTGTGGGGGCCAGCAGAATTGCTAGCTTTTGGTCTTACTTTGTTGTTGTGTTAATCGTTTGATTTGTGCGGACCGTTACAGTTGGCACATTTCACAGTTGATCCTTCTGGACATTCAGTGGTTTTGTGATTGCTTGCACAAATTGAACAGTATAATTTGACTGCGCAGCGGTTTGATCAATGTCTAAACAATTGCCAATTGTATCATCAGGTGATTTGATTGCTGTTTCTCAGCTCATGAAGCGATATATGTAGACTTTTTAGTGAAATAGACCATATATAAAACAAGTAAGAGTGCTCAAGGCGAGACTGCTCTACTAAGAGATACCGTGAACCCTGCGAAGACGCGATATTCAAATCATTTTGCGCTTCTTTTATATATACATATATACAAACAGCACTTGCTCTGCTACTGCGCAGTTTACGCAGCGACTGCGTGTCAGCTGAGCTTGGGCTGTAGGGCTATATTATGGAAAATTATTTTTTGAATTAGTTTTCTTCTAGATAGACTTTCGTAATCAAACTTTAAGAGTGTACATTCATATGTATGTATTTGCCAAAGCACAAGTCTCTAGTATTTGAAAAACGTTTTTTTTCAAATTTGGGAGGAAGTGCCATATTATCCAAAATCCAAAAATCGCAAAATGATATACACAGTAAATCTGAACTCTATAGCTATAACGATATTCAAGTTACGCTTAAAAAACGAAGCAAAATGATCGATTTTCATCGATAATAAGGAAATGGGATGAGTTATCGAAAAAATGATAAACTCGTACTGCGTAGAGTATACACGACGGACGGACGGACGGACAGGCGGACATGGCTATATCGATATAGCTTGTCGAGCTGATCAAGAATATATGTACATACATATATACTTTATGGGGTCTGCCACGCCTCCTTCCGCCTGTTACAATCAGAAATAAACAGCAGAAATAAAAGGGGACTTTTAAATTTTGCACGAACAGCATATAAATGGCTTTATGAACTTATGGGCACCGAAGATAAAACAGATATTTTCAACACCTTGACATAGTAGATCAAAACAATCATAACATTATACAAAACATGAACCAACAAATTATTATAAATTCACATTTTAACGATACATACACATTTAAGCTGACACAATTTAGAAGACATGACAGAGTAATTAATAATGAAACACTAGAAAATATAAATCATGATGAAATGGCTATACTATTATGCAAAAATTAAGAAATATCCAATACAAAGTAAATTATATTCAGGAAAATATATCGTCTGCCAAGAATACCATATTTTTACCAGAAATTTTATGAGAATATGAAATAGATAAATTTAATATTGACTTTTATAAATTAAAACTAATTCGTATGGGAGTAGTTAAATATAAAATTAATTGCATAATAATTGCAAAAAAAATTCCGAAAAATTTTATAACCATTGATGTTAAATTATTAATGGCTATGTCTAATAATGACAATATTCAAATAGATCAGGAAAATTTATAAATTGTTGAAATTAACAGCCAGGCAAACAACGCATAGCAACGACAAGATGAACTACGCACAGTGGGGCCTTTGCTCATTTTGCGTAGCAAAAGTTTTAACTTTTGAACGAAGCAAAGAATGAAAAAATTGCATTTAACAGAGAATTTTTCAAGATTTAAAATGGATGTTTGCACAAGGTGATCCTTTCACAGGGTGATTCGCAGTTCTATGTCAAACATGAAAAATGTGATTTTAGTGATTTTTTATACAAAGTAATTAAATTTGTTAGGTTGTACCACTAACCATACAAATGTATGGTTAGTGGTTGTACTTAATTTTTTCTATATTATTTATAACTAATATGACTAGAAAAAAATATAAAAACATTTAATTTTTATGGCGATTTTGCTTTGGTTTTTGTTGTTAGAAAAGCAAACGGGCAAATTCGGTCAAACGAATCAATGTTCGTTATGCTACAGACGAAGAAAAAGCTGAGGCACTAGCCCAATCATTTAGCATGAACCATAGCTTAGCAGCAGGTCTCGGTGATATATTAACTAAAGCTGAAGTCGACGCTTCAATACGTACTGCAGCGCAAGTATCAGTAAGGCCTGAGAATGACTATTTTGTTACCACCAGCGTCATTAAAAAAAATTCTTAAAATGCTAAAAAAGAAAAACTCTCCTGGAACAGACGGTATCGACAATCTGTGCTTAAAAGCTCTCCCTCCGAAAGGAGTAAAGTTTCTTACTTGTATTGTAAATAAATGCCTAGAATTCTGTTACTTCCCCTCTTCATGGAAATGCGCTAGGGCTCTTCCGATTGCTAAACAAAACAAGTCCGCAGAGTTGCTATCTGCATATAGGCCTATTAGCCTACTGTCTTCAGTCAGCCAAATCTTAGAAAAAGTAATTAAAGAAAAACTAACCCAATTTATTGATGAAAACAATATCCTCCTATGCCATCAGTTTGGTTTTCGCAGAGAGCACAATACAGTTCAATCCCTAGTTAAAATTAAAAAATAATAAAAACAAATTTATCTATGTCCAAATCAACTTGAATGGTATTGTTAAACATCAAAGCCGCCTTCGACTATAACTTTAAAAATAGTTAAGTTTCTTAGAAAACCGATCCTTTGTCGTTCACCTAGGAAAAGCTACATCCACATCTATTGATATCCGTGCTCTTGGCTCTTGCTTATCACCTATCTTATATAACATATATACTTCCGATATCCCATCTCTACCCCACTGCACCACATCGATATTTGCGTATGACACCTTAATCCTTTGCTCAGGCCTACGCCTGGGAGGAAGATAATGTCAGGTACTTAGGCATCACACTTGACAAGAGACTTACTTTCAAAGGCCATGTAAATAACACATTGAAGCACTGAAAGCTGTGGTTCACTCTCTTTATCCATTGATAAATAGAAACTTAAGATTAAATTTGGAAAACAATATGTTCTATTCAGGTCTATTTTTCAAGCAGTATCATTTTACGGTTCATCTGTATGGTCAGATATAGCCAACTGTCATTAAAACCAGCTACAAATTTGTCAAAATAAAGTCATGAAACTCATCTTTAATCTTCCCTGGCATTACTTTACTATTGATAAAAACTAGACTAACGCGTCCATCGCAAAATTTTTTGTACAAATGTCATGAATCTAGTCATTCTTATATTAATGATCTGCCCTAGCCACTTAGTTTTAAGTTTGTTTACTTTTCTCGGAGTTTTTTCCATCTTTTTATTTTCTCCCCAAATTTATAAAATAATTTTTAACATACCACATATTGCAATGTATTGATATTGTAGAAGATAAGAATTAAATAGTTGACCTGAACTCTAAATTTTTAAAAATGCATTATTCACAAAACACTGCTATATTACAAAGAGTGAAAATAAACCATACCATACCATACCTCAATAATCGGTAAGAATCAAAATATGCAGTCTACCAAAGTTGAAAATTACTATAAAGATTAGAAGTTAACTAAAAAATTGCTAGCTCCTCAACGAATAAGCAAATGAGCATAATTATACCCTGAACCCATTGAACATGGGAAATCAGGGCATAATGGTTTTGTTAAACTGTCATATCTATGTAAGAGGCAGAAGGGGGCGTGGCAGATCCCACAAAGTATATATACTCTTGATTAGGGATACGAGCTGAGTTGATTTAGCCCCTGTCCGTCTGTCTGTCTGTCGTCCGTTACATCTCTCGTACATCTTTGGAGCTAGAGTCTCCAAATTTTGTATTTAGATTAATATATATTTTATACAAATTAGATTTTTGTTATATTTTGGATACCAGCAAAAAAAAAAATTTTTTTTTTAAATTTTATTTTACAAGCTTACATTTTTTCTCCGTTAATAAATACATAAATGGGTATATTTAAAAACGCAGATCGTACGGGGTTCACAGGATCTCCTAGCCGGGCACCACCGACTAACGTTTTCTTACTTATTATACCCTGAACCCATTGAAAATGGGAAATCAGGGTATAATGGTTTTGTTAAGCTGCCAAATGTATGTAACAGGCAGAAGGGGGCGTGGCAGACCCCACAAAGTATATATATTCTTGATCAGGGAGACGAGCTGAGTCGATTTAGCCCTGTCCGTCTGTCTGTCTGTCTGTCCGTCTGTCCGTCTGTCCGTCTGTCCGTCTGTCCGTCTGTCCGTCTGTCCGTATGTATGAACGCGTCGATATCAGAACATATAAGAGCTAGAGACTTGAAATTTTTTTTGGAAGTCCCTGTATAGCACGCGCATATCGAGTTTGTTTTAGAAAATCGATAACTATTCCCGTTCTTTTGTTATCGATTAAAAACCTTATCGAAATGAAGTTAATAAATTATATCTCATACATCTTTGGAGTTAGAGTCTCCAAATTTTGCATTTAGTTTCATTGATATTTTATACAATTTCGGTTTTTGTTAGATTTTGGATATTGGTTCAAAAATTTTCAAAAATTTTCAAATTGAAGGTTAGTTGCAAATATAGCCAATATGTGAATGAGTTTGCGATTTTATACAACTGAAAAATATTCAATATAATATGTAGATCATATGCTGAAAATTTCATTGAAATCCATTAAGTATCACAGAAGTAATTAAACAAAACGTTCTGTCAATTGCAACATGTGACCAGAAACCCACCCCTGTTTTCATTTTTTCTATACATGTGCACACACATTGAGACATTCGAATGCGAGCATTCTTGTCTGTTCTAAGAATCACAACAATAACAGCTGACTGCTTCAATTTTGTTATAATTCTTAGCTGCCTTTACTCTCAAATTTGCTACTGCTTGTCTAAGCAGTGCAGTGGTGGTGTTGTTAGAAGCGAGGCACGCCGTGCCGTGCGCGCAGATCTGGGATCGAGACCCGTCGATGTCAGATATTTTTATGTCGTCTTTTCTTAATTTTTTATTTTTTTCTTTTATTAAATTATTGTTACTCTTTAAAAATTATATTATATTCTTTAAAAAAAAAAATTCTTTTTGATTGTGAAAGTGCAAGATTAGATTTAATTAAATTTTGTATAAGTTTGTAATGTATACAAGATACGGAATATATTTAAAAACGCAGCTCGGACGGGGTTCAGGGGATCTCCTAGTCGGGTACCTCCGACTAGAGTTTTCTTACTTGTTTTTATTTTATATTATTAGAAAAAAGCCAATTTTTGAAACGATACTAAACTATCAACTATTTGAGCAGTACATTTTTTGCAATTCAAGAAACTCTACACACTGAAAAAAAGTACATTTTTCGACTTTAGATGTAAAAATCATGGCGATTTATTCAAATTAACGAAAAATTTTTAATTCTAATCTGTTTAATTATAATGTTTAAGTTACATTCTAAAAAACAGATAGCAAAACTAAAAATGTATAACAAAATAAACTACAACAAGTAAGAGTGCTCTAGTCGAGACTGCTCGACTAAGAGATACCCTGAACCCTGCGAAGATGCGATATTCAAATCATTTTACGCTTCTTTTATATATACATATACACAAAATACACATACACACACACACACATGCACACGCACGCACAAGCACTTTCTCTGCTACTGCGCAGTTTACGCAGCGACTGCGCGCGGGCAGCGCTTGGGCTGCAGTATGGGCTATATTTTGGAAACTTATTTGTTGAATAGGTTTGCTTCTAGATGGACTTTCATAATCAAACTTTTACAGCGTAATAATGACATTCATATGTATGTATGTATTTGCCAAAGCACAAGTCTCTAGTATTTGAAATACGTTTTTTTTCAAATTTGGTGGGAAGGGGGCGTGGTATCCAAAATCCAAAAATTGCAAAATGTTTGTATTCATTACACGGATACACACAGTAAATCTGAAGTCTATAGCTATAACGGTATTCAAAAACGAAGAAAAGTTATCGATTTTTATCGATAATAAGAAAATGGGAGGAGTTATCGAAAAAAAAATGATAAACTCGTACTGCGTAGGATATACACGAGTATACATTTCAAATTTCAGATCTCTAGCTTTTGTGGTTTGCGAGATCACTGCGTTCACACAGACGGACGGACGGACGGACAGACGGACATGGCTATATCGACTCAGTTTGTCGATCAAGTTTGATCAAGAATATATATACTTTATGGGGTCTGCCATGTCTCCTTCTGCCTGTTACATACATTTTCACAAAAACATTATACCCTGATTTCCCATTTTCAATGGGTTCAGGGTATAAAAACTAAGATTACTCATTTTTCAAGCTGTCAAAAAACTGTTAACACATTGCGTTTTCCAATTCTTATTTGCTCTAATTCTTCGAAACAACGGTGCTTTCCGTAATCTATGCTTTTTGCGTCTCTTAATGATTGTTTATTTTTGCATATTTTTCAATATGGTTTATAAATTTCGCTGAATACGCATCTAAAAGTAAATTACTTTAATTTTTTAAATACCTTGCAAGAGATTAGTCTTTAATGTGGTCCAGCTGATTTATTATAATCACAAGTTGGGCAAATCTTATACAGAATTAGTTTAAGTTTTCTGCAGCAAGGAAAACCACTACAATGTGAAAAATCGAGCGGAAAACGAAGGCAGACTTGAAAAAAGGGTACAGGTGGGCGTAAAAGGAACATTTACAGTTGGCTAGACCGCTTAAGATTGACCAAAATCCAAAAATATCAATACTGACCCTTGGCAAGGACCTTAGGGAAGAATGTCACCTAGATGTGCCACATGAAACAGTACGCCAGACCATTCTACGGCATAGGTACTCTTCCAGAATGCTTTCAAAATTTTACAGTCGGAATGATGTTTCTGCTTTTCAATGCAGTTAATGCCCTGCGCACTGCTCTAGGTGGACTATTGTAGCAGTACATCATTATTTTTATTTCCTCGCAAAATATGAGGTTTTCCCAAATTTCTGCCGGCTGACTAATCATGTGCTCAGCAATATTTAAGTTTTTTTTTTATGGGGAGTCGTCAAAGATAACTGTTACGCCGACAAACCAAAGACAATTAAAGATTTGAAGGACAACATTCGTGAACACAGGTGAAATACAGCTGCATATAAGAATCTTATGGATTTAGGCTAAGCTCAATTTTGAAGTTAAATAAAGAATCATTCTTTCAATGAACTTAAGACTTAAAACCTACAATTTTTCCTATTATCAGATTAACAGATTAAAATTAAAAAAGTTGAAAAATGTATTGATATTTTGTTTATTTGCATGATCATCAATTTATATTGGCTACATTATTTACAAGTATAAAAGTGAAAAGCATAAAAATCTGTTATGGAAAGACACTGCCGTAATCAACAGCTAATTTGTTAAATGAGATACATACATTTTTTTTTTCAATCACCGAAAATTGATAGGTTTTTTTTTTTTAGCAGAATAGGCGATAATATTGGAATGATTTGTTTAATGTTGTTTATTTTGTTGATGCGATTTCTGCTGTTGTTGTCTGGTTTGCTCATTCTGCAGTTGGTCTTTATGCTGCTGTTTTTGTTCCTGCTGCTGCTGTACAGGAAGCTGTTGTTTTTGCATAGGTGAAGGTGTCTGATCATTGTGCTGTTGCAGCAAGGTCTGTTGTTGGTATTGCGGAGACACTGGTTCATGATGAACACCTTGTTGCTCTTGCTGGTAAGTAGGGTGTTCCTGCTGGTGACCAGGTTGCTGGTAGATGGGCTGCGGCTGCTGATAAGCTGGAACTGGCTGGGGCTGTCCATACTGCTGCTGTTGGGCATATTGCTGCTGTTGAAGATGATACTGTTGCTGCTGCTGCGCAAGCAATTGATTTGGTTGCTGGTAGTGCAGTTGAGCACCTTGCGAAGGTGACTGATATGGTGCTTGGGGTGGCACTGCGTAGTAGCCTTGCGGCATATTGGGATGTGGGGGTAGCTGACCTTGGGAAATCATGCGCTGTACTTCTTCCTGACGTCGTCGCTCAAACTCCAAATACTCCTCATGCGAAAACTGCGGTTGTTGATCAATTGTCTCCCACTCTGGGTCCTTCTGAAACTCTTCCTTTACGGTCTGCTGCATGAATTCATCTATACTGATAAGTCCGTCATGATTAGTGTCAGTTTCCTAATTTTATTGGGGTCGAAAATGTGTTAGACATTTAAACAAGTATTATTTTTCAAGGCTATTATTATAATTCTACCTGAAAGTAATGCTCCCGCATGCGTTCCATTTCTTCGGCACGTTCGCGCATATCATCTTCAGGTAAATTGCTTTGGTATACCTTGTCCAGTTCCTTGACGAAAAGTGCCTTTACTTCAGCTTCATCCCAAAATCCATTGCTGTCAATATCGTGAATGGAAAAGAATGTTTTTGGATTGAAATCGTCCTTGTCCATATGATCCTGTTTCTCCCAGACTTCCTCTAGTTGCGCTTTGTTACCTGGATGATGAACTTTCTCGTGGTGCTTGTGTTTTTGTTCCTTATCTTTTATTTCTGCATCGAATTTTTTTCGAGACTCCTCATCCATTACTTTCTTTTGCGCTTCCCGTTCGAATTCCTTTTGCATTTCGTACTCTTTGAACTCACCTCGTCGCTTACGATCGGCCTCAGCCAAATCGTCAGAGGTTTTTTGAATGAGCTTACGCAAATCTTCGATTTCGAAAGTGTGTTCATTGCCATGATCCACATGTTGTGGCACTTTCAAATGGTCGCGATCAATGTCATTACTTAGCTCGAACTCTTTGTTGGCGAGTTCACGCAAACGTTCCAACTCACGACGTTTTATCTCATCCAGTTTTGTGCGCACATGATGATTCACATAATCCAGCTCTTGTGCAATTTTTCCACTCTAAATAGTTCGTGATTATTGGCGTAATTCTCAAAAAGAATCAGAAAACTTACACGTATGTCGGCCTCTGGTGCTTTGTCCAGTTTCTTCCTAAACTCGGGGTCAGCTTCTAGGGCCTCTACTACTTCACGCAAGTAGCGTTCATATTCCAATGCAGCCTCTACGTCAGCTGTGGCAGGTGTGCTGCTCGGCTCCTTGCTTTTTTCTTCCTTTTTATTGTGCGTTACAGGCAATGCCACAACTATAGAAGTAACTAGAGAAAGCGCTAGTATAACATTCGCCAGAATATATTTCATTGTAAACCGTGCTACTTCTGATTGATTTTCAAAAACGAAAAACAACTGTGTAAATAAACTTCAGAAATCTAAATGTTTTCTGACGTGTCTGCCTATTTTCTGTGCTATAAGCTTGGCTATTGTTTTGTCACTGAGTGTTACCAGCTGTTTTATTTAGTTAAATTTCAGCTCTTCTTTTCGATAAAAAATACCCAAATTCAAAACCTTCAAAATGCAGTTTTAAAAAATGAAAACAACGAAATTAGTAAGCAATTCAATTAATTTTAATTTTTATATCAATTGAACTCGCCGTGAAGGAGTACTAATTGAATAATGTATCGATAGAATTTCGATATAACTATCGCTAAACAGCTTATTATAAATGTTAGTTGCTTAGGGTTACTGAGATACGTTAAAACTTGTATCAGTAACAACACTAACATATTTAAATTCCATAATTTAATCCATTTTTATTATTTAATGATATAGAGCTCTGAGATATACCACTAACCATACAACACATAGATGCGTCAACTAGAACAAAGTTATTCCACGCTAAAAAAATTTGTGCGGGGTGGACCACTCAACTTCGTATTTGCTCGGCTCGGTCGCTTTAGTAAAAATATGGTCCGGCAAAATACATACATACATACACATACATATGTATATTCGCGTTGACAACACAAGATCAAACGAATGTAGTGAATATACATACATACATATGTATGTATCTATGCCCGTGTTCTGCAGCTATGTACATAATATAAAAATTAAAAAGGTGAGTTACAATAATTTATTTGTATGTGTGCATACATACATGCATATGTACATATGTATATATTTATTATGTGGTGTTGGTTTTAGGCTCCAATGGGCCTAAAATTCAGTGCTAGGGTTAAATTTAAGTTTTAAAGTTTAAGAATAAACAAGTCAGAAAGGTATACTCGGGGATTCCAGACTAGAAAAATCCTGATCTCCTGTACACGAACACATTAATATGTACATATGTATGTACGTATTTAATAATAAATAAAAAAACTCTAGGCGGGGATCCCGATTGGGAGATACCATGAACCCCGTTCGATCTGCGCTTAAAAATATACGCATGTTACCGCGTCATTTGCGAAAAAAACATCGCCGGGGTTTGAGTCGACAAATTTAACTTGCCGTACATCGCCTCTACCAACAGTGCCACTTTGTGGTGGTCACAATCACGATTGAGGAATACTAGGTTATGCAAAGCGGTCTGTTAAGTTAACAGTAGACAAAATAAAAACGTAAACTGTTTTTTATTACCAGTTATATATAGATTCTTTAATCGGAAAATATAATGGTTTTATTTTTTTTTTTTGTTCTAAACCGTTTTCTATGCAGTTATTGCTCATGTAGTCCGTTGACCACTCTTATTTTCGTGTTGAATAGCCTTTACTTTATTTTCCAAGACTTTAAATTGGAAAAACTGAATAGTATTAATAAGTATTATTCGTTTCCCATCAATCCACATCATTATATCTACCACTTTCCATCATTATATTGAGAATCTGATGGCCAAAGATGATGTGCAGCATTGGTAGCTTCTGCCAAGATCTCTGGAACTGGTTCAGGCTGATTATTTCTTTATTTGGGCTTTAAACAAACATTCATACGCAGAGTCCGAGTTTTTAATTGCTGCACTACGTTTTATTTCATTCTTTCGTATGTTTCTGACATTTCTGCAGGTGTGAGCAGCAGGTTTATTGATGCACCTTCAACGTGTATTATACTAAAATATTTAGATAGATTGTCATAAATAAGCATTACTTTATGGCGAAAACTCAGTGAACACTGTCTATTAACCATTATTCCTGACATATAATCTATTTTGGGCATATAATTGCTGCTGCCAAAAGACCCCACAGTTTTTGCCATTATCTATATATTTTTGGTATTTTTAGGAAGTAAAATTAAGGATTGACTATTTATATTTTGTTTACTATTGAAATTAGCTTTTAAATACTTTATTTTGTTTGCTTTGCAGCATTTTCCCGATCTCAGTTAAGGTGCCCGCCAAACTTCAACTGGGACAACAGAGCACAATGTGATAATGTGACGTCACAACAAACTGTTAATTAGCATTAAAAGTAACGGAACTCGTCTTTGCGTAACCTACTGTGTCTTTTAACAGTGATCATATGGTGATTTGCCATTTTCGTTGGATTCAGGATTTTTTTGTTTCGCATGTGTTAAATTGATGTTGCCCTGGTTTGAGTAAATGAATAAGTGAAACTAGTTCAGCTTTATAAAAATTTTTGTCAAGAATGGTTCCATCAGCTGATGAGACTTGTAGCAACATTTAGGTTTGAAATTTAAAGTATGGCACAAAGTGCAAATGTAGCTGAACAAAGCAAACCAATGAAAAAAACGGTATTGACTAGTGTAGAATATGCACAAATTTGTCAGTTTATTAATGAATTCAGCTGTGGTGGCCTGCCAATGGACTGCGAGCTAAAAATGGTAAATCGCGTCTTCACTGACATTGAACCATTAGCCCTGGTCTGCATATTACAATCGCAACTATTTAACAAGGTGCGCGGCCAGCATTGGCGATATGATAACCGCGCCGAAAAGCTGTTGAAAACGTAAGTTTAAATATGTAGCTCGTTTTTATGGCTTTCTAAATGAATGCTTTGACACTTTTGCTTAGTTATGACGATCAGTGCCACTTGTATAAGGATAATGCTCATCTTATGCGCATGGCCTGTGCGGAATCAATAAATCCCATATCGTTGTGCCGGCTTCTACTGCAAGAGAAGTATGATTTGAAGCAAAGACCTGTTGTTTCCCAATTGCTAAAGCATCCCCATTTGATCAACGATGGACGTCTAGCCGCCAACATACAACAGTGTTTATACAGCGACAATCAGGAGGGACCTATTACAGATCTTCGACGACGAATAATTGGCGAAGAGTACGAGTTAAAACTTAAAAACTTGGCTAATGAAGCTGGCATTTATTTCTATGATGAGCGAGATTTGCGCCGTATGGGATATGACAAGACGCCCGACATCAAGGTTATATTGCCGTTCCTTTACAAAGGTCTTGTAGTTAACTGGATAGAGAGCAAGGCTAATTTCGGAGATCCAAAAAGCCACAAATGGAACATACAGCAGCAATTACTGAGCTATTGCAATCGGTAAATGTTATCTTTGCTATTCAGTTTTGGATTCTATTCATATATCTATCTTATATTCTTAGCTTTGGACCTGGTATCATTATTTATTGGTTTGGATATCATGAAGAAACGCCGCAGTTACCGGATAATAATATTGGTATAACAATTTTAGCAGATTTTCCCGATCGCGAACATTTGGATTTAATGCAAATGCCAGAATTATCGACTGTTTGAGCCTTTGAAATGTTACATTTAACATCTTGACTCCTTTGTTTATCAATTTTTGTGTTTTAATATATTCCCATTTATATACATACATATATAAGTTTTAACAGTGTACAAAAACTTTATTTTTGCATAAATAGTATATATATATGTATACATATATATATATATATATATATAAAGTATATTAATTGAACTAATACCCAATGTATTTAAGAATTATTGTTACAGAAATGAAAACATTTATTATTTAAGCCAATCAAATGTATGTTTTTAAAGATAAGTTTGCAGACGTTTTTGCGTTTTATTTTAAATTATTGATTGTTTAAAAATATTATTGTTGCAATTATTCGTACTGGTAGGCAACTCGTCGTTTATTTGATAACATTTGAACTTGTTATACAAAATCATTCAAACGCGCGTTACAGGTCTTTCAGCTCCTCGGGCATATCATTTTTCGGATGCTTGTTCTCAAAATGTTGCTTGTAAGTTTTAGGGTCTGGCATCTGTGACTGTGTGGATGAATTTAAGTTTTAATTTTATGAATATTAAAGCTGTTTAGATAATGTGGTTTCTTACTTTGCAGAGTACACAAACGTGTACAAGTGCTTTTTGAGCCGCTTTCTTTTGGTCGTTTGCACTGTGGCCCTGCTGCTTTTTCATTTTCGCTTGTTTTTCAGCGGCCTTTGCTTGCGATTGTATTTTTTGATGACCGCGTGCCATTGCTCCAAAGCGGTTGATTTTTCAAGCCCTTTAAAAAAAGATATCCAATTTCGTGTTGTAATTATTAATCAGTAAACATAAGCAATAGTTAAATATTTATATAAATCAATTTTTTTTGACTATCATTTTTTTAACTGCACAACACTAGAAAGCACAGCCAATTAAGATTTGGCATGTCGGACGCTTGTCTGTATTCTCTCGGTAACTCTGTGTTCAAAAATGAATAAATTATTGATACGTTTTAATCCTTCCATGTAAATAGAAATACTTGATAGACGTCATCAGAAATACATACATATGTATGTAGCTGCAAGTGTATATCGGCTGCTATCTCCAGCCATCTTTTTTAAACACGTTTTTGTTCATTTAATGACCACGTTTTATTTGGCTCACCTAATTGTAAATTTGGTAGAAAGATGTACGGATACAGTTATTGGCAAACTTATAATTTTTTGTAATTTACAAACTACGTGTTTTCTGATACCCGAATTTATTGACACTTGCTTAGCGTAAATTTCTCTGTGTAGTTTGTTTTTTATTTCATAGTATTACGAATTGAGACCTCTGCTTTTGTTGTGTTAAGTGCTGTGAAACAATTTATCGGTAGAACGCAAGTTTTTTTGGTCGTCCACCCTAAACTATCGATATGCCAGAAGTACAACACTAAACGTTTATTTCTTATAATTCAAATTAATAGATTTACTTCCACCACTAACCATAAAACACATAGATGCAGTGATGTCAATTCCGCTTTTTTCCCGTCAGATCTGGTTTTCTAAAAAGTCCAATTGCGGGAAAATTTTGAGAACACCGGAAAGCGGGAATTCTAGCTTTTTTGAAATACGAAAAAGCTTTTTTTAGTTTTTTTTTTCATTTCTTTTCTTTCTTAATTTTTTTCTCACTATTTTGCAAGCAATATTTATAGAAAGACATGGGCATTGGGGCTGGAAGCAAAAAATTAAACCTAGTCGAGACTGCTCGACTAAGAGATACCCTGAACCCTGCGAAGATGCGATATTGAAATCACTTTACACTATTTTTATACATAAATATATACAAACAACACATACACTCACACACACACATGCACAAGCACTTGCTCTGCTACTGCGCAGTTTACGCAGCGACTGCGCGTGGGCAGCAGAATGGGCTATATTATAGAAACTTATTTGTTGAATTAGTTTTCTTCCAGATGGACTTTCGTAATCAAAGTTTTACAGCGTACTAATGACATATTTATGTATGTATTTGCCAAAGCACAAGTCTCTAGTATTTGAAATACGTTTTTTTCAAGTTTGTAGGGAAGGGGGCGTGGTATCTAATCTATTGCAAAATGTTTGTACCCATTACACGGATATACACAGAAAATTTGAAATCTATAGCTCTAACGGTATTCAAAAACGAAAAAAAAAATATCGATTTTTATCGATAATAGGGAAATGGGATGAGTTATCGAAAAAATGATAAACTCGTACTACGTAGAGTATACACCAGTATACATTTCAAATTTCAGATCTCTACCTCTTGTGGTTTGCGAGATCGCTGCGTTCACACGGACAGACGGACATGGCTATATCGACTCAGCTTGTTGAGCTGATCAAGAATATATATACTTTATGGGGTCTGCCGTGTCTCCTTCTGCCTGTTACATACATTTTCACAAAAACATTATACCCTGATTTCCCATTTTCAATGGTTTCAGCGTATAATGAAAACGGGGGTGTGTTTCTGGTCACATGGCGCAATTGACTAAACGTTTTGTTTAATTACTTTTGTGATACCTAATGGATTTCAATGAAATTTTCAGCATATGATCTACATATTATATTGAATATTTGTCAATTGCCTAAAATTGCAAAATCATGCACATATTGGCTATATTTGCAACTAACCTTCAATTTGAAAATTTTTGAAAAATTTTGAACCAATATCCAAATTATAACAAAAACCGAAATTGTATAAAATATAAATGAAACTAAATGCAAAATTTGGAGACTCTAGCTCCAAATATGTACGAGATAGAATTAAAAAACTGTATTTCAAAAAGGTTTTTAATCGATAACATTAAAACGGTAATAGTTATCGATTGTTTGAAACAAACTTGATCTGCGCCTGCTATACAGGGACTTTCAAAAAAAGGTATAGGTTCTGAGATCGCCGCGTTCATACATACGGACAGACGGACAGACGGACGGACGGACGGACGGACGGACAGACAGACAGACGGACAGGGCTAAATCGACTCAGTTCGTCACCCTGATCAAGAATATATATACTTTATGGGTCCTGCCACGCCTCCTTCTGCCTGTTACACACATTTAACAAAACCATTATACCCTGATTTCCCATTTTCAATGTGCTCAGGGTATAAAAAGCAAAATGTCGGTAATACATACAATACAATACAATACAGTACGGAAGATATAGCATCCGCGTTGCAAACGGAAGATTCTTTCTGCAATATATTTAACGAAGTCTTAAATAGAAATGATCTTATAGATGGTCTAGAATACAGAGTTTATGAAATCTATGTTTACATTATAGACCATCTTAAAGTAACTCAAAAGTTTTAAATATGTGACATTGATTGTACTGCAATGGAGTTAACCTTGTCAAACAACACTTTTTTTGCAGAGCTTCGCTCAGATGCCGGACTACAACCCAGTGCAAATGAATCTCTGAGTACAAATATTCCAAGGATAAACCAAATGTTTACTACAATAGAAGTCGAGGGACGATATAAACAAGCTCCACCACACGTCAAGAATTAGGACGTAACTCGAAAATTTGGAGCCGGTGCCCAAAATATAACAAAAATCAAAATTGTATGAAGTTCAAATGAAACTAAATGCATAATTTTTAAACTTTAACTCCAAAGATTAGAATTAGAATTTAAAAACTGAATTTTGATAAGACTTTTAATCGATAACATTGAAACGGGAATAGTTATCGAATTTTTGAAACAAGATTTTAAGAAACAAGTAAAGTCTCTAGATCTTATAGGTTCTGAGATCGACGCGATCATACATACGGACTCGACTCGATTAGTTATTTGAGGTTCGTGGTAATCCGAAACTATTGATCTATTCATGACGACCAAACCAAAGAATAATTGCTATCGCAAGATCCAATGAAGAGAACCTACGTTTTCCTACTACGTTTTCCACCAATATCTAAATGACATTTAGTTTTCAATAATATGAATGATTTGGAAGAATTAATGGATGAGCTTAAGGAACCAAGACACTGCTACAAAGGTAAAGATTCAAAACCAATTTGTCTCGAGCCCCACGTTGGTGCCATTTAAAATATGTAGTGTATAGGTTTGCTAGGGTTCCAACTCTCATCAAGAGAGCGAAATCTATTTAACAGCGGATATTATTATTATTATAATAAATATACTCGCAAATCGGGTAAAACTGTATTTTCTACATTTTTAGAGCTAGGAACTTCAAATTTTACGACTAAATTACTGTTGACTTCCTCTACTGATTTACCAAAAACTATATTACACAATATATGTCGGATCGTTCAGTTACACTGAGTGTGTGTTGGTGCGTCTTTGGGTATTTCACAAAAATTATATATGTTCCTGATATTGCTTCAGCCTTTGTAAGGGCTGTGATTGGTTAATTGAGTTGTCGCTACTATAAAGTACCGTTTCAGTGAGGCGACGGCTCGGCGGAGCTGTCGTCGAGTGTGGTTCGGTATGAGGCACAAGAAATATATACATATACAAGTATACCAATTGGGGGCGTGGGAAATCATAAAATGGAGCTGGTAGCGTTTGGGCCGTGAATGAGTAATCTGCAGTCTGTAACTCCCGACTGCAACGTTCTTACTTGTTATACTCATCTACGAAAGTGAAATCAGTATATTGGGTTTGTGTAATGTAAGTCTTGCTGTCCGTCCGTCTGTCTGTCCGTGTGAAAAACTGTATCTTTTACAGTTTTAAAGCTAGAATGCTCAAATTTAGCATGTGAGTTACTGTAAAGATCCTTCAATATATATATTTAATATGTAAATCCACGCCCACTGGAGGCGTGACAAGTCGGATCAGACTATATAGTGATTTATACATATTCTTTAATATCTTGAGCACTATTGATGCTAGAGACTTGAAATTTTGAATATATAGTCGGGTTACCAACATAAGATCAAAGATTTATAGCGGATATATCTACGCCCATAGGGGGCGTGTCAAACCGCAAAAGTTTATATCTCTTAAAGTTTTAGAGCTAGAAACTTAAAATTAGATAATTGAGTTACTGGTGACCTCCTCTATCGATGACCCAAAAACAAATGTTATGCCGTTTGGCATATGCGTGACATACCGAAAAACACCCTGTAATTTCCACATTTTTTTAGCGTAAGCTTACAAATTTTGCCGTTACGTCACTTTGGACTCCTTCAAAGGATTGTCCAAAAATGACATGTCTACGACCTCAAAGGGCGTACCAAACTGGAAAAAATTATTATACCCTGAACCCATTGAAAATGGGAAATCAGGGTATAATGTTTTTGTGAAAATGTATGTAACAGGCAGAAGGAGGTGTGGCAGACCCCATAAAGTATATATATTTTTGATCAGCTCAACAAACTGAGTCGATATAGCCATGTCCGTCTGTCCGTCCGTCCGTCCGTCCGTCCGTGTGAACGCAGCGATCTCGCAAACCACAAAAGCTAGAGATCTGAAATTTGAAATGTATACTCGTGTATATCCTACGCAGTACGAGTTTATCAACTTATTAACTCATCCCATTTGCTTATTATCGATAAAAATCGATACCTTTTCTTCGGTTTTGAATACCGTTATAGCTATCGATTTCAGATTTACTGTGTATATCAGTGTAATGAATACAAACATTGTGCAATTTTTGGATTTTGGATACCACGCCCCCTTCCCCCCAAATTTGAAAAAAACGTATTTCAAATAAAGAGACTTGTGCTTTGGCAAATACATACATATGAATGGCATTATTACGCTGTAAAAGTTTGGTTACGAAAGTCCATCTAGAAGAAAACTAATTCAACAAATAAGTTTCCATAATATTGCCCATTCTGCAGCCCAAGCGCAGCCCGCGCGCAGTCGCTGCGTAAACTGCGCAGTAGCAGAGAAAGTGCTTGTGCGTGCGTGTGTGTGTGTGTATGTGTTGTTTATACATATGTATATATGTATAAAAGAAGCGTAAAGTGAATTGAATGTCGCATCTTCCCGTGGTTCACGGTATCTCATAGTCGAGCAGTCTCGACTAGAGCACTCTTACTTGTTTATTAATTTTATTTTACAAGCTTAGCTTTTTGCTTTAATAAATACATAATTAGGTATATTTTAAAACGCAGATCGGCGGGATACAGAGAATCTCCTAGTCGGGCACCACCGACTAGAGTTTTCTTATTATACCATGAACCTAATAACAGGCAGATGGAGGCGTGGCAGACCCCATAAAGTATATATATTCTTAATCAGAATGACGATCTAAGTCGATTTAGCCATGTCCGTCTGTCCGACCTTTAATGGTTTTTTAGTTGTAACTCTTAAAGTAATCAACATATTGGTATAATATTTTGTGTAAAATAAAGTGTATTAAAGATAATAATATGTGATATTCGCTCTCAAAGGAAAACGTTGCTGCTGTACGTAGACATTATTGGTACACTGTACATATATGTATATGTACATATGTGTATATGGAGATGATAAAAATTAATCAATTTTAAACATAAATATTTCTTAGGTATATTTAAATACTATTGGTAGAATTAATTACAAAACTTATACGTATATGTATAATTAACTTCATATATATATTATTTATATTATTATTATCTTTATTGGTTACACCTTAACAATGTATCAAAAGTTAAACTAACATGCTTGCATTATTGTCGCAAAATTCATAAATATTATCAATAAATGTAATTTCTTTAACTATTTCCGTATTTGTCTCCAACGACATTTGCTTAAGGTTGTTTATTAGGTACATGTCTTGTTTCATCTCGTTTTTCAGCTTGAGAAGCTCGTGTTCTGATTTAAAAATAGCATCTGCATAGTAATTCCGTAATTTTCTTACGGAAGAGTCGATGCCCCTATTCTTATAGATCTCGTTCTGTATTTGGTACTGCTTGCACTTGTGTATTAGTTGACACGTTAGATGGTATTCCTTTTCGTATCTGGCATTCATCTCGACGTTCAAGGATGCCAATTTGTTGCGTAAGCTATTCCGTATAGCCAGGTCTTTACGGCGACGTCGAATGCAATTTTTGCTGATAAATGTTTCGTATGTGGTTTTTCTCTTACGATGGTTGTTTTTGAGAAAGCTTTCAGTAGATTTATTTGTATTCGACTGTTCGTAATGTTGATCTGGTAATATGGCGTTAACTACTTTGTTAAGCGTTTCCTTTTTTGACGGAACATTGTTTTTATTGTCGACTTTGGCTATGGTTTTGTATGTTTTAATAACATTTTTTCCCTTAGTCACGCTTTTGAAATTCAAAAGCCTTTTTAGCCAATTGAAAATTGAAAATCTATTGAAGGGTGGGTAAAAATCAGTAAACCATTTAAATCTTGATTCCGATTCCTTAAGATCTTGCCGTAGTTTGAGAGATAGACACAGCTGCAAAATATAAACGGTAAAATATAAATATAAAGTATATTCATATAGCATATAATTATATTTAAAGCATTTTAGAGAAATTGCTACTAGCCCAAAAAATCAATGAAATGTTTGTAATTAATGTGCATTGATAAAGTGCACGAACAACCAAACTGAACACCCTGCCCCAGATCCGAGAAAAAAAGCATAACTTTTAATATTAAAATCAGTAGACCCAGGTAATATATTTTTATTTTTTTTTACTATTGATTCATAATCAAGTTATATGCTATTAAAGTGTTAAACTAGAAACTACATATGTATTTACTATGTGTGTAATAGCAAGTGACTAATGGTCGGAGCAGGGAGGCAATGAAGGTTGCTTCTAAACACAAATTTCACATTTTCAGTCGCGTGTGGCGCCAGACGGTCGGGAAGACACGAAACAAAAAAAACACACCTATTATGCAATCACTGTCGACATCGTTCCTGCATTTGGGCCTAGTTTTTGAACGGCATGTCGGAAGGTTATGATGTCAGGGTGGTAACGGGAAGTATAGGCTTAGTGCATATTACCTCATTGTGCACACGGCTCCAAGCTAGCCAAATAGGTAAAATGGCCATCTCGCTATCGTAGCTGCGCTCGATACCACGCCAGCGTTCCGTTATAACGAAATCGTTGTAGTCACGCAATTCTGCTCCAGAGTTTGAGCCATGGTCATCATCTTTTTTTTTTTTTTGCACTGCGCAAACGTAACAATAAAAAAATAAACAAGTAACAAAACTCTAGTCGGTGTGCCCGACTAGGAGATACTCTGCTACCAATACCGCTTCTACCAACACCACTTCACTATAAAATTTAAACTAAAGTAGCAGCTGACAATTCAATCGCAATTGCGATTTTTTTTTTAACGTATGTGTAGTATATACTTATAGGAAAAAATTTGTCAATATACCAAACGTTTTGTTTAATAAATTCTGTTTTACTAAACGGATTTCAATTAAATTTACCGCAAATTATCTACATATTCATACATGCATATATTTAGTGAAAATGAAAACTTAACATATGGCCTTTATTTGCAACTGAACTTCAATTTAAGGAATTTGGTAATATTTGGAGTCGGTATCCAAAATATAGCAAAAATCAAAATTGTATCAAATACACATTCTACTAAACGCAAAAATTTAGTTTTAGACTAGGATATTATGCTTATTTTTATTTTTAACTTGACATGGTTTAACATAAATAATTTTTGTCTTTTATAATAAAGCCTATAATCTTTAGGAAAAATAACGGATGGACAAATTCGGAGACAGACGGTAATGGCTTCTTCTGATCGTTAATACATAAATACATACGCCTGAATATTTTTGCATGTCTCTATCTTTTAAGTGAATAGGAATATAAACTCACCTAGATTAATTTTAGAGATATAATTGTTGAGGTTTTTCTTAGTATTATTAGCATTGGCATTGTATAGCTCGTCCTCAATCAGCGCTTTGATTATCTCATTACATGTTGTTGTGTTAGTTACACCCGATACATAACGTAACTCATTGTTTAGCCAAATGTGTAATTCTTCATTGCTTTGTTTCTGTTGGCGCAGATATCAAATATATTGGTTATTAGTTTAGTTGCAATACTACATACCTCCTCTTAGAAATAAGCACTGGTGACTATGATGTAATCATGTAGTTTTATTGAATATCTTATAAATATCTACAGTCGAATAAAAAAAAATCAACAGTCGAAAAAGGTAAAAAATATATAATTTAAAAGTGGAGTTCTATTCGAAACAAGTAAGAGTTCTCTACGTCGAGACTGCTCTACTAGGAGATCCCATGAACACTGCGAAGATCCGATATTCCGCTTGGGCTACAATATGCCTATATATATTATGGAACTTATTTGTTGAATAAGTTTTCTTCTAGATGGACTTTCGTAATAAAACTTTCAGAGCGTGATCATATCATTCATATGTGTGTATTTGTCAAAGCACAAGTCTCTAGTATTTGAGGCGAATATTAAAATTGTATAAAATACCCATAAAACTAAATTCAAGGCTGAAATTCAATTTTCGATTTCAATAATCGATAACATTAAAACGGTAATAGTTTTTAATTTTTGAAACAAACTATTGTAGATCTGCGCATGGGCTGAATAATGGAATAATGGGAATAATATGAGAACTTATGTATTTATTTACTTATTTACTTATTTACTTAATCAAATTTTCAGAGCGTAATAAACAAAGTCAAATTATCGATTTTTATCGAAAGTAAAGAAATCGGATGAGTTATCAACGAAAATCATAAAGTCGTACTTTCAGATTTCTAGATTTTTGTGGTCTTTTATTATTTATTTTACTGTTAAATAAAAAAAAAATTACTTTTTTATTAATAATAATTGATTACTTTTAAACAATGAATCTGAGAGCTTACGGTATCAGAGAAATTTACCGAATGGATGATTTATCGATTGTTTAATGGTTAAGGTAAACCATTTCTAAATTAAAATTACAATTCTTTAAATATATAAACATATGTATAAAATACTCTTCCAAATAAATCTGTTTGCTTGATTTTAACCTATTACTGGGGTATACTTACCATAGTGTTATTAGCGCCGCAGAGGGGTACGAAACGATTTCGATGGCGATGAGGATGACGTCGATTGGTATCCTTGGTAGGTTGGTTATTTTCAGTTGTCGTGTTGTCATGTTTATTTTGGGTATATATTGTGAGCAGGGGAGCATCTATATTTACTTTAAGTGCTGTCACTTTTTCATGCATCAAAAGATTAGCTCCTAGTTTTTTTTTTCTGCTGGTGTGAATTTGGAGACCATGTGGATTTTTTGGCATAAGTATGGGGCTATCAGGAAAATTCAATAGCCGAGAAGCCGGTGCATGATCATCAATGAATGTTGAATTTTGCTGTTGCTGCATTGTCATGGTGGTAAATAGGCTCATTAATTACTCCTGCGGTGAAAAACCAGGCGAAGTCTCACTGTAATTATATGGGCTTGTGTAAATTAATGCTTATTTTTTCATATACATGGTATATGGTTGTTTGTATATATGTGTGTATACTGTGGTTTGATTTCTGAAACCACACAAAACTTTCTGTTGACGGTTAGTTTAATGAAAGCCAACGCCTCTCTCACAATCCATTAAGATTTGTTGCTAGCGATTAAATAAATTATGCATGAGTTTCTATTGCATAACTAACTTTTTATGTAGAGTCTCTACTACGCCATTACAAAGCTCACCTGCCCAGCCGATTGTCCACGTTAATTATTAGAAAACTATTCATATTGGGCTGCAGTATGGGCCATATTCTGGAAACTTTTTTGCTGAATAAGTTTTCTTTTAAATGGACTATCGTGATCAAACATTTAAAGAGTAATATTGACATTCATATGTATGTCTTTGCCAAAGTACAAGTCTCTAGTATTTCAAATACGTTTTTTTCTAAATATGGGGGAAAGGGGAGTAGTATCCAAAATCAAAAAATCCAAACGAAACAAAATTATCGTTTTTATCGATATGAAAATGGGAAAAGTTATCGAAAAAAAATGCTAAGCTCCTACTGCGTATGGTATACACATTTCAAATTTTATCTGTGGCTCTTGTGGTTTACGAGATAGCTGCGTTTGCACGGACGGACGGACGGGCAGACGGACAGACGCACATGTCTATATCGACTCAGCATGTATAAGAATATATGTATATATACTTTATGGGGTCTGCCACGCCTCCTTCTGCCTGTTAAATACATTTTCACAAAAGCATTATACCCTGATTTCCCATTTTCAATTGCATCAAAATTAAAAAATAAAAACATGTTTTAAATACTAGAGATTTGTGCTATGGCAAATGCACACATATGAATGTCATTATTATCGCTAATAGTGCAGCCCAATTGCAGTCGCTGCGTAAACTGCGCAGCTAGTAGAGCACGTGCTTATGCGTGCGTGTGTGTGTGTGTATGTGTTGTTTATACATACATATGTATATATGTATAAAAGAAGCGTAAAGTGAATTGAATGTTGTGTGTGTTGCATGTGTTGTCTGTAATGTATATATAAAAGAAGCGTAAAGTGGTCGGAATATCGGATCTTCGCGGTGTTCAGGGTATCTCCTAGTCGAGCAGTCTCGACTAGAGCACTCTTGCTTATTTTTCTTTAAGCTCTGTGTCCTAAATGCATTATACATTAAACAAGTAAGAAAACTTTAGTCGGGGTTACCCGACTAGGAGATCCCCTGAACCCCGTCCGATCTGCGTTTTTAAATACATTCCGTATCTTGTATACATTACAAACTCATACAAAATTTAAATAAATTGACAATCTTGCACTTTCACAATCAAAAAGTCTCTAGGTCTTATATGTTCTAATATCGACGCGTTCGTACATACGGACAGACGGACAGACGGACAGGGCTAAATCGACTCAGCTCGTCTCCCTGATCAAAAATATATATACTTTATGGGGCCTGCTACGCCTCCTTCTGCCTGTTACATACATTTGACAGCTTAACAAAACCATTATACCCTGATTTCCCATTTTCAATGGGTTCAGGGTATAAAAATATTTACTCATGGACCCGTTGCTTTAATAATTTGATATTTTAATTAGTGAATGATCGAAACAATTCAAATTTGACTTGATTAACGTATTGTCTAAATCGTGAGATTTACTTTTAAATATTATGTTTGTTTTATGTTTCTTGTCTTGCGTATTTGTTCTGGTAAAATTTTCATGAAATTGATATAATAGCTAAAAAATCTCATATTTACCAAAAATTTACATCAAAAATCATTTCGTTTTGTGGGTATACTACTAGTGACTACCTCTAAAAATAAAATTTTAACCTATAATATAGATACGTAAGTCCCCCTACTTGTTTTCTGTGTGATTTGCCACTAAACACAAGCAATGAAGTAGCGGAGATGGTAGAAGTAATTCTCATAATCGAATAATACAATTTATGGAGTATATTTCAAAACGCAAATTGGTGCTCTTTTTCTTGTGCTGTTCTGTAAGCACATTGCAATCTGAATATAATGACAATTTCTCCTGCTTTTTATGCATGTTCATATGTATTGTATTTTGTATGAGAATGATTATTGCATCTAAGATATGCCTACGAAAATTAGCCAAATCATTAATATATAACTATACTATTATAAATAATTATATATAGATATGTATATCTACTGTATCTAATTCATAACACATATATGAATGTGTGGATAGTTAAATAAAAAAAAAAAAATTTATATATATATATGTGATACTTAATCTGATGATGACGTTGATATTATTTTCGACGGTTTCATGACAAATCCATAAATACAAAAGGAACTTAAGAAGTGATTGTTAAGATTTGAGGCATTAATCACCACAGATGTAATATAATTAGGTATATAACTTAGTTATAAGGGTTTTATGAAAGCTGGGGAATTATTCATTTAGGCACATGTTAATAAAATATAACTCTAATCACTGTTTATGTGTCTAACGTTAACTTTGCATCTTCTCTTCTTCTCTTTTGGAACATTATGATTGGCATAACGTTCATATTTTCTTTTAGAAGATAGTTTCCCCGTTTAATTGTAACTATAACTTTTCTAGCTCTTTACTTAATTTTTATTGTTTAATTTGTTTTAATTTTCGCTGTTTTATTCCACACATTACATTTTGGCACCCGCAGAACCACAGAATATTATGTAATCAACTGTGAATTCTCCCAGTGCCAAGATAAAATAGCAGAAGCTTAACTTCATTGACATGATCATGTATTATAGACTTACCAATAAATAGTTTTCCTTTCAGTTCGACCATTTTTTTATCTCTGCAATATTTATTACTCTCAATGACTTAAATAATATATTGTGCCATTCTGTTTTATAAGGAGTTCTATGGTCTGGATATCACATGTGCTAAATAAGCTAGAGCCCAGCTGCCGTGCTAGAGGTGCAGAACATGTTAATCCTTTCAGGTTTGACACTTGACTGAAGTTCAAATTTGAATTTACAGCTACGTCACGTTTTTCTAGAATTCGACGTCAGCAGCGTCGACATTTTAGCAGCACAGCCGGAAACTACTTATATTTCTTCTAGATCTAGGCAGGTGCTATGTGCTTAGTTGCTATCCTTGTTTGGCTGCAGGCACAGAGTGATTACCACCGCAAATGTGCAGTTTAATATATATATATATATATTCAAATAATGCCTAGCACTATCAGACGATTCACACACACTAGAACAAGTTGAACACAGATACAGGTGTAATATATATATATAAATATATATATAGGAAGAGAGAGTGAGAGAGAGAAAGAGAGGGAGATGTAGATAGATAGAGAGACAGAGAGAGAGAGAGAGAGAGAGAGAGAGAGAGAGAGAGAGAGAGAGAGAGAGAGAGAGAGAGAGAGAGAGAGAGAGAGAGAGAGAGATAGAGAGAGAGAGAGTAAGTGAGAGAGAGTAAGTGAGAGAGAGAGAGAGAGAGAGAGAGTATAGTATATATATACTTCTTGTAGTAATCTACTTTTATAGCGCTTTAGCTGGTTGCCAGTAACAACTCGCATTCGATGCACAACAAACAAAAATGAACGATGACGTATCCTTGACGACGCCGTGTGACTAACTAAAATTTTATTTGCTACCACACAAAACTTTAAAGCAATAGCGGGCAGCTACTAACGTGCACGCACACCTGCCATAAACATATGCACGCACACACTCCAACATACATGGCACGATAAAAAGAGGGTAGTTTGGTTCTGTTTTCTGCCGTCATCAGTGACTGTTGTTGCTGGCAGTGGCAGTGTACAACTAACAACTGGCCTTTTGTCGTTTTTGGCCAACCAGCAACCACCAACCAAACGAAGTCGCGTTTTGTCGTATTACCAATTTCCCACTTGCCTTATAGACAGGCGATCCACATTCGACCACTCCCTCAATCCCCATTATAGTTCGCCTTTTTTATAGCGTGCAACAGCGACTACGACTACAACCACAACACTCCACTCCCTTTGATGTTATTAGTAGATATTCCTATACCAATACCAAAGGCAATACACAGTAGTTATTTGGTAAAACCAGATTGTTGATAAAATGTCACGGTAACAACAACGATAACTAGCTGTATGTGTATAAAATGTACTGTACTGGCAGGACCCAATTCAACGACTGCTGTTTTTACGTGTATTATATATTTTATTGTTAATAGACAGCATTGGGATATTTAATTCGATATGCATTCTCACTATAAAAATTGCAAGTACCGGCATACCCTTTTTCAATATTTATCTGTAGCTTATATATTATATTGTAGTATGTATATATATATGGAACAATATTAACTCAATAGTGTCAATTTGTCGATCAGTTCGTATATACATATGTATATCTAAGGAGATTCTCTTAGAGAATGTGCATTTCATTAGAATGTAACATGTAGAGTGATCAGAATATTACTCTATTTATCTGGTAATATACGATAATTTATATTTATTTCCTATATTTTCTTTTTATTTCCAGTAAAAGACATAATTTGCATATTCGGTTTATCTGAAGGCCGAATAATTGTAAGTTTTCGATTAATAACAAAGTGAACGTTTCGTGGGATGTCCGCTGTCTGTTGCTGTCAAGTCGTCTGTTGGCATGATCGTAAAGCATTCCGCCGCTGTTGAATGCTTACTCATGTGTACCCTCAGTTTGTGAAACGTTAAGATTTTTTAATACGCCTATTGGGTGTGGCAATCGGGAAATACTAATACTCATATTTAAAATGGTAATAAGGCTAGAGACTTGAAACATTTTACAGCTAAAGCCCCAAATCACCAAAAACATATATGGGACTCAATATATAGTTTTAAAAAAAACATTGGTGCTGAGACCAGTACTTGGAACTTATATTTAATATAGTTTTAATTTATATTTAGACAGGTTGAAACTAAAAATATATAGTATATATCTACATCTATCTTCTACAGTTTTTCAGCTAGAAAGTAAATAATACATCATTTAGTTACTATTGAGCTATTCTATTGATTTACCAACAAAATTTTTTGCTCATTGTTAGCGTGTTAAATTGAAAGTTTCAGAGCAGAAGTCTAAAAATTTGAAAATTTTCAGTAACTTGGAGACCCCCTCTAAAGATTGGCAAAACTATATATATTACTGGATGTGTGCCAAATCGGAAACAAATGTATCTTTTAACGGATAGAAACTCAAATCTGTACAACTATTGAGCTCCCCTATTGATTTGCCAAAAAGTTGTTATATACCCAACTTGTGGGTGATAATTCGACAATATTATAACTTCCAAAGTTAGATCTAGAACTACAAAATTTGATAGGTAAGTTATTGCAGACCAGAAATTATATGTCCAAACGATTCCGAAAATATTTATTTGCGTATACATTTGACTGTTTCTTTAATTGTTTGTATTTATTTAGTTACATATACATATGTATACAAAAAGCTAATTATTCATTTGTGATCAAGAGTTTGAAAGAGCATTGTAAAAATGCATCCCACTGGATGGAGCTGATAAGTCGATATAGCTTATTATTGCGAATGGCGAAATTATGAGCCAACCAATTTACTAGTAGTAAATAATTATAGCGAACAACTGTACAGAAACTTCTGGTACCTTTTTGGGGTGAAACACTCGAACTACCTGCCGCTCGTTGCAGGCTAATGATTTTTCGTTATGTTAGTTAGCACGGACATCAGCTAGCTACAATAGTGTGCTCCATATTAATAGCAACTGAGCTTCTTACTACATATAGTATATGTATATAGACGGAACACATTTTTCGTGCAGTCTTGGGTTCATACTTGGACCTTTTAAATGGCCTTGATCCTTCTAAATATCCGTAATAGGAAGAATTTCAAATTATAGAAATAAAAAAACGATTATGTAATTATACTATTGTAGTTTACGAAGTGAATAGAGTATATTGGTTTTGAAATGTCGGTCTTGCTGTCCGTAAACCGAACGTAAACCTTACACTATTGAAGCTTGATGGTGCGTCTTATAAAGCTTTAAGATTTTCCCAATACGTCCACCAGGTGCTTGTCAAATCGGAACACTTTATAATTCGAGAGTATACACGAGTATATATTCAAAACTTAAGTCGCTAGCTGTAATACGGGAGAAATGGTTTGCGTTTTTACGGACAGACCGATTGACAGCATGACGGACATTGAGCATAGGACGCAAGTTTTTTACTTATGTTTCTATACTCGATGGTTTTTTTTGTAGGAATGATCGTAAATTCCTCAGTCCACTTGAATGCGTCAGGAAGTGGTCTTATAAAGATTAAAAAGATTACTGGTGTCGTGGCATATCGATGCTGACTATATACCGTTTGATACAAATTCATATATATCTTGAGCAATATTAATCTTTAAAATTATGAATATAAGCTCGAGTTGACTACCGAAGATCAAAAAGATATGGCGGACGTGTCAAACCGCAAAAGTTTATAGCTCATATAGCTGTAAAGCTAGAAGCTTAAGTCTGTAAAAACACAGCGATCTCGTCAACCACAAAAGCTAGAGATCTGAAATTTAAATTGTATACTCGTGTATACCATAGAGAATACGACTTTATCATTTTTTTTTCGATAACTCATTCCATCTTTATTATCGATACAAATGGACAATTTGACTTCGTTTTATAAGCGTAATTTAAATACCGTTAGAGTTAGAGATATCAGGTTTATTGTGTATATCCGTATGATAAAGAAGAGATATTGTAATTTTTTGATATTGCTCACACTTTGACAATCAAATAGCATATAAAAAAAGTAGGAATGTTGCAGTCGAGCGCTATCGACTTTAGAATACTCATTCATGGTCCAAACGCTACCAACTTTATTTTCCGATTTGACACGCCCCAATTGGTATATACAAAGCAATAGCTTCAACATAACTTTATTGGTTAACTTTGGAGTTCCTAACTGTAAAAATATAGATACAGTATTCCCCGATTTCCCACGTTCCTCTGCTTGGAGATATATTTGCCATATCGTTACAAAACACTATATAGTCAGATCTAATTAGCCATGCCCCCAGCGTGGGCGTGGATTTATAACTTTTTGTCGATCCATATAGGATCTTAAAAGTACCTCACCAAACTTTTGGGTTCTAGCTCTAAAGCTGTAGAATATAACGCTTTACCCGATTTGCTACGCCCTCAATGGGCGTAGATCTATCCGATGTATCTTTTTTAAAAAAACTCTGGCATATTAAACAACGGGGTTTCTGACATAATAGAAGTCTCTAATTTGTCACGCCATATTTGAAAACTGCGTACGCTTGTCGCTGCTTGGCGCAGCCACGTGCTTATGATAATTGGCCAAACATTTTGTTTAATAACTTCTGTGTTACTTAATCGATTTTTATGAAATTTTCTGCATATGATCTGTGTACTGTATTAATATTTGTCATTTAAGAAAACATGTAAACTCATTTACATAATGACTATATGTGCACTGAAAAAACCAAATTGTATAAAATAAACAGAAACCTAATTTTGAAATTTAGAGACTTGAAAATTGAAAAATTGAATTTGATCGATATTCGATTTTTTGAAACAAACTCGATCTGCGCGAGCTATAAATTCAGGAACCTACAAAAATTTCAAGTCGCTTTTTAAAGGTTGTGAGATCGACGCATTCACACAACGGACAGACAGACGGACAGGGCTAAATAGACTTAGCTCGCCGTCCTGATCAAGAATATATGTAATTTATGGGGTTTGCCTCGGCTCCTTCTGTCTGTTACATACATTTTAAGAAAACTATTATACCCAGATTCCTGATTTTCAATGGGTTCAGGGTATACAAATCAAAAGATTCCAATTACATAAATATTATTCAAAAAGTTAAGCAAAATATCTATGAAACAAAAATATTTTTTTCTACCCAAAACCATGCCAGAATTCGTAGTAGGAAATAATTACAAGCAGTGGGAAAAGAAACATCAATGCCCTTGCTGATCCGCGTCCCAATTACGATGCGGCTGTCGTTGCAGCAGCAGGTGTTTTTCAAATTCAACGAGGCTATCGAAGCGAGGCTCAATGTTCACCTTTTGAAAAAAAGAGTCCGGTGGTTGGTAGATAGTTTGTTGGATATGTACGTTTGGTAGTTTCGATGGCCAACAGACTTTTGTGGTAGATGAATAAAAGTAGGAACCTGTTTGGGCACGCAGATAATGTACGCAGTTGGCCACTAGACATATGTTTCGCTTTTTGTTAGGGGTGGCTCCATTAAGATCCTGCCGGCTGCAAAGCATGTTCATTGACCTAAAAATTAACGCACTTTTTTTAAATATGACAGCTCAAAAATATTTGAATCTATTTTCGAGACTGTTATGCTTTGTTTTTTATACCCTGAACCCATTGAAAATGGGAAATCCGGGTATAATGGTTTTGTTAAACTGGCGCCAGACAGTGACGAACAAGTAAGAGTACGTAGACTTTTCTGGAATAAATTCTTGAGTATTTTTAGTAATAATATTAGACTAAAATAAAATGTTAGTATTATTAAAATGGTATTGTGTACAAAATAGATTATTTTATAACCCTGCATCAAAAGTTACAGCGTGTTTATTGCAAATGTATCAAGAGTACGGTGACTTTAGTGGCACACTGTATATTCTTGATCAGGGAAACGAGCTAAGTCGATTTAGCCCTGTCCGTCTGTCTGTCCGTATGTGTGAACGCGTCGATCTCACAATTTCTAAGAAGAGACTCGTAATTTTTGTAGGTCCCTGAATTTATAGCTCGAGATCGAGTTTGTTTCAAAAAATCGATAATCGATCAAATTCTATTTTCCAAATATATCTTGAACATCTTTGTTTGTTCATTTTATACAATTTGGTTTTTGTTATATTTTGGGTACCGGCTCAAAATTTTACCAAATTCTTTAAATTGAAGGTCAGTGCACATATAGTCATTATGTAAATGAGTTTACACGTTATCTTAAATAACAAATATTTAATATACAGATCATATGCTGAAAATTTCATTAAAATCCATTAAGTAACACAGAAGTTATTAAACAAAACGTTTGGCCAATTGTCAAAGGTACGTGGCAGCGCCAAGCAGTGACAAGCGTACGCAGTTTTCAAATATGGCGTGGCAAATTAGAGACTTCTATTTTAATATGCCAGAGTTTATCTACGCCCATTGAGAGCGTGGCAAATCGGGTAAAGCGTCATATTCTACAGCTTTAGAGATAGAAACCAAAAATTTGGTGAGGTACTTTTAAGATCCTATATGGATCGACGAACAGGTACTTTTAAGATCCTATATGGATCGACGAACAGTTATATGTCCACGCCGACTGGGGAAAGGCATATTAGATCTGAATATAAAGTTTTTTGTAAGAATTTTATTGTATTTTGATTACTATAAGTGCTAGAGATTTGATTTTGAATTTTGAATATATACTCGGGTTAGTAACCAAAAATCAATAAGATATGGCGGATGTGTGTACGTCAATTAGGGGCGTAGTAAATAAGAAAAAACTGTATCTTCCACAGATTTGGAGCTAGAAACTCAAGACTTAACGACTAAATTACTGTTGACCTCCTCTATTGATTTTCCCAAAATAATATTTATTACTAATTGGGGGCGTGAGAAATCGGTAAATGTAGTTGGTAGCGTTTGGACCGTGAATGACTATTCAGCAGTCGGTAGCGCCGGACTGCCACGTTCTAAGTTGCCTTTTAATTGTTTTATCAACTAGTTTATGCTGTAGTATGTTATGTAAATGCTACTAGTAAATGACATAAAGATAACTTTTGTGAAAAGCCTTATGTTCACAAGTGTATATATGGAAAAATATGTATGTATATATTTATATGCCGATTGCATTTATAGTGTTTAGTCTAGACGCGAGCAAGCGATTTTGGCCGTTGACCTTGAAGAGCTAGCAAAGTAAGAGCATCATAAACGAACGATAATTAGTTTCTCACTTAGTGCTCGAACTACGAGCGCCGGCTAAGCAAGACCGAGCCGCTGCGCCGTGAGAACGAACATGTATGCAAAGCGCGGAGAGCAAAACGGAACGAATGACCGATATCTCTTTACAAAATACAAATCAATTTCACGCTATTTATTGGGCCAATTGCCGCTCTTAAATTATAATGGTAAAAGAAGTGCTGATTGCTACTCCACACAAGAGTACTTTCTCCAGAGGATAGTTAAAGAGAGGGTTTAGAAGGTAGAGTAGTCGGGGGATTCAATCACAGCGACGTTAAAGGTGCAGCGGCTGATATCTTCTTAGGCTGGGGGTGACGGTTCTGACGGTCTGTCTAGTCGCTCCGTGGGAGATTTGGTTATTCTGGAAATCTCTTGATGAACCCAAGGGTGTCAGAGCACTTCGTGAGTTGCTTTTTTTATAGAGTAGATGTGGGTTGGATATCGTTGTAAGCTCTGCATTTTGAAAATTCTGTGTAATGTTAGTTAGAATGCCTCCCAGATTTGAATCTAATCCAGGTTAGTTTTCTGTCAGCACCAGGTTCAAGTACTTGGCTGTGTCGCTGCTAGCGATGGTAGATCCGTGGAGTTGGACAGTGGGACTGTCTCCTCATCTTAACGCAAAGGTGGTTTGAGTGGACTTCTCGGAGTTTGTCATGATATTCCATGTGCTAGCTAGGTGTCCATGGTGTCAAGCTGCATTTGGAGGATGTTACTGGCAGTCTGGGATTAGTCATCATATGTTAGGAAGGAAGTGTCATCAGCATAGGTGGCAGCCAGTAGTCTAGCGTCCCATATGATTGGTACCTCGCACCTTGCTTGTGATGATCTTGAGTCTATGTATCTCCTTGGGGACAGCTATACCCAGTACATCGGGAATCTTATTGTAGTCAGTAAGTAAGTGCTGTTGTTGGGAATTTGTAAAGGGCTTTGCTTTAAAGATTGATGATCCGAAATGGTGAGGTCATCATGTGTGTTTAGCATTGAAGTCGCCTTCAGCAATAAACCGTGGACCAAAGTTGTCTAGTAAGTTATAAAAAATACCATTTTCTATTTGGTGTCGTGGTGGTGGACAGTAGATGGCCGCAATTGTAATGTCACTAGTCGGGTGACGGCTGTTACTTTAGTGCACTGGACCCAGGGCTCCTTATACGCAGGCAGTTCAATATATTTAATCCCGCACCTGATGATCTTTACCGCTCCACCACGAGCTGTGCCGTTAGGATGATTTACGGGGCTTCCGATACGAGGAGTATGTATGGAAGTGCTTAACCTCAGGCTCATGTGCTCCTGAACATACCGTTCACGTTATTTGCATTGCTTTGCCATGATGGCTGCAAATTGGTCTATAATTTTTTCCATCATGGTTCCAGTCGATTTGTTCTGGAGTTCATCTAACTCAGGACAGAAGAACCCGTATCGAACTGATGCAGGGGCTGTTGGGATCCACGAAGCATACTGACGTAGGAGATGCCTGGCGCAACTGTTAGTGCGGTGCAGTTTGAAGTCGGTGGAATAGGAGCTGGTGTCCTTTGCAGCGGGCACATTTGGGACATCATCAGCCAGGGTTTCCTTAATTTTCATTAAATCAGTAGTGTACTGCAGACCTTTAACTACAATCCGACACGCAAGCTCGCCCTTGGTTTGAAAAGTCTGGTACCGGATGTTATTATCATTTAAGTGGCTTTTTAGCTTTGAGAGGCTCTCCTTGTCGGCGACGCCCTGACGCACGTTCCTGTTAGACTTATAGTCAAAATTTCGACTTCCAATAACCAGAGCATCGGCCGTTATCCCTTATCCCTTAATATCACCTACATCAGCGATGAATATTGGTGGGGGCTTGATTTTTCTCTCTGGAGCAGTAGGAATCTCGTCAGTGATCTCCTCTGCTTCATGGTTTTTTTCTTCATCTTCATAGTTATCATTGCAGAGCGCAGTGAATCTGTTGGCGGTAATTGAGTTTCCCTTATTGTTGATTTTCTTCGGCGTAGTGTTAATTCTGTTGAGCTGTTGCGCTTTACCAGAGGGGGCTTTGCGTTTAATTTTCCACCTAAGATAGTAAAATCAGATTATACTATTCAACCACATACGTCTCGGGCAGAATTCCTTTTCCTCATAAATAAGATTTGTAATTTACACCCCAATAATAGTGGTCCAATCTTTATATTATATTCATTAGATGCATGTACTAATCATGTAATGTCTACTAGAAACTTCTGCACAAAGCCAAAATATCCTTTCAAACTATTATTAAAAAGTATGAAAAAAAATTTAAGTATGCATTTTCATGTTAATTATAAATTTAATTTTAAATACATACATAGTTATTTTTTAGATAAAAGGGAAATTGCGGCCTTCATAATCTTTTAAAATAATTAGGTGGAATAAGTATTTTTGACATGAATTTATTATTAAAATTGTTAAGTTTATCACAAGGCTTTAAGGATTGAATTATTTAAAACATTTTAATTTATATATATGTATATTGTTTTTTTTTTTAATACTTTTGTTTTTGGTAATTTTTTACTTTGGTCTTCTATATGCAAATGTTGTGATGTGTTTGCGATTTAAGATAAATTGTATCTAAAATACCTGGGCAAGTTATTTGTAATTGAGTTAACATAGCTGCTACTTTTGTTTTTTGGTTTTCAGTTTCACGAATATATATGTTTATATTTATACATTTTTTTAGTTTTGATATGTTTTTATTTAATATTGAATCCAATTCCTTTCTTGTTATGCAAAATTAAGTGCAAATATAGGAAAACTATGATATTATTATAATACATTTTTAAAGTATTAACGAATGTTTAACATGTGAAGAAGACTTACTTAATATTTATTTGCTTTATCGCTTTGTTTTTGTTTAGCAATACAAATAATATAGTTTTGAGTGCTATAGTTGAGAGTTGTGACTAAAACAAACCCTGTACCCACCTTCGATATTATGTAACATACATGTCTACATACTTAAATTACCCAAATATTTATATTAAACGTAACAAAGAAAAATGTCCCACGAAAAAGAGGTCTGTGATTAAATCTATATGTGAACTATATAAATATACCTAAAAGATAAAAAAGGATATTATTTATTTTAGTTTCGCTTGTTCAGAAAGCATTTACAAAAATTTTATGTTTGATATCTAATCTTTCACATCCATTTCAGAATTTGAGGTATCTAAAAAGAGCAAATTATAATATTTGTTGCATTTGCAGTTTAAGCTATCAAAAGTGGACTTATGAAATTAAACGGACAGTTATTTTAGTGTTGAGCATGGCTTTTTTGATTCAGTTTTTTTTTTATTTCATTCAAAGTTATGTTATAAATATAAGTAACAAATTTAAACAAATAATTTGTACAACTTAGATGGGTACAGAGTATAACAACTGATTTTATCAACAACCGTTCACTGAAAAGAACGAAACATTTATTTTAAAGCGAACAATAATGTAAACTGAATATACGTACATATATATATATACAACATTAATATATATATATATACTGTAAGTAGTTATGAGGAACATAAAAATCGTAAAATGGACTTTGACATTTTTTTATGGCGTTATAATAAATGATTTGAATAATATATTAGTTATAAATATTCATTCGCTTATTTTTAGCATCCTAATGTTTGTGTCTACCGTTTTATTTTCAAGCATTTTAGTTATGGTAAATACGAATAGCGTGATACACTTTTTTTTGTTGGTCAACTATGGGTAGATACTTATAGCAATAAAGCTGATTTATTTTTTTTTATTTTTTATGTTAAGGTCTTTTATTTTAGACGGCGTTACTTTTTGGTACATACTTTCAGCATAAGTTCTTAAAATATATTTTTAACTAATTATTATTTTTAACAATATTTATTCAATTATTTATGCAATTTTTCCGACAGTTTTTAAATAAAGAAGTCGAAAACATTTTCGTATGACTTATACTATGCTCACAAAGTAAAAAATTGGTTGTATGCATCGTCAGGCAAATCAATATTTGATGTGTCTATTGAAGCAATATACCTAGCGATTGATATTATAAAATTTATATAATTCGGTCAACTATCTTGTTTTATGGTCGCTCCCAGCGTAAGAAAAGAAGGGTATAAAAAGCTCTTCTTCTTTATATTTAGAGATAAAGCTATTATAATTGTAATGGATGTTGTTACGATCAAAGTGCGATAAAAATGTTTTCGAAATTCACGCTATTAAATACATATCACCTGGGTTACTGTGAACAGAGTATTGAGTAACCGGTTGCACCCGACCACAATGTTCTTTTATGTTTTTTTTTTGGGTTCCGTACAAATAATATTATATCAATGCTAAAAAATTAGTTTGCATAATAAATGTAATACAAAAATTTACTTTTTATCTATATGGCTTTGTTTTTTTTTTTTTTCAAAACGACCATTTAAGTTACTTATCACTTTTTAATTTTTGTTGTTTAATGTATTTAAAAATAATTTAATAAATTAGTTTGTGTTGCATTTATTGTTACATTTAAATTAAATGACCTGAAGAACTTCGAAATTTCTGTTTACTTATGGCCGTGACAAATATGATGTACGCGTATTTACCATATTTGAAGATTACTTAACAATTGGTTTTAGTTTAGTTAAGCGCCTAATATTTGGTGTTTCTTTTAGCTTATTTTTATGAAAATCCCTTATAGTGTACAAAGAAAAATATGAGAAAAATGGCATAGGCTGTTGGAAATGTTATTCTAGCAATGACATCAATCGTCTTAGCGACGCGTATCGGATGCGGCGGCTCCTTTTTGCGCATCTGAACAAAACATGTCTGAAAACAAATAAAAATGACTTAGCTTACGTTTTTTTGTGTCGCGTAATGTATTATATTTTTACCTCTGTGGCGCATCCATTATTAGCCGAATGGGTGCATGGACTATTACTGCTGCCACATGTGGTGCATGCTACAATCTCATTTGGTGCGCCGGCATCGCGTCGTTTTTCACCCTGATACGAGGTATTGAAATACAAGAACAAAATTAATTCATTGAAGACCAATTAGATGGTCTTGTTAAATATATTGCATTGCATTGAATATCAACTTTTACATTTTGGCAGTTACACATATATAAATATCGAACATTTATTTGGGCTTTATTTGAGAAAAAATCAATGCTTAACACACGTTAAGCATGTTGGCTTTTATTTCATTAACAGCCTCATTAAAAGGATAAAATGAACATCTGCTTACGATCATATGTATGTAATATTTTTTATGTATGTAAGATCTTTATTAAACACTCTACAGATTTATCTACAATGTATATGGCCCTAGCATAATGGTCATGGTAAATCGGAAATAAATATATCTTCTACAGATTTTGAGCTCTTAGAAAAGACAGTTGCTGTTCTCCACTAAAGATGGACTTTTGAGCTTCTTCCCAAATGTTAAAACCATTCCATTTATATGGTTTTTAATCATAAGCAAGTATAACGCAGTTGGTTGAGCCACATTTGTGTTTTGTTTGTTTCCAAACAATAATTAATCAAATTTTACATAAGTGTCTTCATTTTAATATTTTTTGGTTCAGTAACTTGGGTTATTCGAAGTAAGCTTATTTATATTGCCTTGTACATAATTATAATTGTTGCACTTTCTTTTTTAATTTTAAAATTTTAAATAATAACGATCGGACAACAAACGGCCAAGTTTAAGAATTAAAAAATGATGTTAAAGAGATGGGAAAGAAATAATCATATCCACCGCTTAGAAATACAATGTTTGGGGTGTGCTCAATTTTAGTTGTATAAAACTTTGTTTGAAACAAGTAAGAACGTTGTAGTCGGGCACTACCGACTGCAGAATACTTATTCACAGCCCAACACTACCAGCTCTATTTTGCGGTTTCGTATGTACATAATTTTTGACAAATCAATAGAGGAGGGCAACAGTAATTTAGTCCTTAAATTTTGACTTTCTAACTTAAACTGTAGAATAAATGGTTTTACTCGACTTGCCATGCCCCTAGCGGGCGTAGGTATATCAGCCATATCTTTTTGATTTTGGGTTGTCAACGCAATTCCATAATACATTCAAAATTTCAACTCTCTAGCACTTCAACTAACAAGGTTTGTGGCGTACGGGAAAATGCATTTTTCGATTAGGAAAATGCGCCTAGTGGGTGTATCGGAAATCTTGACACTTCGTGAATGAGTATAAAATTTGTAAAGGAACAAATTTGTCACAGAAAAAATTTAATGTTTTTTTAAGCATACTTACGGGCTTTTTTTTTTTTTTTGGAGCAGCATTGAAGAAACAGGATTAGTTTAAAATATATTGTTTTACACTTATTAATCGTACTGTTATTAATTATTATTGTTTTATATAAGCCCTTGCAGATGAGTAAATTATTTCCACATTCATGAAACATGAATATATAATAAAACATACATACTCTTTATATATTATGGTATTACAAAAATGTGTGTGATTCAATGAATTTTATAGTTGAAAGAACTATATACATATATAAGTATATTATTCATTCTCAGACAAAATTTTGATATATACGAATTATGCATTTTATAATGTGCGGTCAGTAATGAAAAAATAGAAAAATAATAATGAAAAGAGCTTTCATGTTTTTAAAATATTCTCCGTGAAAGCGAATACACTTCGACATTCGCTTTAATCAAAAACTCTCTTTTGTGAGCCGATACATAAGAGTTCGAATTGTCTTGGTTAATGATTGGTTTTCCTCAATTCTTCAAAAACTTCTAGCAAACAAATGCGACCATTTAAGCTCATCTTTGAACACTATACTGTCGTTGCTGCTTTACTTCCGGCTCATACCTCACCTGTTACGCTGTTATAAATGTAAATCAGCGCGGCTAAATTTCTTTAACATTTCAACACCGAGTATTTTTTTCATAGCTTTTTTCAATGGGTTCAGGGTATAAAAAAGAACTAAAAAAATAAAAAATTATGGTTGTAAGCTATTATTAATTCTATGCTCAAATTAAATGGCTAATCACACGTCCAACTTCAAAGGCAAACTATATAAAAGTCAACGTCCGAAAAAAAAAATTAAAAAAAAGTTTAATAAAATTGTATCAAGAATAGAAATATATTACAACTCTGCAAGGGTATTCAACCTTCGGTTCACCGAAGATAACTTTTTGTTTGTAATTATAATATTATACAAATTTTGGTTTTTCCTACATGGCATGAGAATTTTACTGCTGGCTTATGAAGTTTATGTAAATGATTTAACTTGATGATGAAAATTGCTATTGTGCAAAATAGTTCTTTAAGCAATGGAGTTCAATATTAAAAACGTGCAAAAAAAAATTAGGTTTACGAGTGCACAAAGCTAAGAGATTGATTAAACAGTCTTTATTTTGTATACTCTCAAATTCATTAAAAATGGTTAAAATTGATTCTTGTGCAAATTAATATACATAATAGGCAAAAGGAGACAGTACCGATTTTTAATATTTCGACTTTATAAATGGTTTATATTCTAGGCCATGTATATGTTGATTGATACAAATCAATGAATTTACAAGGCCTAACATACATAATGTGAGCAGTTTGCATAGCTATTTTAAGAACCTAACAGATATATCATCCGCAGACTTCACTATCGACTATTGGTCGACTTCTCCTTGTTAATCTTGCCAAGTTGTAACTATTTGACAATTGTATGGTTGCAGCTTTTGCGAAGCGAGCAAAAGCGAGTGAAGCCATAGTCCACTTTTTGTGTGTTTACTCCATAGCATACAATTGACAATTCGAAGTTTGTTTGCGACTAGACATATAAGTACAAACACTATAGATAACAAGTAAGAACGTTGTAGTCGGGCGTTACCGACTTCAGAATACTCATTCACAGCCTCACCAGCTCCATTTTCCGATTTGCCACGCCTGCAATTGGTATATATTTCTATATAATTTTTTGGCAAATCAATAGAGGAGGTCAACAGTCAAATTAGTCGTTAAATTTGGAGTTTCTAGTTTTAAAACTGTAGATAATACCCGTTTTGCCACATCCGCCTTGGGCGTAGATATATTCACCATATCTTATTGTTCTCGGGTTGTCAACCCGAGTATATATTCTCAATTTCTGTAGCATCAATAGTGCTCAAAACATAACAGATTTTCTGCAAAACGCAATGTATTCACATCCGTTTTGCCACGCCCCACGTCTAAGGTAACATAGCTGCAAAATTTGAAAAAACTTACGCTCAAAAAATGTGGATATTACGAGGTATTTTTCGGTATGCCACGCCCCAAAGGGGCGCATTAATAGGGCTCAAGATATATAAGAATATGTATATATCACTATATATGGATATATAATTTTCATCGATCTTGATAGGATCTTAACAGTAACTCACATGCCAAATTTGGGCTTTCTAACAGGGTTAGTGGGCGTATCCAGAAAATCTTGACACTTTTTAAGTCGAGGATATACACGAGTATATGTTCCAAATTTCAAGTCTCTGGCTTCAATTAAATGGACAGACGGACAGCAAGACGGACGTTGCAGAAACCCAATATAATTATTTCACTTTCGTGATTGAGTATAAAAAGTATGTTCACTTATTTTGTAATTCATAATCTTTTTATAACATTCATCATTGTTACGTATAATATCATTGATTGCGTTTACACAAGCAAAGACACGCAGGTTTTCGATATTCGATATTTTATATACAAAAAAACCCGTGTTCGATAAATAATTGGCCATTTTTTAACAAATCTTTGATTAGATATAGAATGTTGAATTTACAGATTAACTCTTCTACATATCCTCGCCGGTCTGTTATTTTAAGTTATGCTTATTATTTGGCTAAATTTTCAGATGTTATATAATTGCAGATGCGGATTAAGCACATCAAAATTCTTTATGCAAGATTTGCCTAAATGTTGTTCACGTATTTTACTCGCCATTTCATCTTCGTTCTATGCAGCAGATGGGTATAGTGTTAAACTCCTGCAACAAATTGAAATAATTTGTTATATGACGTCAGCTAACGTCTGAATAGTTTGGATATATACGTCATACTCTTTAGTTATCAAGTTCTTATAAGGTCGATATGTCAAAGATTAAGTTATTAAACCGTCATTTTTACCATAGAAAATTATCTGAGCCAAATTAAAAACTTGTTCGTTTAACAAATTTTCTTGTATATACCTCACAACGAGAAAAAATTGGAAATCAGTCGTTCTTATTTGACTACTTATAAATATTTTAAACACTCTGTTTTCAAATTATAGATACGTATACCGTTTATCTTTTTAATAAGTATAATGCTATAAATACACAAAAAATTATGTCACAAAGTAAGATTTCTGTTTAAGTGTTTCTTTTTCTATTTGTGTTTTTTGGTAGAAGTATCTTATTCAGATCTATTAAATTTTTAACAAATTTGTATTTTTTATAATACTATATCTTTGAACTTTGTACTACAATTTTTTTTATCTGCTACCTGCATTTATATAAGTATAGAAAGAGAAATATATATAACACATCCACTTCGTAACGCCCAGTAGACAGTTGTGTACAGGCAACAATAAGGGAAGACATTTGTAAGTGCCCCTTGAGAATGTTTCTGCTTGACAACAGGCAATTACTCACATTTTCCACTGCAGCTTCAGCTTCCACTGCAGATGTCTTTATCCTGTTTATCATTTCTGATTCCATATCCGTCGCGTATTTGCTGTTTGGAGAATTAGAGCGTGAAGATTTTTTGCGTGGAGGCTTCAATGGCAAGTTTAACTGACGTTTGTTGTCAGTTATTTCTATAATAGGTAAAGGTGGTTCCACCACCAGTTCTTTGCCATCTTCTTCTTTTTCTTGCTCCATGCGTACAACTAATGCTGGTGTGCTTGTTGCGATAGAGCGGCGCAACATGGGAGAGGTTTCGTACTCCTGCGTATCTTCAAGTTTAATGTTTGCCACAACCAAATTAGTCCTGTTTCTATCCGTTACTGGCTCATCATAAACATGCTCGGTTGCCAATGTCGTCGATGATTTTGGTGTCGCGCTCCTTGTGGTTTGATAGCCCCTCTTATGTTTTATCGAACGTGCTCGCAAATTTTGAACTGCTGCACCAATGATTCCACCATGAGCTTCCTGCCACCGCATACCGCTTAGAAATTCAGTCTCCGTTGGCCTAAGTCCGGTACCCGCTGTGAATTTTGAGGAGTTTGCGCTAATTGGGAACGGCGTATTGGTCATCTCCGATGCGCCCACAGTGCTTGCCTTTTCGTTAGAAGACGATAAAGCAGCGTCAAATTCTCTTTCGATTATTTCCTATATTTGTATATTTTTATAGGACAGTTGGGTGCTACAATTGATTTTTAAGTTGAACGCGCACATTAAGAGAGGAAATATTGATGTTGAGATTGGAGAGAAAGTTGGAGAATGATTTTAGTTGGGAATAGTTTGCAGCATATACGATTTTCAATTAGTTAAATTATTTAAACATTCAGGTTTCTTCAGATATTTTACAATGGCCGAATTTAATACAGGCAATTGTTAGTAGAAAAACTCGAATTATGGGTATACAATAGTATGGATACATATTATATTATATATGTAAGCCGGTTACAAATAATCAAAAGTTGTCTATCATTTTTTAATTTATATGCTAATTCCTACATAAACAAAATACCTACAAAAAGTTTGAAAACCTATAGACAAAATTTAGATTTGATTTGTGGCCCGATAATAAACTCGGCTACTATTGTATATTAGCAGCTGAGTCAAACCAGCTATTTTAATATTTTTATGTCCGTACAAAATAGTAATTGGAACAATCAATGGATTGAAATAGACAATTGTGATTCGTAAATGAATCTAAAATATTAAGAAAAAACTGCTGTCGGTGTTCCGTAGATGCCTATACATTATGATATACATACTTATGAAATATAAACAGAATTATGTTTTTTTCCTTTTTTTTTACATATTTACATAAGCATGTGTAAATTTTTTCAATATACCATAAGAAGTATTAAAAAAAGTATAAAGTATTAAAAAATGTGTGCATAGGTGTATATTTTTCCCACATATTTCCTTTTTACAATATGTATTTTAAAAACATCATTATATATTTTTTTAAGTACTGTGAATTTGATAAAGATCGGACAGCCCCCAGATAAATATACATATAATGTGGACGTACAGATTTCACAAACTATTTTCTGTGTAATCAGGGAAAGAAAGAATATAATGCAATTATCTTAACACAGTTTTTAGGATTATATCCAATACCAAGTAAAAAGCGCATGTGACATTTGTCATGTAGGAGAGCTGATTTAACCTATGATGAATACCCTCACTATATGTTATTTACGACTAAATTAAACGTTAGGGTGGTTTGAAAAGCAAAATCTTAAAATAGGTAACACAACAGTCAACATGAATAAAATTTACAAAATTCACAGTTGTGGATATATAATTCTAATGTTATTAGTAAATTGGGTTATGTTACAATCACAAACAATAAAAAATATATGAACTACACTTTCCAATGAATGAAGTAAAATGAAAAAATCGTCGGTATTTTTTGATAAGTCTAAATATTTTACAACATAATTGACAAATTCTGAAAATGTTAGTAATTATTTTTTACACTTACAAAAGTTTGATGTAAATATAATATATAAATGTAACATATTATGTATCAGGTTTTAGCATTGGGCATATCAGCAACTTGTGAATACATAAAAAATGACACATATAAAAAAAAACCTTAATAAATAATAAAATTAATTTTATTATAATTAATTAATTGTTCTTTTTAAATATTTACTCAGGGTGTTTAAATAGTACCATAAGAAAAATGAACATATTTTTGAATGTGCACATTATTTTTGATATTTTGTTTTAAGATTTTTCGCAATTTTAAGTGATCTTAAAGTGTGTTTTTATTTTATTTTGAATTTCATTTACTCAATTAATGTTTTGATTCTAGTTTTGCCAGCTGCAAATTCATATTATTGTTATTGTAATTTATTGTTGTCATCATAATTGTTATTGTTTTTGGGGCCACCGAGTGATATTTGACGAGTATATTGGTTGTTTTTTATGGTAAAACCAATTTAAAAACTAAAACAGAACCTAATGGAAACTTCTTAAGAAAATATATGCAATAAAAAAAAAAACGAAAAATAAGGCTATTGCATGCTCCTACATAATAATAAGGTGTTTTGATTATAGCTTAATAATTCAGTTTCGTTTAAAATAAATAACCCGAACCATATGTTATATGTATTTTCTAACCAGGAAAAATTAAAAAACCTGACAAAATAATTCTTGAATGCGTTTAGTATAAAAGCAAAATTCACATGCCAGTTCTTAGATTTGTTTTGACTCCATGAAATAATAGTTTCGTGTGATAGGTAAGAGTGCGATTAGAAATATGTAAATGTTAATGTTAATGTTAATGTTAATGGTAATGTTAATGTAAATGTTAATGTTTATGTTAATGTTAATGTTATGAACTAATGTGTGTGCTCACAGCCCATAATTGTTGCAGGCGATTTCACCGCACGAGCAGTAGACTGGGGAATGTTCTCGACTCATTCTAGAGGAGCTACCTTAAATATGACCGGATGCGAAGGTGCAGCACCAGGTATCTGAACAAAACGTAGATCGGATCAAGGACTGTAAAATACTTTAAGACTTTACTGACATCATCATGATTTTTACTATATCTTATACACTTTCCAGAATAATAGTCGGAAAGCCTCTCTAGCGTATAACTGTATCTGGAAAACTACTCACTGAAATAAACGGCGACAGTGTCAATTTGACGGTACACCAAGTACGGAAGAAGTCGTCAAAATCAGCTTAAAGGCTATTGAAAGAGCATGTAATGTTTCAATGCCAGAAACATACCTCAAGTATGTGGCAGATGGTAGGCGTGGTGGAGCCAGGACATCGCGGAAAAAAGATAGGCATGTATACAGTGTAGGCGAAGGCTAATAAGAGCACAACGCTCTGGAAATTACACAACAGAAATTACAAACAGGAAATTAAGAACTCGAGAAAATAACTATCGAAGGCCGAAGGTCTAGTTTTCTTCTTATAATGAATAACGCAAGTATAAAAAAAGGTTATTTCCAGAAGTGTGGAACATTTCATCATCAACATGGCAAAGGCAAAGACGACCCTAAACCACCATCGGCATACCGGCCATTGTACATGCTAATCACAGCTGGAAAGCTGCCAGCAAGTTCGTAAGTCCAGAATGATTGCTGATGTAGCGGTTGCTGAAGGCTTAGTCCCACAAAACATGTTTTTAGAGTCGGAAAGTTTACAATGGGAGCCATCGACGAAGTCGTTCAGGCAGTTAGGGCCATGCAAAGAGGAAATGTATACTCGTGTCCAGTAGTTCTACTAGTAATGGTTAACGTAAAACGGCTTTTTTAGCTAAGGATAGCTTTGGCGTAATGCACAGTGTCTGCAGCTGCTGTGATGGTGAGCGCAAGTGGAGAGTTTTCCGTGAAGTCAGCAAAGATCGTGCGACTGCAGACTATGGCCTCCTGAAAGGCGAAATGGTCAAGCGAAGGTACGGAAAATGCTGCGATTTATAGATGATGTTAAATGGAAAACATGCTGAAACCTCTTTTTATCTGACACACATTCTTTCTGGTCTTGGTAACTTTCGAAAATATCTACATAAGATGGATGAAAACTGCCGAATCCAGCTGCATTTACTGCGAAAATGCAATGGACAACGCAGAGCACAATTTCTTTAACTGCGAAAAGTGGTCAGAAGAAAGGACCACCTTTGCGGAAACTGTCGGTAAAGTCAAAGTAGAGACTATTGTAGAGAAACACCGAACATGATTGGAAAAGAGTCTGTGACTTCGCCGAAAAAGTTTTGCGGCGGAAATAGGAAGAACTGGACACAGCTCAAGAAAGGCGTTTTTTAGTCAGTAAGCAATAGTGCAAGAACTGACTGACGGTGCATAACGAAAAACAAGTAAGAGTACTCTAGCTGGGTGACCGACTAGGAGATACCCCGAACACCGAATGATTTGCACTTTTAAATTTACATAGTTAGGTATTTATTAAAGCAGAAAAAAGAGTAAGTTTAAACAAATATTCGACTAATAAAACCTTTTCTCGCATCATTCGAGAAAAGATAAGATACCCGCAACTTTCACGTAGTTCACGTACATCGCTTCTATCAACACCGCCACTTCACTGATTGAATGCCATCTAGCAAATCTGAGCTAAAGTAGTAAATGATAATTCAGACACAATTTGATCGCAATTGCGATTCTTAAAGCAGACAAAAATGAACGCGTTTGAATCTCTAAATGTATGTGTGCACATGTGTAGGCCAAATGCTGCTTAACGCTGCTTGCCACGTGCTTTTTTCAATTGGCCAAACATTTCGTTTAATAACTTCAGTGCTACTAAATAGATTGCAATAAAGTTTTCAGCATATGATCTTCATTATTATCATCATTAACATATTGGCTATATTTGCAAATTAACTTCAATTTGGTAAAACTTAAGCCGGTATTCGAGATATATAAAAAATCAAAATTTTATAAAATATACATGAAAATAGAGGAAAAATTTTGAGCCTTTATTAATGTTAATGTTAATGTTAATGTCAATATTAATGTTAATGTTAATGAGATGCTCATGTTAATGTTAATGTAAGATTGATGTTATTTTTTGTGTTTAGAGTATTGTTTTCAGCAGAAAGAAATGTGATTGATTGGTGATTAATAGCTTACCAAAGGACTTGCAAGAATGACTCCGATCCTGCTTAGTACTGCTGGAAGTCGCTGCAAAAATGTACACAAAGGTAATGTTCATACTCAAAACACACTTTAAGTTTGATTGTTGTTGATTTTGGTTTAAATTGCTTTGATTCTGCTACATTATTTGCATAGCTATGTATGCTATATGTTAATATTCATTTTGCTTATGCTCAAGTTTCTGTCTCAAATAAATAAAATATATTTAAGTTTTACGCAGCACATAAATTGGGAACAATGTTTAATTTTTATTTGGACGCAATATTTCTTGAAACCTTTTCAATATATAATTAAATTAAATGTAATTAAAATCATTAAAATAGTTTTTTACACATATAGTACTTTGAAAATAAAAATGGCGGTCAAAATAATAAGAGTTGAGGAGTCAAATAAATCCTTAATAAATATCCGTCGCAAAATACAGAAATTAATATGTGAAAACGAATAGTTTAAAAGTTATACAAACATATTAAATGGGATGAATATCATTGTGTTCATTCATTCATTCATTTATTTCTCTATACTCTAATTATGTCAGTTTAATTTATAAATAATATAAATATTTTTTGCACAGATTAACATGCACTATTTTTTAATTATTCCAATTTTTCCTCCTATTTTACTTTCAATTACAAAATAAAGAACTAATAATCTAACTTAAATAAATAATTATATATACCTATATGTATTTTTTTATTTATAAGAAATTGTTGTTAATAATTTTGAATTAGTTATAGACGCACAAGCAACATTGTTAATATACAACATTTATAAAATGAAAGAACACATTAAATTAAAACATCGTACACTACTATTAGGTTAGCTAAGTGGGTACAAAATACAGAAAAAATAAATAATAAATTAATGAACATCGGCATTAAACTATACACATAAATTAAGGACAAAAAAACTCAAAAAGTTTTAGAGCATTACGATATTTTGTTTTTGTCAGGAAACAGAAATTGTATTCAAAATGCTAATTGATACTATTGATAAATACAAAGTGAGTTTTTCAGAGAGCCCTTTTATGTGATATACATATATAAAGTTAGCATATAGAAATCATTTATAAAGTAGACTAGTTTACTTAAGAGATAAAAGGGATATGGAAATCGAAGATAATGATAATCTACACATATGTATGTATATTATGGCTTTAAATATACAGAGAAACAACACAATTAATTCGATTCATTTTTTTGTTGGTTTTTTGATGACTTTTGTTAAAATGTGCATAGATGTTTTTTATATCCTTTTAGAGAATATAATAATAATGTTATTTTTTTTTTGATTATGTGTTAAAATCGAGGTGATTGGAAAATCATATTTGAATTAAAATATAAGATATCCTAAGCTCATTAACTATGAAGGATTTTTTTTATCAAATGAACAAGTTTTTTTTTTTTAAAGAAATTGCTTGTATACAAAATGGTTTGAAGGGTCCGCCATTATCTTCGGCAACTGAAAATAGTTAATGCAGGGTTTTTATGCCCGTAACCCATTTAAAATGGGATTTCAGGGTATAATGATTTTGTGAAAATGTATGTAACATGTAGAAAGAGGCGTGACAGATCCTATAAAGTGTATATATTCTTGATCAGCTCGACTAGCTGAGTCGAGTCCGTATGTCCGTCCGTATGAACCCAGCGATCTCGTAAGCCACAAAAGCTGGAGATCAGAAATTTAACATGTATACTCGTGTAACTTGAATACCATTATGGCTATAGATTTTAGATTTACTGTGTATATCCGTGTAATGAATACAGATATTTTTTAGTTTTTGGATTTGGATACCACGTACCCTTCACTCCAAATTTAAAAAAAAGTATTTCAAGTACTAGAGACTGCTTTGGCATATGAATGTCATTATCAGGATCTGAAAACTTATTCAAAAAACAAGTAAGAAAATTCTAGTCGGTGGTGCCTGACTAGGAGATCCCCTGAACCCCGTCCGATCTGTGCTTTTAAATATGCCGGTATCCAAAATATAACGAAAATCGAAATTGTATAAAATATAAATTAATCTAAATACAAAATTTTGACTCTAGATCGAAACATGTACGAGATATAATTTAATAACTTGATTTCGAGAAGGTTTTTAATCGATAACTATAAAACGGGAAAAGTTATTGATTTCTTAATACAAACTCGATATGCGCGTGCTATACAGGAACCTACAAAAAAGTCTCTAGCTCTTATATGTTCTGAGATCGACGCGCTCATACAGACAGACAGACGGACAGGGCTAAATCGACTCAGCTTGTCTCCCTGATCAAGAATACATATACAGTCGAGTCCCGATAATTTGAAATGGCAAGGGGATCAGTTTTTTTTCGATTTACACAGAAATTCAATTTATCGAGACTCGACTGTAACGAATTTTTTTTCAAGGGGATAGAATTTTTTTTGATTTATCGTGATTTTCGATTTAGCGGGGTACAAATTATCGAGACTCGACTGTATATACTTTATGGGGTCTGTTACATACATTCAGTTTAAAAACACCATTTTACTCTGATTACACATTTTTAATGGGTTCAGGGTATAATAAGTTTCCATAATTCCAATCGCAGTTGCCGTTGGCAGAACGCGTGCTTATGCGTGCCTGCGCATGTTTGTGTTGTTTGTAGTGTATATGTATATAAAAAAAGCGGAAAGTGATTGGAATATCGGATCTTCGCAGGGTTCAGAGTATTTCCTAGTCGAGCAGTCTCGACTAGTGCACTCTTACTTGTTGAAATATAAATTAGAGTTTTTCGGAATGTGTGTGTGCATATAGTATGGTTCGATTGTGTAAAATAGATAATTATTTTCATGAAATACATAATAAATCAGTCACATGGCCTCCTGTGATCAAATTGCGCCTTTTTAGCATAGACTTTTAAGTTTTGAGAGTTTGATTATTCATTTACCTGTGTTACGGGATTTTCACCAGGGCGATAGACGACGTTGTGCAACGGTCGTTTCCGTCCCACATAATTAACACAAACGAACTCCAATAAAGAGGCGTAAATAAAGCACATGCAAACGCCGTCCCACACATTCATCGCCGTTAAATTGGAGACAACGGGCAGGGTGCTGCGGAAACCATTCGAGGTGGTGAAGAAATTCAACATTGTTGTCACGCCTAGTTTATGTTGTTACAAGTAGTTGGGTATCACAAAATAGGATTAAACAAGAAGAAGAAGAGAGAAACTTATTATTTTATATCTATAATTTTGTATATTTATTTGTATACGACCCAATAGCGTTAATATATAATTTTGGGGATTTTTTGCTGTATTCAGGGAATTGTGTATTTTGTCTGGTTATTGCAATTTATTTTATAAATAGTTTTTATTTAAAAATATATGAGAGAAAATTCAAATTTAATTGCAGGGAACTTTGCGGATGTATAATGCGTGTTAAAAAGTAAATAGCCACAATGTACGAGAATATCAATATCTTTATTATATTGTTATTTAAAAAAATAAAAATAAATTATACATTCTGCTGCAAAAACTTGTAAAGATCAACTAGCAATATTAAAGTAAAGATATTTTTATATTAATTGTAAATAATGTAACATTTTTTTCTACTTCTAACTAGTATCACAAAAAAACCACAATTTTATTTCCTAACACATTTTCGAGTGCCCTTGTTGAAAGTGTCCTTACCTTATATACAGATCCGACAGGGCGTAATTTTTCATTTTACTTATATATAAATATAAATTTAAATAAACAATATACACTCGCATGCATAATATGATTTTGGATCGTGAATAAATTAAATAACATACATACATACAAAATCATGTTTATCTTTATTTATTTCCGGTTGGGGCTGCTCTGCCCTTTTTAAATGTTAAAAATAAATTAAATTAATAATTTAATAAAACCCCCAATGTGTATTGAAACTTGTATGGAATCTATAGTTCTTTAATTGTGAAAGAATTTATTCCCATCTTAGCCTCAGCTAGCTTTGCAATTTTGGTAAAGTATACAATATCTCAATCTTAACTCCAAAAGTAATATCATTTATCTGGGAATTAAAATACATTTATTTCTTAGACTTTTTAAGCCATATTCAAAAAATCTTAACAATCATTAAAGGGTATACTAGATAATATATTTCACATTTTCTAATTTTTATACCCTGAACCCATTGAAAATGGGAAATCAAGGTATAATGGTTTTATTAAACTATCAAATGTAAAAATGTAACAGGCAGAAGGGGGAGTGGCAGACCCCATAAAGTATATATATTCTTGATCAGGGAGACGAGCTGAGTCGATTTACCCCTGTCTGTCTGTTTGCCTGTCCGTCTCTCCGTATGTATGAACGCGTAGATCTCAGAACATATAAGAACTTTTTTCGTAGGTCCCTGTATGGCACGCCCATATCGAGTTTGTTTTAAAAAATCGATAAGTTTTCTCGTTTTATTGTTATCGATTATCGATTATCGATCCCTAATCGAAATCAAGCTATTAAATTATATCTCGTACATCTTTCGAGCTAGAGTCTCCAAATTGTATTTAGATTAATTTTTATTTTATACAATTTAGATTTTTTATACTCTGTTCCCAAAGGGAAAAAGAGTATATTGGTTTTGTGCAATGTCCGTCTTGCTGTCCGTCCGTCTGTCCGTCTGTCCGTCTATCCGTATGAACGCAAACCATTTCGACGCTATTGAAGCTAGAGACTTGAAATTTGGAACACATACTCGTGTATACCCTCGAATTATAAAGTGTTAAGATTTTCCCGATACGCCCACTAGGGGCGTGGCAAATCGGAAAATGCATTTTCCGGTATGTCAGAAACCCTGTTAGTTGAAGTGCTAGAGAGTTGAAATTCGGAACGTATACTCGCGTTGACAACCCAAGATCAATAAGATATGGCGGATATATCTACGCCCATTGGGGGCGTAGCAAATCGGGTAAAACTGTATCTTCTGCAGTTTTAGAGCTAGAATGCCCAAATTTGGCATGTAAGTTACTGTTAAGATCCTATAAAGATCGATGTAAAAATTATATATCCACGCCCCTTGGGGGCGTGGCAAATCGGATCTGACTATATAGTGATTTATACATATTCTTCTATATCTCGAGCACTATTGATGCTAGAGACTTGAAATTTGGAATATATACTCGCGTTGACAACCCACGATCAAAAAGATATGACGGATATATCTACGCCCATAGGGGGCGTGGCAAACCGCAAAAGTTTATATCTCCTAAAGTTTAAGAGCTAGAAGCTTCAAAATTAGCTAGTTGAGTTACTGGTAACTTCCTCTATCGATGACCCAAAAATAAAAGTTACGCCCCTTTAGGGCGTGGCACACCGAAAAATACCCTGTAATTTCCACATTTTTGGAAGGTAAGCTTCCAAATTTGGCATTTATATTACCTTCGACTACTTCCAAAGATTGGCCAAAAATATAGAGTCTACGCCAATTGGGGGCGTGGCAAATCGGATCTGAATATCTAGATTTTGCACAAAACTTCCTTTTATATCTCCTAAAGTTTTAGAGCTGGAAGCTTCAAAATTGGCTAATTGAGTTACTGGTGACCTCCTCTATCGATGACCCAAAAATAATTGTTACGCCCTTTTAGGGCGTGGCGCACCGAAAAATACCCTGTAATTTCCACATTTTTGGAAGGTAAGCTTCCAAATTTTGTTGTTACGTCAATTTAGACTCCTTCTGAGAATTGGCCAAAAATTACATGTCTACGACCACTGGGGGCGTGGCAAATTGGAATTTGATTTTGCAGAGCTCTTGAGTTAAAATTGCAGCAGAATCACCATCACAAGAATAATCCGGTAGGTGGCGCTAAACTGCAATATTCTTACATAGCGGAATTAGTCATAAGCATGTACCGCCTACATAAATAAGCTTAATTTCTTGCTAAGTAGGCAGAAAAAATTGTAAGAGACATATAAATATATGTATTTCGATTTAATGTTTAAATAATTGACCACCTAATATTAATATAGTTTTCCATAGCCTAGGTCAGTTATTTCGTTATTTTCGTATGTTGGCAATGCTTCAGACGATTCCCAAGTGGCACTGTTAAAAGACTCAATTGGTTATGTAAAGAAAATCAATCACACTTTCAAATTAACAGACAACTCTTAAGTTAACAGACTGCTTTGCATAAAAATTATAAAATGCATGGTGCAGTTATATTTTTTTGTCTAGCTCATAAAATCATCATATTCATACAAACGATTGAAGCGAGCCATAATTTATAAAAATTTTACTCATTTACATATATATATTTTTAGAATTTTAATAAATATATAGTTATTTTGAGTCAGAAGCTAATTCGAGCGGCGACTTTAACAAATTAAGATAAACTTTAAAATGTAATATGCCAGAAGCCCCTATGGGAACAGAGTATCACGCAGTCGGTTGCGCCCGACTGCAACGTTCTTGCTTGTTTTATAATTTGGATACTGACAAAAAAAAATTTTTTTTTATTATTTAATTTTACAAGCTTAAATTTTTTCTGCGTTAATAAATACCTTACTTAAGAATTTATAAAAAGCAGATCGGACGGGGTTCAGAGGATCTCCTAATCGGGCACCACCGACTAGAGTTTTCTTACTTGTTAAACATGTGTTGCATTAGATCGTGGCTCTCGGAATTTTGAAGTATGGTCTTTATTATTGGAACTCATTTGTTCAATAAGGTTTCTTCTAGATGGGCTATCATGATAAACCTTTTAGAGCGTATTAATGTATAAATGGGACATCAGGGTAAAATGGTTTTGTTAAAATGTATGTAGCAGGCAGAAGGAGGCGTGGCAGACCCCATAAAGTATATATATTCTTGATCAGGGTGACGAACTGAGTCTATTTAGCCCTGTCCACTTGTCCGTCCGTATGTGTGAACGCGTCGATCTCAGAACCTATAAGAACTAGAGAAACTTTTGTAGGTCCCTGTATAGCACGCGTAGATCGAGTTTGTTTAAAAAAATCGATAAATATTCTCGTTTTAATGTTATCGGTAATGTTAATGCAGTTGTTAATTTATATCTCGTACGTCTTTGCAGTTAGAGTCCCCAAGCTTTGTATTTAGTTATTTACAATTTTAATTTTCGTTATTTGCTGGGTGCGACCCCTACGCTTCGACTAGAGCACTCTTACTTGTTATACTCATTCACGAAAGTGGAGTGAGTATATTGGGTTTCTGAAATGTCCATCTATCCGTCTGACCGTCTGTCCGTCCGTCTGTGAAGCTAGAGACTTGCAATTTGGAACATATACTCGTGTATACCCTCGAATTATAAAGTGACAAAATATTCCCGATACGCCCACTAGGGGAGTGGCATATCAAAAAATACCCCGTAATTCCACATTTTTGGAGCGTAAGCTTCCAAATTTTGCTGTTAACTTACCTTAGACTCTTTCTAAGAATTGGTCAAAAATGACATGGTCATGCTCACTGGGGGCGTGGCAAATTGGATGTGAATATATAGCGTTTTGCACAAAATCTGTTATGGTTTGAGCACTATTGATGCTAGAGTCTTGAAATTTTGAATATATACTTGGCTTGACAACCCGAGAACAATAAGATATTGCGAATACATCTACGCCCAAATCGGGAGTGTTTGAACACGCAGCTGCTAATTATTTTGGATTTGTCACTTATAGCGAATTTGTATCAATATGATTGATTATGTATTGCGTCTCATAGCATATGACATTCAGCGATATGAGTGAGAATAAATAGGTGCAACTCATTCACTTCATTTTTTATACCCTGAACCCATTGAAAATTGGAAATCAGGGTATAATGGTTTTGTTAAAATGTCAAAGTAACAGGCAGAAGGAGGCGTGGCAGGCCCCATAGAGTACATATATTTTTGATCAGGGAGACTAGCTGAGTCGATTTAGCCATGTCCGTCTGTCTATCCGTATGTATGAACGCGTCGATATCAGAACTTATAGGAGCTAGAGACTTGAAAATTAAGGTATTTTGTAGGTCCCTGTATAAAACTCGCAGGTCGTTTGTTTTAAAAAATTGATAACTATTTTTGTTTTATTGTTATCGATTAAAACCCTTATCAAAATCAAGTTATTAAATTATATTCCGTACATCTTTAGAGTTTTTTTTTGTATTTAGATTCATTTATATTTTATACAATTTTAATTTTTGCTATACCGGTTTAAAAAAAATGTTTGTCATAATTTTATTTTACAAGATTAAATTTGTTCTACTTTAATAAATTTATAACTGAGTATATTTTAAAACGCAGACCGGACGGGGTTTAGAGGATTTCCTATTCGGGCACCACCGACTAGAGTTTTCTTACTTGTTTTCGCTTGAAAGTTGTGCCGCGGAGTCTTAGACGAGCGCATTCACTCACTCCAACAAGTTCGGCTGCGCCATCAGTATCACTAAACGCATTTTGAGCATTGTCCATTTAATTGTGATTTTATTTGCTATTCATGCAGCCCTCTTATATACCTACATATATGTACATATATATAATATTTTGGGAGCATATCACGGATTTCTTTACCTGTTACATACTTACAAAGGGTAAGCATGCTTCATAACGTTTACAGTTTGACTTTTAGTGTCGTTAGTGCAAACATTTATTAATATAATCGATAAATAAAAATACCGAGTAGTGCAAAGATAGGATATACATATGTACATAAACTAGAGATCAGACCAAACTCTTTATTTAATCAAAAATCTAAGCGCCTAGCTGCAAAATATTATAATTAATAAATAGATTGCAAGCTTTTTTATATATACTCTTGGGTAATGAACAATTTCAACATTTATTATTATTTGCTAGAATTTCACTAGCAAAAGAGCGTCTAAAATGTCGTAAAATTAGTAATTGGAAGTACATGATATATAATTGTTTTCATATGAATTTTTGATATATTTTTGAATTGGTTTAACATTTAATGGACTTGTGTGTTTTGCAGTAAAAATTTGGTATTTGTTTTACGTACCGATCATAACACGGGCTGGTACTGCATTCCACTCTAGCCAAAATGTGATAAACGACGAGGTGACCAATATAATGCCAGGTATGAAAACGGTTGTAAAATAATACGCACGATCACGGGTAAATGTCATTTCGACTTGTAGGCAACTGTAATTTCCTTAAAGTACAATGCCAAAATCATTGAGTTTGGGCTACACATTAAAAATAATACACAATTGTTAACGTCTGTCTTACACAGACCAGTTATAGACAAAACAGAGACAGAGTCACAGACAGTAATATATACAGATGTTACCTCTCCTATCAAAGGTCTAAGTATTGTCATTCTAAGTAGTACTTCCATATAAAAAAAAAAAAATAATAATAAATAAAAAATTTTTGTTTCAGGTTTCTGACGGATTCAGTTTTGGTTTGTTTTGTATAGGGGCGGTTGCTAGGAAGAATAAGCATATATATAAATTTAGAAACCATGCACCAAACCCATAAAGCAATACATTCAAGGGTAAGTGTCCGATACTTTTTTGGCAGTGTTAGCGCTTGAAGTAAATGTCTTTAAATATATATTTTTTTTTGTATAAAGATGTGTCTTTAAATGCAAACTACTTTAAATATCAGCAAGTTAAATTACAAATTGTAGCTTAATCAAAATTAAATTATGATTATAAATTGCGTATGAAAAGGGCAGACAAATTTTTGTAAGTCTATCGCTACAAAGGCGAAATAAATTAAATTTAAAAAGTTTAAAATTTGTTTACTTTTCGGTGAAAATAGCAAGGACAAATTTAAGTAATATAAATATATTGTTGTTTTTTTTGTTTAATTGGTATTTGTTTTATACTGGTACTGTTTTATATGATTTTCTTTACCTATCATTGATCTAGCAGGCACTGCATTCCATTCTAGCCAGAATGTTATAAAAGATGACGTCACCAATATAATGCCAGGTATAAAAACGGTGGTAAAATAGAACGCACGATCTCTCGTAAAGATTAAATCGACCCTAAGGCAGCTGTAGTTCCCTATTCAATTTTAGATAACATTTTTATTTGTTGTTTATGATTTTGTAGTAGTAAGAGGCAGCCAAGTATTTTTGTTATAACAATTATTTATTAGTTTTTTTTTTGTTTAGGAGTAGACAAACATTAGACCATTAGATATGCAAAACAATGTATTTGTTGGTAATAATAAACTTCAGACTAAAAGTCTATATGATTGTAGTCGCACATAAACTACATTCTAAATTTACAGAGAAGGAAGAAACTTAAGTTGCTGCTTCAAAATGAATTTTACCGTCAAAACAATGAAGAGAAGTACGGACTAATATTATAAACCTTGATTTTAAAATCATCCATGGATAAATACAAAAATCATATGGATAACATACATACATGATAAAGGCGTTAAGTTATTTGATGGCCATGGGTGAACTTACCTCTCCAACTATTTTGATCACAGGCCGTTGTTTGATTTTTAATCAAATATGCATTTAATGTTGTCAACGAGGGGCTTTTTCGTAATGTGTCCTCATCATTCTTCCAAACATATTTGATTTGTGCTTCCTCATAAGAAACTGACAGCAAGGACAAAGAAATAAATAATAAAATGCGTTACTATTTTAAAATGTTGAAATGATGTCTAAGCAAATCATATAATATTAGCTTAGCTTATTTCTCTTAAGCTGAATCATTGAAATATATAGTCAAACAAATAAGAACGTTGCAGTCCTGCGTTACCGACAGCAGAATACTCATTCACGGTGCAAACGCTACCGGTCCATTTTATGATTTGCCACCCCCCCAATTGTGATATATATATATATATATATATATATATATCACAATTGCATACATATGTATATGCATTACATAATATTATAGTTGTTAAATTTGGTTTATAAGTCACTATATAGTCAGATCCAATTTGCCACGCATCCAAAGGGCGGAGATATAATTTTTCATCGATCTTTATGGGATCATAACAATAGCTTACATGCTAAATTTTCATGCATAATGCATTCTAGCATTAAAAAAAGTAGAATAAACTTTTTGATCTTGTCAACGCAAGTGTACGTTTTAAATTTCAACTCTGTAGCACTGCACTGGTGGGATATGGTTACGAATACAAGGCAACGCTATGTTGATGTTGCTCATCTGGTGACTTCCAATAGCAATCCTTGTCCCTGGTAATTCAAGTTGACACACAGCCTCCACGATCGGCCCCACTGGATAACGATTGGGCAACCGACCAACCGTGAACTATTGTGTGCAGCGAGGTTTTAGACGAATAGAAAGATGGAACTTAGTAGAGTGATATCTTTGACCGACCACGGACTACGCAAAAAAAAATTAATTGTCTTTTGAATTGATGACACCTGGGCTGACAGGTGTAGCATTCTAGGACCTCAGTACTCACGAGTGACATCGTGTGGAAATGGCTCCTAGGACAATGCTCCAACTGCCCTCGTCCCGTTAAAGCCCTGGCAGGCCTCCAAGTACGTTCGAAGCTCGTCGCCAATTGTATTTTTGGTGGTACAGGCTTAAGTTGATATAAATCCTTAATCTGTGCAAGATCCTGGCTCTGAACGTTGGCTCCCATAAGGACCAGTGTCAACCCTCGCATGGCCTCCCTGCTATGCATAGACAAACATGAGGATCGTTTTGAGTGACTGTACATCCGAGCTAATATAGCGGCTTGGAGTCGGGACCCAAAAGTATGGAATTTAAAAAAAAAACCACCCCCAAAAACCAAAAAGGAAAACTGTGGAGCACCACCAAGAGAAAAGTGACCCCCGGTTCACTGACCCGAGGCTGGGCTTTGGCAAAAGTTCAAGACTTCAGAGAAGTCCGGTAACACCGGCATCAAGAAGCGTGGAGGAAACTCCAAAGAGCACCATGGCGGAGACGGATGCTCCAAGCACACAGGCAGCGCTGGCAATGTCGCCAAGGCAGGAATACATTCTGAAACTCCGCGCTGAAAAAGAGGATGCCATCCTGAAATGTCGCCAGGCGGTGCGGCGTATAAAAACTGCAGCAGCAAAGCAGAAAAACATCAGCTTAGATGTTAAAAGTGGCGTTTAGACCTAGACGAACTGTTGGATGTTCTAGGACACTGCAGGAGCTCTTGGAAGAAGCTGGAGGCAGAGGCAAAAAAGCAAAAGCTTTTGCCATTAAAAGAGAAAGAGTTAAGGAGTACGGGAACAGTGGAAACACCCACTATCCAAAAGAGGCAAGTCTCTAGCCCGTTAGAGTCGGAGTCTGGCAAGAAACTTTGCGAAAGACAACCGAATCTGTGGCAAAAGGTCACCAGAAATGTGCTGAGGCAGTGCGTAAAGTCCTCGCAAACCCATCAGTGGACTTATGCATAAAAGTTACTGCCCCGAATAGCCGGGAGCAAGTAAGAGCTTTCATAACACTAGAAAGCCAACTAGCCAATACGCTGCTCAACTCTGGCAACATAAAAATAAGTTTTGTCAGAGCTAGGCTCAAGATGTGCCAAAGCATCCGGCGATGCTACCGATGTTTCGGAGTAGGTCACCTGCAGACCAACTGCACAGGACCAGACCGAAATGGGGGAGGTATTTGCATTAAATGTGGAGAAGCAAGTCAGAAAATGAAACACTGCAATGCTGCATCTGTACTGATGCAGGACGTAGCCCTGTCGATCACATGCCGGGATCGCAGAAATGCCCAGGTACTCGACAAGCTAAATGTTGAAGATCCTCCAAGCCAATCTACACCGTAGCAAAACTGCAGACGCACTGTTGACGCAGATAGTAGCAGAATACGCTATTGACGTAGGTATCATCAGTGAACAATATAAGCAGAAAGAAAACGGAGTTTAGCTGGATGACAAAACCAAGACCGCGGCCATATGGCTTCCTAGTGGTGGCTGTGCGGTACTACAAGGAAGTAAAAGAGGAAACTATCTACGTCTACGCACGTTTCAAAGAAGTCGCGGTAGTCAGCTGTTACCTGACACCCAGCGACGACATAAATACTTTTCAAAGTAAGCTAGACGAAATCGAGGATATGCTCGTGGATCGACGGCAGCACTTCATTGTGGCAGGCGATTTCAACGCACGAGCAGTTGACGGGAATGCCCTCGACAAACTATAGAGGGCGGAAAATTATGCATATGGCCGCTAGGACCGGGCTAGCGGTAGCAAGCAGATATAACCTTTGGATCCGAACACATCGCAGATCGGATCAAGGACTGGAAAATACTTGATGATTTCACTGGCAGTGATCATGAGTATATCTCATACACTTTCCAGAATAATCGGCAATCCCCCTCAGTGTGCCCAGCAAAGACTTCCCATCGATGGGATATAAGCAAACTGGACTCAGAAAAATTACTCTCTGAAATAGACAGGCGAGAGCGACAATTCGACAGTACACTAAGTACAAAAAAAAGTCGTCGAATACAGCTTGAAAACTATTGAAAGAGCATGTAATGCTTCGATGCCGAAAACGCACAGCAAACATGGGGGCAGACGGAAGGCGTACTGGTGGAACCACGAGATTGCAGAAAAAAGACAAGTATGCATACAGTGCAGGCGAAAGCTAACAAGAGCACGGCACTCTGGAAATTACATGACAGAAGCGTTAGCAGCTAAGAATGCGAGGAAAGAAATGTCGATTGCACGCAGTAAACTATATAAGTGGAAAGACATTAACAGAGATCCTTGGGGGCTTGGCTACAAAATAGTCATGAAAAAGCTGAGAAACTACGGAGCAGCGCCAAACGTGGATGATGAAGCGATGGATCACATAGTGACAACACTATTTCCAAGACACATCCACGAAACGCAGGAGCGGGCACCAGTAGAGTCTCATTGCTCAGCCCCAAATTTCACCGAGAAGGAGATTAAGGTTGCGGCCCTGAAGAATAAAAAGGCTCCGGAGCCAGACACCATACCGGCGGAAATACTGAAGTTGATAGCAACAGGACGGCCTGCTTTCCTTCTTAGAATGTACAACGCATGTCTAAAGGAAAGGTTATTTCCAGAAGCGTGGAAAGAGCAGAGACTTGTGCTCATCAGCAAAGGCAAAGGCGATCCTAACACACCATCGGCATATCGCCCATTGTGCATGCTAAATACAGCTGGAAAGCTGTTAGAAAAGCTCATAAGACCCAGACTGCTTGCTGCAGTAGAGGCTGCTGGAGGACTTAGTCCCAGACAGCACGGGATTAGAGCTGGGAAATCTACAATGGGAGCCATCGATGAAGTGGTTCAGGCAGCCAGAGCAACGCAGAGGAAATGCATACTCACGCGCAGTGGTTCTGCTAGTAACGCTTGACGTTAAAAACGCTTTCAATAGCGTAAGGTGGACCGATATGCTTGCTTCCTTGGAGCAACGTTTCCATATACCGAGATATCTGATGCACATGATCAGGAGTTACTTGCAGGATCGAGTACTCCTGTACGCTACACAGAGGGGTCTGAAGCGATATAGAGTGACCGGAGGAGCTGCACAGGGGTCGATCATAGGACCAGACCTGTGGAATATCAGCTAAGACGACATTCTAAGACTGGAAATGCCTGAAGATACGTTTCTGATTGGATATGCTGATGACATCGCGGCAGTCATCACGGCCAGAAATACCGTAGAGGCTCAAAAAAGACTTACTCAAGTCATGATCCGCACGCAAACGTGGCTTAGCTCCCGAGGCTTGGAACTTGCTACCCAGAAAACGGAGTTACTTCTGTTCACAGGGAAGCAGATTCCAACCGAAATCGAGATGCGAGTGAGTGGAAACCTGATAAGGACCCAGAGGACAGTGAACTGTCTAGGCGTTATGCTAGACAGCAAACTTACCTTCTGGGGACAGCTTCAGCATGCTACGCGAAAAACAGCGAAAGCAACGGGGTCTCTAAGTAGACTGATGGCAAATGTTGACGGACCGACGGCAGGGAAACGAAGACTGCTAATGGAAACAACATATGAAATCCTACTGTATGGTAGCGAAGTATGGGCGGACACTCTAAAAGTGGGCGTAAGGCGGATACCGATAGATCTACTTGCGCAAGAGCGCAAGAAGATATGGGATCTCCGGCAAAATGGAGAGTTTTCAATGCAGGCAGCAAAGACCGTACGGCAGCAGACTATAGCCTCCTGGAAGGCAAAATGGTTATGCGAAAGATACGGGAGATGGACTGCAAAAATCATCCCCGATCTAGAGCAGTGGATAAATAGAAAGCACGGTGAAACGTCTTTTTATCTGACACAAATGCTCTCTGGTCACGGTTACTTTCGAAAGTACCTAAATAAGATGCGACAATGCAATGGACGACGCAGCACACACTTTCTTTAACTGCGAAAAGTGGTCAGAAGAAAGAACCGACTTGGCAGAAACTGTCGGTGAAGTTAAAGTAGAGACTATAGTACAGCAAATGTGCAACAGCATAGATGCCTGGAAAAGAGTCTGTGACTTCGCCGAAAAGGTTCTCCGGCGGAAAAAGCGGGACCTGGACGCAGGAACACAGATGGCAGTGCTCAGCTAGAGCATATACAAGGGCTCCACCTTGAAGGTTAATGCGGGATAGCTCCTGGTTCCAAGGTGGGAGGCAGCCCGAGAAGAGGAGGTTTTTTAGTCGGTAAGCAGTATGGCAGTCCGACACACCAGCCAGAGTGACGACCTGACTGACGGTGCATAAAGCATTTTTACCTACCTCAGCCACACAAAAAAAAAAAAAAAAAAAACTAACAGGGTTTCAGACATACCGGAAAATGCACTTTCCGATTGCCGCGTCCCAAGTGGGCGTATCGGGAAAGACTTGACACTTTATAATTCGAGGATAGACATGAGTATATTTTCGAAATTTCAAGTCTCTAGCTTTAATAGTAGCGAAAAAATACGGACAGACGGCCAGACGAACGGACAGCAAGAGAGACATTGCACAAAACCAATATACTCATTTCACTTTCGTGAATGACTATACACATTAAAAATCTTTGACATTCTCAGGGTTCGAACCGGGGTCTGCACTGTAACACGCACCGCTTCTATCAATACCGCCACTTCACTGGTCGAAGAATTAGTAGCAATTCCGAAACTAAAGTAGTAGCTGAGAATTATAATAAAGTTCAATACCACTTGTGATTCTAAAAACAGACAAGAAAACACGCGTTTGAATATCTCAATGTGCTCATGTTAATGGATTTCAATGAAATTGATCATCTGATCTACATATTATATTGAATATTTTTCAATAAACTAAAATCGCAAACTCATTCACATATTGGCTATATTTGCAACTAACCTTAAATTTAAAATTATTGGAGTCGGTATCCAAAATGTAAAAAAATCTGAATTGCATAAAATATAAATTAAACTAAACGAAAAATTTGGAGACTAGCTCCAAAAATGTACGAGATAGAATTTAAAAACTAAATTTCGATAAAGGTTTTAATCGATAACCTTAAAACGCTTGCTATACAGGGACCTACTACTGTATTTGTTTGGAGGAAAAATTCATATCACTAACCATACAACATGTTGGTTGTATGGTTATGGTATGGTGTTCATACTTACTGCTTTCCATTGAGAACGAGCACTTTGGATCATCGAATGGGAATATATGCAGACTTCCCTGACAAGACAATATCAAATGTCTTCTGTAATATTTAAAAGAATTCACAATTAATTTTTTTTATACCTGAAACTGAAGAAAATTTGTGTATTTTATATGATCAAATTTTATAAAATTTGTAGGTCTCCTAATATGGTGTATATGTTTACCAACCAATATATTTATTTATATTGTCTGGATTAATCAGCATTTGGCAAAAAACTTTTCTTTTTTTTTTAGTTTGACAATTGGGAGTATATTTGGGTTTAATTTCTTAACAAAAAACATATACAGTCGAGTCCTGATAATTAGAAATGGCAAGATCAGTTTTTTTTTTGATTTACACAGAAATTTAAATTATCGAGCCTCGACTGTAAAAATTTTTTTTTCAAGTAGATAGAATTTTTTTGATTTATCGCGATTTTTGATTTATTTATATATATTTATTTATACAAAATAAATATTCCAGAATTTTTTTCTTTTAATGGTTGGGTAATGCAGTTTTTTAAAATTAGTTAATTGAAAAATATTACTTTAATTGCTTTATCATAACAAACCTTTCATGTGATACGTAAGGGATTTTGAGTAATTCCGGGTAGGAACAGACTTCTATCATCTTGAGTGGTCTCTAGTAACCGGAATAGTAGACAATTTAAACAAGTAAGAACGTTGCAGTCGGGCGTTATCGACTGCAGAATAATCATTCACGGTCAAACAGCTACCAACTCGAAGATAGCAGCAGATAGAGTTTTTTAAAAATAGATATTCCTGTTTTAACGTTATCGATTAAAAACTCTATCGAAATAAAGTTTTAAAATTCTATCTCGTACATCTTTGGTTGAGCACTAATCATAAAACACAGACTGGACAACTAGAACAAACTTTTTTACCCCAAAAAAATTGGGTTTTCAGCTACCAATCAAACTTGTAGTTGCTCGGCTAGCTTACTTTAGGCTCGAGCAGTGAAAATATGGTAGGGCAAAATCAATGCTCTGCGAGCTCTCAAATATTTGTATATATATATATATATATATATTGACAAATATATATATATATATATATATATATATATATATTACATACATATATATTGTATATATATGTATGTATGCACAAGCATGCATGTGTGTCTGTGTGCGAAACTCTTGCTGCCTGTGGAAATTGTACATACCCAAATGTTTAATTGGTCGATCTTGTGGTCTGCGCACACACACGCACTGATGCCATTTCCGTTTTTTTTCCGTCAGGTCTGGCCTTTAACAAAGTCTAATTGCGGGAAAAATTTGAAAACAACGGGAATCAGGAATTCTAGCTTTTCATAAAATGGAAACAAACTTTTTGTAGCTTTTTTATTTGTTCTATTTTTTTTATAACTTTGTATGTTATTATACTATGTTCCCAAAAGGAAAGAGAGTATATTGGTTTTGTGCAAAGTCCGTCTTGCTGTCTGTCCGTCTGTCTGTCTGTCCGTCTGTCCGTCCGTCTGTCCGTATGAACGCAAATCATTTCGACTCTATTGAAGCTAGAGACTTGAAATTTAGAACTCGTGTATACCCTCGAATTTTAAAGTGTCAAGATTTTTCCGATACGCCCACTTGGGGCGTGGCAAATCGGCAAATTCATTTTCCGGTATGTCAGAAACCCTGTTAGTTGTAGTATTGTAGTAGAATGTATATTCACGATCACTGGGGGTGTGGCAAATCGGACCCAAAATTACATGTTTACGCCTACTTTGCATCTGATCTGAATATATAGCGTTTTGTACAAATTCTGTTATATTTTGAGCACTATTAATGCTAGAGAAATTTGGAGTATATACCTGGAGGGAACAGATCGAGAACAATGAGATATATCTACGCCCATAGGGGGCGTGGCAAATCGGGTATTTTACACAGTTTTAGATGCAGAAGCTCCAAATTAATTGACTATATTTCTGTTTACCTCCCCTATTGATTTTTCAAATATATATATATATATATATATATATATATATATATAACAATTGGGGGCATGGCAAATCAAAAAATTTAGCTGGTAACGTTTGGGTCATGAATGAGTATTCTGCAGTCGGTAACGCCCGACTGCAATGTTCTTACTTGTTTTATATTGGGTTTTTAACGCGGGTATATAAAAAAAATCCGTTTTATTTATTACTTCAATCGATGTGCTGAACTTATATTTTGCAGCGATACTAACTAATTTCTATGTCAACTGGCTTACCACATAGAGCTCTAAACTATATGTATTTTGGTATATTCTGCTATGTGAGGAATGAAGTTTGGTGTAACCTACTAATCCTTCATATAAGTTAGGATAACTATGATGCTCACAATCATACAGTTTAATTTAGATAAGATTTTAAGCTCATGTTTTTAGTTTAGGAGCTGAGTTTAATTTTTGTGTTTATGTGGCAGCACAACACAGAATAATGCAGCATTTAAGTAAACTGTGAAATTATTCAAATTATTTTAACATACCTCATTGCGTATGTAATGGTCCCGTTTCGAAATATTCTTAAAGCGAAATGCATTGGTATGATGGGATCCTTAAAATCGCCATGCATAATGAAATACGTGTCGGGTGTCCAGATGCTATCATGATGATGCAGAGCATTTAAGAAATCATAGTGGGACTTATTGCCATATTGCAGCCGCGGATCGTTCCATTGTTGATTCAACAGGAACTCCACTTCATATTTCTGCAATAAATAATAATAAATACATAAAGTATATATAGCCCTACTTCTTACCAAGCTGCTCTCATCGGGTGATGCCAAGCTCAAAAGCAACACATTAACATTAACCGTCAGCGTGCCTATAAGAATAATAAAAGTTAGTTAAATATTTATTTATGTGTTTACTAAAATTATTTAATTTAATAAATATTTGTGTGTCATACTATAAGATTTTGTTTTTGAATCTCACAAATAAAGAAATAAGTTCAATAAATACTAGAAAAACGAAAATATAGGATGGCTAACTAATATGGTGGCAATATAAATAAACTAATTTTGAAGTGCTTCGTTAATATGTTTACTATATAAATTGATTTGTATTGGACATTTCACCAACCGCGATTATGTGTTCTGCGCTCATTATGATTTGTGGCCATGTCGGGCGATTGCAAGCCACAGCAAAAGTCCTCATCTGTAAGATTTAATGAATATGACTTTACATGCGACGATTATAATAGGATGAGCAAGAATGGTATAAAGCCGTTAAAAATACATAACAGTAACAAAAATATTATAATCTCCTTTTATTGCATATATTTCCTATTTAATAAAACTTTTTCTGAATTTAGAAAAAAGAAAAACTATTCTAGTTCTACCGACTATTATTCATTTTACAGTGAAACATCAGTAACAAGTAATAGTGCTGTAGTCAAGACTGATTGACCCTGAACCCTGCGAGGAGCTGATATTACAATCATTCTACGCTTCTTTTATACATACATAGTAAGCAATACATACCAAGACATATACACACGCACGCATAAGTACGCGGTCTGTTAACTGCGTAGCTTAAGCAGCGACTGCGCTCGGGCTGCAGTATGGGCTATACGAAGGGAAATTAATTGTAAAATAATATTTTTTTTTGGGTAGACTTTCGAAATCAAATTTTGCCAAAGCACAAGTCTCTAATATTTGAAATATGTATTTTTTCAAATTTTAGGGAAAGGGGGCATGGTATCCCAAATTTGAAAATAACAAAATCTCTGTATATACACGGATTAACGTAGAAAATCTGAAATATCTAGCTTAAACTGTATTTAACTTACACTTAGAAAAATAATTCAAATTATCGATTTTTATCGATAATAAGGAAATAAGTTATCAAAAAAATAAAAAAAATAGCACTCAGACGGACATAGCTATATCGACTCTGGTCGTCATCCTGATCTGGAATATATATACGTTATGGGGTCTGCCACGCCTCCTTCTAGATGTAGTTACGGTTTAAGGTAAAAAAACTGTCAGTTCAAAAACATTGTGATATAGTGTCTCTGATTTCTCAATCGTATTTTAGTCGTTAAATTATGAGTTTCTAACTGTTTACCTAAAGATTAGTTTTTCCTATATATGTATGTGTATGTGTATACATATATACATACATATACATATTTATAATTTTTGCAAATAGCGGAGGTCAACAGTAATTAAGTCGTTAAATTTTAAGTTTCTAACTGTAAAACTATATAAAACACAGCTTTTCCGGATTTGCAATGACCGTAGATATATCCACCAAACAATTTTGATCTTGGGTTCTCAACGCGAGTTTACAAACCAAACTCTCTATTATTTCAACTTACAGGGTTTCTGACATACCGAAAAATGCATTTTCAGATTTTCCACGCCCCTAGTGGGCGTATCGGGAAAATCTTGACACTTTATAATTCGAGGGTATACACGAGTATATGTTCTAAGCTTCGATAGCGGCGAAATGGTTTAATCGATGAGTTCCCACATACGCACAGACAGATGGATAGTAAGACGGACATTGCACAGAATCACAACTCATTTCACTTCGTGAATGAGTATAAAAACATGTAAGAGTGCTCTAGTCGAGACTGCTCGACTAAGAGATACCCTGAACCCTGCGAAGATGCGATATTCAAATCACTTTGCGCTTCTTTTATATATACATATATACAAACAACACATACACACACACATTCACACGCACGCACAAGCACTTTCTCTGCTACTGCGCAGCTTCCGCAGCTACTGCGCGCGGGCTGCGCTTGGGCTGCAGAATGGGCGTGGTATCCAAAATCCAAAAATTTCAAATTGTTTGTATCCATTACACGGATATAAACAGTAAATTTGAAATCTATAGCTATAACGGTATTCAAAAACGAAGCAAAATTATCAATTTTGATCGATAATAAGGAAATGGGATGAGTTATCGAAAAAAAATTCATAAACTTGTACTGCGTAGGGTATACACGAGTATACATTTGAAAATTCGGATCTCTAGCTTTTGTGGTTTGCGAGATCGCTGCGTTCACACGGACGGACGGACGGACGGACAGACGGACATGGCTATATCAACTCATTTTGTCGAGCTGATCAAGAATATAAATACTTTATGGGGTCTGCCACGTCTCCTTCATACATTCCGTCTGTTACATACATTTTCACAAAAACATTATACCCTGATTTCCCATTTTCAATGGGTTCAGGGTATAACAAGCGAGAATGCTCTAGTCGAAACTGCTCGACTAGGAGCTTTTATAGTATTGTATATAGCCAATATGTGAATGAGTTAGCAATTTGAATATTGAATTGAATATAAGGAATCAGGGCATAATAGATTCGTTAAAATGCATTTTGCAGGCAGTAGCATGCCTCCTACTGCCTGTTAAATACATCAAGAGTCGTAACAGACCCCATAAAGTATATAGTGGCCGTATCCGTCTGTTTGTCTGTCTGTCTGTCTGTCCATCTATCCGCATGTGAAAACGCATTGATCTCAGAATTGATATGAGCTAGAAACTAAAATTTTTTTGAAGTCCCTATATAGCACGCGCAGATCGAGTCTGTTTAAAAAATCAATTTGGTTTCACGATTTAAATTTTATTGAGTGAAAACCTTATCCGATTTTTGCATTTAGTTTTATGTGTATCTTATACAATTTTGAATTTGACCGAATTCTTTTAATTCAAGTTTATTTGAAAATATAGCCAATATGTGAATTGGCACACATTCATATGCGTGCATTTTCGTATATTTTAATAACCGCAATTGCGATTAAATTATGTTTGAGTTATCAATTGCTACTTTAGTTTAGATTTGATATATGGCGTTCGAACATTGAAGTGGCGGTGTTGGTAGTATCGATGCACGTCAACTTAAAATTGCGAGTTCAATAGCCGCGCATGTTTGAGGGTTTCATCTTTTGTTTTTGACAAATATGCTAAAATGTTGTTTGTTTAGTCAAAATGTTTATAAGCTTATTTAAAAACATAGATCATTCAAGCTTCGGAGTTTCTTTCATTCGGGCAACTCCGCTGGAGTTTTCATAATTGCTTCTTTTCTTTTTATACCCTGAATGCAATAAAAAAAAGGGAATTTTAAGGATATAGTGGTTTTGTAATAGGCAGAAGAAGGCGTATTATTGATTAGGATGACGAGCCGAGTTTATATAGACACGTTCATCTATTCGTCCGTATGAACTCAGCAATAAAAGCTAGAAATTTTTTCAGATTTACTGTGTATTTACGAGTAATAAATTCAGAGATTTTGTAATTTTATCACTATCTAAAATTTTGAGCGTGTGTATGTGATAGAAATGTCGGTTTTGTGCAATGTCCGTCTTCCGCTCCGTCTGCCCATATTCCCGTATGGATGCAAACCATTTCGACGCTATTGTAGCTAGGAAATATATCCTAGTGTATATCCTCGAATGATAAAGTTTTAAGATTTCCCCGATATTCTCAGATACTATGTTATTCAAAGTGCTAGAAAGTTGAAATTTATGAATGACAAATATATACTCGCGTGGAAAACCCAATATCAATAGGATATGGTAAATATATCTACGTTCACTAGGGGAGTGGTAAATCAGGAAATATATCTATATAAATAGATATATATATATATATATATATATATATTAATTTCCTGATTTCCCACGAAAATCTTAACACTTTATCATGCGAGGATATACGCGTGTATATATAAATTTCGTCGCTGTTGGTGCTAGCGGCTTGAAATTCGGAATATATACACGCGTATATCCTCGCATGATAAAGTGTTAAGATTTTCGTGGGAAATCAGGAAATTAATTTTCCGGTATCTCAAAATTCGTTTTATTTGAAGTGCTAAAGACCTCTTCTATTGATTCGCCATAAATTGTATATTATATATGTATATGCAGAGCTGCTAAGAATTCCATTTGAATGGAAATTCAAAATGGGTTTTTGTTCTGAAAACCCATTTTGAATTTCCATTCAAATGGAATTTTTAACAGCTCTGTGTATATGTATATATATAATAATTCTGAGCGTGCCAATCCGCAAAAATGATATCTTGCTATGTGAGATGATAGTTTTGATATGTTTTTACTTGTTAATAAGTCTACTTATAAAATCTTTACATGTGTATTCGTAGAATGCCTTTTAAATGGAAGATGATTTTAAATATCCATGCTGTATGTATTGTATATCTTGTTTGAAAACATGAATGAAGTATTTTAAATCATTTCTCGAAACATAATAAAAAAAATTTGCATGTTAGCTAAGTTCTATATCATATTATATAGTAAGTTAAAAGAGTGCGTTTCAAAGTGTCTTACCATTGACAGGCGGCAGTAATCGTTTATCATAGCGTTTCTTCTCAAGTAATAAATCTAAAATCTCTTTATCTGAACTGGACTCGTCAAATCTGCATGTAAAGAATTAAATATAAATGATAGCTAAATATTGTACATAAATTTAGTCTCATTGTTAGCATAGTTGAACACATTAAAAATTGATTTTAAAAATTTATAGTATATATTATATTATTATTACAATTTTTATTATTATATTATATATATATATATATATATATATATATATATATATATATATATATATATATATATATATATATATATATATATATGTATATATATATATATATATATATATATTATATATATATATATATATATATGTATATATATATATATATATATATATATATATATATATATATATATATATATATATATATATATTATATTTTTATTACTATATTATAGTAAGTATAGTTTGGTGATATTAGCCAGAAACTCAAGAACACGGTTATAAAAAATATACAAATTAGTATTGAAGAAATTCTGAGGTACATGCAATTCGAATTCTCTAGCAGTACCCATTATTAAAGGAAGATTATTTAACACATACGAAACAACGAAAACAATTTGCTTATTTACTTGTTTATTTCTTCAGTTTTTGATTCTCAAAACTATATCTGCTTATCCACAAAAATTCCCGCAAATTGAAAAGGTACCCTTTTTGGCAAAGCACTTAAACGATCAAGCCAACAACATAGGAGTCACAACTAATACCGATGATATCGACTTAGGTCTGACCTTCGAGATACTCTTCTAAAGTACATACATATGTATTCCAATGTGCTCTTTTGAGCAGGCTCTCAGGTGGTTTTTACTGTCAAAGCTTTGTCTTTAAACAATAATTATTTTTTGTTAAGAAATTATAGTATACGTATGTTGAATAAATATAGACAAATTGTTAAATTGAAATTAAATTAAAGTCGCTGGTATAATGTGACTTAAATAAAGTATACCAGATGTGAGCTCTTCAAAAATCAATCGTAGATATGATAGTTCGTTATTTTCCGATAAATGTGGTTAACTTATTAATCACTCTAATGCATAAAACAAATAATCGGAGTAAGTCGTTGATGCTACTTCAGAATATACATATGTATGTTTTTAGCACCAATTAACTTAAAAATGCAAAGACTACTTCAAAATGATCAACAATTATGAACAGAACAGAACCTATGACAAATTAATTTTTAATATTGTGCTTATTATATTTTCGTAGATTTCGTAGTTTTGTTGTTAGCTATTAATTTTACTTTTTTTAAGTGCAAAACTTACTTTGACCAATCGATGCTGTGAATGAAAGAATTTTAGAAGAGTGTAAATAGAAATTTTGAGTAAAATGGCTGCTGGTGTATGTATGTACATATATGTACAATATTTATATAAAGATAATACATATATGTATGTATGTATTTATTTATTTAATTATATATATATATATATATATATATATATATATATATATATATATATATATATATATTATCATTTATATATATATATATATATATATATATATATATATATATATATGAGTATACTATATATAATAAAAAACATAAGTATATATAAGTAAACGGGATTTTTAGAGATAGGTATATAATGTACATTGACTGGAAGTAATAAGTATCAAATGTTTTCCTAGACCAATGGGAAAACCACTTACATAGGATGCTTATCAATGGCAACCGCCTCCGATTGTGTGGCAGCGGCAGTGGATGGAGTCGTCAGATAGCATAGCATCAATATAACACTGGAAGCCGCATAGAAGCTAAACGATTGGCTATATTGCTTATAATGCTGTGCCATGTACTGATATCCGGCTGCTAAAGTGGTGCTTAGACTGGATAGGATTGCGGCTGACATAGTCACGGGTACAACAGCTCTGGCGATATTGCCTATACATAACGTTAGATAGGCAAGCGATCGCTCCATACCTCTATTGTGTACCTTGTTCTCTCGTACTTGGCACCGTAGACCTTGCACGTCTGAAGTATTTGTTATGTCAGCTTGTATATGGCAGGTGGGTATTCCAGCCAGTGATGATTCTGCAGCAATTTCGTTAGATTTGCCAGTGCAGCTGCAACATTCTCCGGGCGTATGATTCTGATACCAACAACAGCATCGACAGCCCCACTGTTCATTTTTTTTAATTTTTGGGCTGTGGCTGTAGCAGTTGGAGCAATTAATTTGCAAAGAACTTGGCTGCGTCTGAATATTGATTGCAAAAATTGCTTTGCGTGTAGCCAACGCGACCTTGTTGTCATGCACTACTTGAAAAAACGATTGTTGTTGTTCCGCTAAAAGCACTTGAACTGCTGCTCTTAAATGCTTAGCGGTTGATTTTGTTGTTAGAGTTTTATGGCTTTGTTGATAGTTATCCTTGATTTCACCTTCTTTCTCCAAATTTGACGTTTCGTTAAAACAATAGTTTTGTATTTCTTTCGTTGTACTTAGTTTGGGCTGCTTTCTTGCTGATTCAAAGTCGCAGCCCATTGTACGATAACTGCAAGTAAATTGATACATATGATAAGCTATTAAAAACACCAATTTTATTATACATAATTTTTATTTAATTTTTCTAAGTATACATATTTTTTACTTGAAATGCATCATGAGGGACATAACCATAGTGCCAGCGGAAAAGCTGAAAATATGTCCCTTTTCTTTGGATCACCCATAATCTCCCACATTATTTATAGAAGTGTACGTTTCTTTAGAAAACAGTGGCAAAACGCTACTAGCACACACACTGCTATTTGCGCAAGATAAAATATGTAACAATTGTGATTCATTTCAGTATTCTTTTGGCACAAGCAAGAAAAATGATAAGTTTCTGATTAAAACAAGTAAGCAGGCTCTAGTCGATGTAGCCAGACTGCATAGTTTAGGGTATTTTTTAATATACTATACCCCCATAGAGGTGTAAACCTTTTTTTTAATTCATCGATAGAGGATATGTAAGGTTTTACAGTTTGTCAAGCCCCCTATGAGAGTATTTACATCCGCCATATCATTGTGATCTTGGGTTGTCAACGCGAGTATATATTCAAAATTTCAAGTCTCTAGCTTCAATAGCGGCGAAATGGATTGCGTTCATAAAACAAGACGGATTCTACACAAACCAATTTCATTTCATGAATGAGTGTAAAAAGTAGATGTTGCGTTTCTCTGAGTTGAATAAAGATAAGAAAAGGAAAAGATATGAAAAAAAAATGTATTGTCCCTCATTCTCATAATTATAAAAAATATCGACTGCGTACATACGTATGGTTGATAAAAGACATCGTATCTCTTAGTTTGTCTCTCAGCACTAAAGGCCTCTACCGAACACAAAGATGCACACCGCAAAGTTACTTTCAAACATGTGAAAGCTTCTTTTTAGATGATAGGGCACAGAAAACAAAGGCGTGACGCCAAACGGGCGCTACCGACTGTATGATACTCATTCACGGTTCAAAAGTAGTAGAAGATACAGCGTTTTTGATGTCCCACGCCCCCTGTGTGCGTTTCACCAATCCTAAGAAGGACTCTAGAGTAACGTAACTGTAAAAAAAAACGCCAAAGAGACGAAACAATGATTTTTAAGTTATCAATAGAGGAGATCAACAGTAACATAAAAGATAACCAAAGGGAGATTGAAAAATTGAAAAAATGAAAAGGAAATCACTCCCACTCCCAGTGCCCATCAATATAGATTGATGATCTGCAAAATCTTCCCCTTTTTGCTGTGATATTCCTATTCAATACTGAACATTTAATTGAAATCATTTGACGCAAAAGGTATGAAACAAAACGTTTGGCCAATTGCAAAAACACATGGCAAGTAGCGTGAAGTCGTGCATTCTTGCATAGTCGTGCATTCAGTATACCCTGATTACTCATTTTCAATTAAGGCTCTTTCGACATTTAAACTTACAATAGTTCTGTCCTTCTAACAGTTAACATAACCTATAAACCTATTTAAGATGTACACACATCCAATGAGTGTAGCTGAGATTAAATAAGCAATTTAAAGAATTGGGTTATTGAGGAATTTGATTTGATTGACGGAAAGGATTTGATGAATACGGGAATAGAAACTAAAAACACTTGTCATCGACTTTACGAAGCTAAACGAACGAACACTGAACAAGTACCCAATGCCTAACATTAGCATGATATTGGATAACCTAAGCTTAGTAAGTTAAATGATTGACTACGTTAAATCTCAAGTTCGATTATCACCAGATTTATCTTGCGGATCACTACCGCGAAAAAACATCCCTCTCTGTTAATAGTGGCAAGGACGTTTTGCCGATTGCCATTAGGATTAAAGAATGCTGGGAGCATCTGCTGTCATAATTTTTTCAGAGAATGAAGCCGATCATTAAAATACATTGACTGGATTATAAAAAGTCTCTATGACGTAAACATCAAGGTGTCTAGAAAGAAAACTAAATTTTCGAAGAAATTGTAGAAAACTTGAATTCATTATTACAGAAGTCCGAAGCACTGAAAAATGTATGCCTTTGAGGCAGCAATCGCACGGCCTACTTAACGGTGAAAACCGTTCTGTTATTAAGAATATATTAAGAAAGATATAAATTTCCTTTCATGAGACAGAAAACGAGGCCATTTAGAGTCTAAGAAAAACTTGAGCATCGGAAAAAGTCTCATTAAGGCACACCGACTTTTGGAATTGGAGTCGTCCTTTCACAAGAAAGTAAACCATAATGAATGGGAATTACTAGCTATAGTGTGGGTACTAGGAAAGTTATAGCAATACCTGTATAGAATACGGGAGTTAAATATCTACACAGATTACCAGTTTTTGACTTGTGCAGCTACAGATAGAGAGATTAGGATTAGTGCCAGAATCAAAAGGTAGATTGCAAACATTGATAAACATAATTTATTTTTTTAGTTTGCTGTTAGACGACAAGCTATACGGCAAGCCCCCATCAGAAATGGCCCGGATAGTTGGTGTCGGTCGGATGAACAGCAAGCGGAGGCTTTTGCCACCCACTTGGAGGGCCGCTTCTTGCCTTTTAGCTTAGCCTCGGATGAAGACATCGAATCTACCGAACTCGCTCTGTCCACTCCTCTACAACTTGACCTGCCAGAGAAGCCGTTCAACGTGGATGAAGTAGCATCTATCATCAAGCATTTTAATCCTGCAATGCCATCTTCCTAGACATCGAACAGGCCTTCGATAGAGTGTGGCATCCAGGGCTGCTACACAAAAAGCTGCCGTCTCACTACTTCACTCTGATACGATCCTACTTGGAGGGTCGTTCCTTCAGAGTAAAAGTTAAATCGAGTCAGTCAATTGCCGCTGGGCTTCCACAGGGCAGCATACTTGCTCCGTTCCTGTTCTGCATCTTTACAGGCGATGTTCCCTACCCTTGTGCCTCGGGCTATGGCATATCCTCAAACGCACTACTCATGGCAACCTATGCGGAAGATATCTGCGTGATGGTGTCTTCAAAGTCAAGCCCAGAAGCTGCTGAAATACTCCAAGACTATATGGAGCCCTTTTCTCAATGGGCCACCAAATGGAACATTAAAACGAGTGCCTTAAAAAGCACTAGCCTCTGCTTTTCACTGAGACGGGAGGCGCCCGCCACTGTTTTCATCAACAACACCCCACTGGAACAAACGAGAACGGTGAAATACCTGGGGCTCACCTTGGACAAACGCCTCTCCTTCAAGCCCCACATTCTGAAAACTGCAGCTAACTGCCGATTCCGTCTTAAGCAGATGTCCTGGCTGCTACACTCCAAAAGCAAATTATCCCTGTGCAACAAGCGCAAGATCTTGACTCACATAATTACACCTATCTGGAGATACGGAGTGCAAATATGGGGAATGGCCGCCAAAAGCAACCGCCATAAGATTCAAGTAGTGCAAAACAAAGCCATGCGATAAGTTACTGGCTGCCCTTGGTTCGTCCGAAACACTTGCCTACACAGGGATCTCAACCTGGCCACAGTGGAGGACCAGATCTTCTTCTTCTCGAGTCGGTATAACGATCGACTCAAAGTCCACGATAACCGGCTCGCAAGAAAGCTGCCTACTACTCGCCCCCTAAGAAGACTAAAAAGACGCCACTTTGGAAACCTTCTCACCCATTCTTTGTAAATATTATAAATGTCTAATATAAATATAAGTTTAGGTTAGTATTAATCAACATAAACCAGGCGATGTTAAATTAAGACACAAGGAAGATAATGGAGTAAAAGAAGCTCTGAGTGCTTCCTAATAAGACCAACAAAAAGTTTTCAAATCTTATTAATGTACCTTAACTAACAGTTCAATTTTCAACTGTATTTTGAATGCGCGTCTCTTAGAATCAGCGCTGGGGTTGGTAAGTCTTTACGACGAAGACAAGGTCGGCTGGATAGGCTTGTAAGACCTCGCGCGAGATGATTAGGGTGTGATGAGAACTTGCTAAAGTACTTTTCCTCTTGTTCCACTATTGCCTGCTTGACTGGTAGAATTTTTAAATCATTCAGGATATTTTCGTTTCGAGCATACTATGGCGCCGCGGCTCTTCAAATCTTCTACTGGTCTCTCTGGACAATGTCCATGTTTCTATTGTTAGTGTTCCCCTATAACTAGGAGCCATAGGACCAGATTGGTTTCATAAAAGAGGTGTAGGCAGGACCTTGTAGTCCAGTCAAAGGGAACAGCGAGCGTTGATAAGCCAATGGAGGCGATTGGTTTTCAGTTTTTAATGTGTTCTCTTAGCTTCAATGTGTCGACGCCATGTAAGTCTTCTATCTAGGTGGACTCCTAGATACGCTTCTTCGCTGGCTTTAGGAAGTGTGGTGTCTTTTAACATGAGCGGTGAACAATTTTACCTGCTTAGGGTGTAAATTTCATGCTTGCATTCTTGTTCGTTTACTTTTATTTGCCCGTTGGCCTTTTTTAGATGTCCTTGCCATGCCGAGGGCTATCTATAGAATTGCCATTCTCACCGTAAACGCCGCTTTTCGAGAACGAGTTGTTCAATTTGTAGATTTGCCTTCTTTTGGTTGTATGTTGTTTTTACTGTCTGAGGCGTTGAGATGCGAGTTGCAGCGACGAAGATGGACTCCAGTGTTTTTGCAAAACTATCAATGAACTTATGTATTGTATCCGAGCCAGTTAGTTTTTTGAATGGTCAGCCTACTGGGACGATGTGCGGATTCTGGGTTTTGGAGTACTGGGTGAGGTGAGCGGTCGGATGATAAATCCGAAAGACTTTCCGCATTTATCAGATTACGCGAAATATTTTTGGCCCAAATGAAATTCCAATGCATAATAACTCAAGTATGTGAGTCGAAGTAAACGAAAAATAAAGATTCCCGTTGAAAATATTAAGCAACACCTAACGGTAAACGCTACAGAACTTTTTATACCCTGAACCCATTGAAAATGGGAAATCAGGGTATAATGGTTTTGTGAAAATGTATGTAACAGGCAGAAGGAGGCGTGGCAGACCCCATAAAGTATATATATTCTTGATCAACTCGACAAACTGAGTCGATATAGTCATGTCCGTCTGTCCGTCTGTCCGTCTGTCCGTCTGTCCGTCCGTCCGTCCGTCCGTCCGTCCGTGTGAACGCAGCGATCTCGTAAACCACAAAAGCTAGAGATCTGAAATTTGAAATGCATACTCGTTTATACCCTACGCAGTACGAGTTTATCAATTTTTTTTGGATAACTCATCCCATTTCCTTATGGTTTGGTTACGAAAGTCCATCTAGAAGCAAACCTATTCAACAAAAAAGTTTCCATAATATTGCCCATACTGCAGCCCAAGCGCTGCCCACGCGCAGTCGCTGCGTAAACTACGCAGTAGCAGAGCAAGTGCTTGTGCGTGCGTGTGCATGTGTGTGTGTGTGTATGTGTTGTTTGTATATATGTATATACAAAAGAAGCTTAAAATGATTTGAATATCGCATCTTCGCAGGGTTTAGGGTATCTCTTAGTCGCGCAGTCTCGACTAGAGCACTCTTACTTGTTTGTCATGCTTTTTGGCATTTTTTTCCGTTTCTGGTCCATAAAATGGCCCTAAAAGAAAGAACCAAATTTTTGTTCACCTACTTCGTAAATAAATGCCTGCCTTAATTATAAACTAACCATAGGTAATCAATTTTCAGATCATTTAAAGGGTATTTTTAACAATTAACAATTATTTGCTTTCTGTATATTTTGAGAGCTATTGATGCTAGAGACTTGCAATTTGGAATATATAGTCGACAACCCAAGATCAAAAAGATATGATGGATATATCTACGCCCATAAGGGGCGTGGCAAACAGCAAAAGTTTATATCTCCTAAAGTTTTAGAGCTAAAAACTTCAAAATTGGCTTTTTGAGTTACTGGTGACCTCCCCTATCGATGACTCAAAAATAATTGTTACGCCCCTTTAGGGCGTGCCACACCAAAAAATACTCTGTAATTTCAAATTTTTGGAACGTAAGCTTCCAAATTTTGCATTTGCATTACCTTCGACTACTTCTAAAGATTGGCCAAAAATAACAAGTCTACGCCAACTGGGGGCGTGGCAAATGGGATCTGAACATATAGTGTTTTGCACAAAATCTCCTTAAATACCTTCTAAAGTTTCAGAGCTAGAAGCTTCAAAATTGGCTAATTGAGTTACTGGTGACCTCCTCTATCGATAATTCAAAAATAACGCCCTTTAAGACGTGGCACACTGAAAAATACCCTGTAATTTCCACATTTTTGGAACGTAAGCTTGCTGTTATGTCATTTTAGACTCCTTCTAAGGATTGGCCAAAAATTACATGTCTATGACCTCTGAGGGCGTGGCAAATTGGAAAAAATTATATTTTGCAGAGCTCTTGAGTTAAAATTGCTGCATAATCACCATCACAAGAATAATACAGTAGGTGGCGCTAAACTGCAATATTCTTACGTATCGAAATTAGTCATAAGCGTGTACTGCTTCATAAATAAGCTAAATTCCTTGCTAAGTTGGCAGAAAAAATTGTAAGAGACAAATAAATATATGTATTTCGATTTAATGTTTAAATGCTTGAAATAATTGACCACCCAATATTAATATAGTTTTCGCATAGCCTAGGTTAGTTATTTCGTGTTTTTCGTATGTTGGCAATCAGACGATTCCCAAGTGGCACTTTTAAAAGACTCAGTAGGTTATGCAAAAAAAATGTGACGTCATACTTGCAAATTAACAGACAACTTTTGAGTTAACAGATTGCTTTGCATAAAAATTAAGTGTGGACACACTTGCATGACACCGTTAAATTTTTTTGTCCAGCTCATAAAATCATACGATTGAAACGAGCTATAATTTACAAAAATTTTACTCATTTACATATATATTTTTTTGAAAATGTTTATAAAATATATATTTATTTTGAATCAGAGTCTAATTTGAGCGGCGACTTTCACAAATTAAGATAATCTTTAAAATATATTATGCCAGAAGCCTCTATGGGAACAGAGTATCACGAAGTCGGTTGCGCCCGACTGCAACGTTCTTACTTGTTTTTAAATGTCAAATGTATGTAACAGGCAGAAGGAGGTGTGGCAGACCTCATAAAGTATATATATTCTTGATCAGCTCGACAAACTGAGTCGATATAGCCATGTCCGTCTGTCCGTCCGTCCGTCCGTCCGTCCGTCCGTCCGTCCGTCCGTCCGTCCGTCCGTCCGTCCGTCCGTCCGTCCGTCCGTCCGTCCGTCCGTGTGAACGCAGCGATCTAGCAAACCACAAAAGCTAGAGATCTGAAATTTGAAATGTATACTCGTGTATATCCTACGCAGTACATTTTATCATTTTTTTTCCGATAACTCATCCCATTTCCTTATTATCGATAAAAATCAAGAACTTTTCTTCGTTTTTGAATACCGTTATAGCTATAGATTTACTATGTGTATCCGTGTAATGAATACAAACATTTTGCAATTTTTGGATTTTGGATACCACGCCCCCCTCCCACCAAATTTGAAAAAAACGTATTTCAAATACTAGAGACTTGTGCTTTGGCAAATACATATATATGAATGTCATTATTACGCTGTTAAAGTTTGATTACGAAAGTCCATCTAGAAGCAAACCTATTCAACAAATAAGTTTCCAAAATATAGCCCATACTGCAGCCCAAGCGCTGCCCGCGCGCAGTCGCTGCGTAAACTGCGCAGTAGCAGAGAAAGTGCTTGTGCGTGCGTGTGCATGTGTGTGTGTGTGTATGTATTGTTTGTGTATATGTATATATAAAAGAAGCGTAAAATGATTTGAATATCGCATCTTCGCAGGGTTCAGGGTATCTCTTAGTCGAGCAGTCTCGACTAGAGCACTCTTACTTGTTTTTAAATCATTTTGTGTAATAAAAAATTTGTAAATATAATTGTATTTATCACTGAACTGTTGCGTTTTAGAATAACAATAAGAAGCACTGCTGCATATAATCGTATAATCGATTAACATTATGCCAATATTTTTTTGCAAGCCGGATGAAGAACGCGTTTTCGCTCTAAATATAAACACCCTACAAGATGAGATAGAACATGCATGGTCGATGCCACAGATAGGCCACTTAATTGATTCAGTAACCAAATAATTCTAGGCAGCGATGTTAGCACATTTATATTGTTCTGTGAAAAATTGGAACGCAGTATCTATCACGCAACAAATAGTGACAATAACAGGTGCCAATTATTCAGTTTCAAAGACACCAGAATTATTATTATTCAGTTTCCACAAGACCAGAATAATCTACTGTGACTGAGCTCCCATGTTTTTGTTGATCAAGTCTGAAAGTAAGACACCCGAGAAAATACTAACTAGAGTGGGACCTAATGCACAATGTTTGCGAAAATATTGTTCAAGATGTCTCATCTATAAATTGTGTGGTTAGTGGTATAACTGAACAAAGAACAAAGCTGAAGAAGCTGAAGAAAGCTTAAGAAGCTGGGAAAATTCAGGAATAATGAATAATGGATACTCCACGACCCAAACGCTACCAGCTCCATTTTCTGATTTGCTACGCCCACAATTGGTATTATATATACCAATATAGTTTTTGGGAAATCAAAAGAGGAGGTTAATAGTAATTTAGTTGTTAAATTTTGAGTTTCCAGCTCTAAAAGTGTAGAAAATAACCAGTTTGCCACGCCCCCAAATGTGCGTAGATATATCCGCCATATCTTTTTGATTTTGGTTTGTCAACGCGAGTATACGTTTCAAATTTCAACTCTCTAGCACTTCAACTAACAGGGTTTCTGACATACCGGAAAATCTTGACACTTGATATGTTCCAAAAACATTGGTATATGTTCCAAATTTCAAGTATCTAGCTTCAATAGCGTCAAATGGTTTGCTTTCATACAGACAACAAGGCGGACATTGCACAAAACCAGTATACTCATATACGCCATATACAATTGGTATATACATATATATAGTTTTTGCCAAATCTATAGAGGGGGTCTATAGTAATGTAATCGTTAAATTTTGAGTTTCTAGATGTAAAACTGTAGAAAATACACGATTTGCCACGCTCCTAAATGTGCGTAGATATATTCGCCATATTTTATTGTTCTCGGGTTATCAGACCGAGTATATATTCCAAATTTCAAGTCTCTAGCATCAATAGTGCTCACAATATAATAGCAAAACGCTATATATTCAGATCCGATTCGTGACTCCCCAGTGAGCGTAGACATGTCATTTTTTGCCAATCCTTGAGTAGATATATCTGCCATATCTTTTTGATCTAGGGTTGTCAGCCCGAGTAAACGTTCCAAATTTCAAGTCTCTAGCATCAATAGTGCTGAAGATATATAAGAATATGTATAAATCACTATATATAAGATCCGATTTGCCACGCCCCCAGTGGGCGTGGATATATAATTTTTTCATTGAACTTTATAGGATCCTAACAGTCAAAACACATGCATTCTAGCTTTAAAACTGCAGAAGATACAGTTTTACCTGATTTCTTACGCCCTCAATTGGCGTAGATATAACCGTTATATCGATTCAGCCCTGTCCGTCTGTCTGTCTGTCCGTCCGTCCGTCTGTCCGTATGTATGAACGCGTCGATCTCAGAACCTATAAGAGCTAGAGACTTGAATTTTTTTTTTGAAGTCTCTGTATAGAAGGCGCAGATCAAGTTTGTTTCAAACAATCGATAACTTATACCGGTTTAATGTTATCGATTTAAGACCTTATCGAAATACAGTTTTGATACCCTGAACCCAATGAAAATGGGAAATCAGGGTATAATGTTTTTGTGAAAATGTATGTAACAGGCAGAAGGAGACGTGGCAGACCCCATAAAGTATATATATTCTTGATCAGCTCGACAAGCTGAGTCGATATAGCCATGTCCGTCTGTCCGCGTAAACGCAGCGATCTCGTAAACCACAAAAGCTATAGATAGCTATAGATGAAATTTGAAATGTATACTCGTGTATACCCTACGCAGTACGAGTTTATCATTTTTTTTCGATAACTCATCCCATTTCCTTATTATCGATAAAAATCGATAATTTTTCTTCGTTTTTCAATACCGTCAGAGCTTTAGATTTCAAATTTACTGTGTATATCCGTGTAATGGGTACAAACATTTTGCAATTTTTGGATTTTGGATACCACGCGACCCCTTTCCCACAAATTTGAAATATGAAAAACGTATTTCAAATACTAGAGACTTGTGCTTTGGCAAATACATACATATATATGTCATTAGTACGCTGTAAAAGTTTGATTACGAAAGTCCATCTGGATGAAAACTAATTCAACAAATAAGTTTCCAAAATATAGCCCATACTGCAGCCCAGGCGCTGCGCACGCGCAGTCGCTGCGTAAACTGCGCAGTAGCAGAGCAAGTGCTTGTGCGTGCGTGTGCATGTGTGTGTGTATGTGTTGTTTATATATATGTATGTATAAAAGAAGCGTAAAGTGATTTCAATATCGCATCTTCCCAGGGTTCAGGGTATCTCTTAGTCGAGCAGTCTCGACTAGAGCATCTTACTTGTTTAATTCTCTCTCGTACATATTTGGAGCTAGAGTCTCCAAATTTTGCATTTAGTTTCATTTATATTTTATACAATTTCGGTTTTTGTTATATTTTGGATATTGGTTCAAAATTGTACAAAAATTTTCAAATTGAAGGTTAGTTGCAAATGTAGCCAATATGTAAATGATTTTGCGATTTTAGGTAATTGTCAAATATTCAATATAATATGTGTATCACATGCTGAAAATTTCATTGAAATCCATTAAGTATCACAAAAGTAATTAAACAAAACGTTTTGTCAATTGCGACATGTGACCAGAACCCACCCCCGTTTCCATTTTTTCTATACATGTGCACACATACATTGAGACATTCGAATGCGAGCATTCTTGTCTGTTCTAAGAATCACAACAATTACAGCTGACTGCTTAAATTTTGATATAATTCTTAACTGCCTTTAGTTTCAAATTTGCTACTGCTTGTCTAAGCAGTGCAGTGGCGGTGTTGATAGAAGCGGGGCACGCCGTGCCTTGTAGATCTGGGTTCAAACCTCGCCGATGTCAAAACTTTTTTATTATTTTTTGTTTTCACACAAACAACTTTGATGTCGCGGTAGAGGTGATGCGCTTTGATCAGTAGATGTTAGTTCGACTCCAGGTGGGGAAATGTCAGATTTTCTAAATTTTTAATTTTTTTCTTTTCTTAAATTATTATTTATATTATTCTTAAAGCAAAAACTTATTTTTTGACAAACATTCTATTTGATTGTTGAAGTGCAAGATTGGCAATTTAATTAAATTTTGTATAAGTTTGTAATGTATACAAGATACGGAATATATTTAAAAACGCAGATCGGATGGGGTTCAGGGGATCTCCGAGTCGGGTACCCCCGACTAGAGTTTTCTTACTTGTTATATTCTGTTCCCAAAGGGTAAAAGAGTATATTGGTGCAATATCCGTCTTGCTGTCCGAATACTCGCGTTGACAACCCAAGATCAAAAAGGTATGGCGGACATATCTACGCCCATTGGAGACGTGGCAAATCGGGTATAACTTTATCTTCTACAGTTTTAGAGCCAGAGTGCCCAAATTTGGCGTGTAAGTTATTGTTAAGATCTTATCGATGAAAATATTATATTATATATCCACTCCCACTGGGGGCAAGGTAAATCGGATCGGACTATATTGTGATTTATACATATTCTTATATATCTTGAGAACTATTGATGCTAGAGACTTGCAATTTGGAATATATAGTCAAGTTGACAACCCAAGACCAAAAAGATATGATGGATATATCTACGCCCATAAGTGGCGTGGCAAATAGCAAAAGTTTATATCTCCTAAAGTTTTAGAGCTGGAAATAGAATTGGCTAATTGAGTTACTGGAGACCTCCTCTATCAATGACCCAAAAATAATTGTTACGCCCCTTTAGGGCGTGGTGCACCGAAAAATACCCTGTAATTTCCACATTTTTGGAGCGTAAGCTTGCAAATTTTGCTGTTATGTCACTTCAGACTTCTTCTAAGCATTGGCCAATGCTAAGTCTTGCTAAGTCGGCAGAAAAAATTTTAAGAAACAAATAAATACATGTATTTCGATTAAATGTTTAAATGCTTCAAATAATTGACCACCTAATATTAATAAAATTTTCGCATAGCCTAGGTTAGTTATTTCGTATGTTGGCAATGCTTCAGAAGATTCCCAAGTGGCACTGTTAAAATACTCAGTAGGTTATGCAAAGAAAATGTGACGTCATACTTGCAAATTAACAGACAACTTTTAAGTTAACAGACTGCTTTGAATAAAAATTAAGTGTGGACACACTTGCATGACACCGTTACGAACGATTGAAGCGAACCATAATATACAAAAATTTTACTCATTTACATATATATTTTTTTTGAAGATTTACATAAAATATATATTTACTTAGTATCAGAATCAAATCAAGCGGCGACTTTAATAAATTCAGATAAACTTTAAAATGCAATATGCCAGAATCCCAGAGTATCACGCAGTCGGTTGCGCTCGACTGCAACGTTCTTACTTGTTTATCTTTAGTTTTCAACACGAGTATAGGCTCTAAATTTTAACTCTCTAGCACTTCAAATAATATAATAAGTATATATAGTATAAATACGAAGTGTGTGAGGCGCGAACTGGCCCTAAACGAAACTCCAGGAATAGCAGCTTCGCATTGAATCAGTGCTGAGTTTGTCATTGAAGCACAATCTGCAAGTCATAAAAAATCAAAACCCAAAGTCTGAGACGGTGTAGGTTGTCTCATGGTCGTGGGAAGGATACGAGCAACGAGGGAGATCCAAATAGTCGTGGATAATTATTCTTTAGCCCGGGACGGCTTATATCACTTGTTTTAACCAAACGAACGTAGCGAAGTAGACTCGATTGTTGATACTATGTAAAAGATATATAATTGATGAAGAAGGTATATACTTATTTATTACATCTACTAAATTATTAAAATGCATAGAATTATTATATTATATTCAAGCCTACATATTTTGTGCGTGTGTAAACTCAAACCCCATCAAATGTTCTTAATATTTATTGCTGACCGGGCACAGCTCGACACGCAATGTGAGCTAAATTAGGCTGACTCATGACGCAGTCCATCCGACAAAAGCAGTTTCAACGATTTAACTGGCTGACTGACTAGCACCTGCACAGTGTTTGTGACTTAAAGTTCATTGCTTTTGCGTGTAGGTTGTTATTTAAGTAATGTGGGTCGCAAGTAAGTTTGCTATTTTATGGTTGGTAGCCCTTTCTATCTGAAATTTTCAGGTACAACACGCACTGACTTTTTTGCAGACTAATAACGTTTTTATACTCATTCACAAAGGGAAATGAGTATACTGGTTTTTTACAATGTCCGTCTGGCTATCCGTCCGTTGGTTTGTTGCAATGTCCGTGTTGTCCGTATGAACGCAAACCATTTCGCCGCTATTAAAGCTAGAGACTTAAAACTTGGAAAATATACTCATGTATGCCCTCGAATTATAAAGTATAAAGATTTTCTCTTTGGATATTCTGGAAAATTTATGTTTTGTAACGTTTTACAGTTAGAAACTCAAAATTTAACTCACCACTTCGAATAACATGGTTCCTGACATACCGGAAACGCATTACATTACAGTTAGAAACTCAAAATTTAACTCACCACTTCGAATAGCATGGTTCCTGACATACCGGAAACGCATTTTCCGATTTGCCACGCCTCTAGTGAGCGTGTGGGGAAAATCTTCACATTTTATCATTCGACGATATATACGAGTATATGTTCCAAGTTTTAAGTCGCTATCTTCAATTCACTTCGTGAATGAGTATAATTATATATATCCGACTATTGGGGGAGTGCTAAATTAGATTGTATAGAATTATACACAAATTCTTAAATATCTTGAGCACTATTGAAATTAAGATGCTGCAAGCGTTAGCTTCGTAAATGAGTATTTTGAAGTCGGTAGTTTCCGATTGCCACGATTTTATACTCTGTTCCCAAAGAGAAAAAGAGTATATTGGTTTTGTGCAAAGACCGTCTTGCTGTCCGTCTCTCTGTCCGTCTGTCCGTCCAAACCATTTCGACGCCCACTAGGGGCGTGGCAAATCGGAAAATGCATTTTTCGGTATGTCAGAAACCCTGTTAATTGAAGTGCTAGAGAGTTGAAATTTGGAAAGTAAACTCGCGTTGACAACCCAACATCAAAAAGATATGGCGGATATATCTAGGCCCATTGGGTGCGTGGCAAATCGGGTAAAACTGTATCTTCTACAGTTTTAGAGCCAGAGTGCCCAAATTTGGTGTGTAAGTTATTGTTAAGATCCTATAAAGATCGATATGAAAATTTTATTCCACTCTCACTGGGGGCGTGGCAAATCGGATCTGACTATATAGTGATTTATTATTATTCTTATATATCTTGAGAACTATTGATGCTAGAGACTTGCAATTTGGAATATATAGTCAAGTTGACAACCCAAGACCAAAAAGATATGATGGATATGATGGATATCTACGCCCATAAGGGGTGTGGCAAACAGCAAAAGTTTATATCTCCTAAAGTTTTAGAGCTAGAAATAGAATTGGCTAATTGAGTTACTGGAGACCTCCTCTATCAATGACCCAAAAATAATTGTTACGCCCCTTTAGGGCGTGGTGCACCGAAAAATACCCTGTAATTTCCACATTTTTGGAGCGTAAGCTTGCAAATTTTGCTGTTATGTCACTTCAAACTTCTTTTAAGGATTGGCCAAAAATTACATGTAAATTTTGCAGAGCTCTTGAGTTAAAATTGCTGCAGAATCACCATCACAAGAATAATACAGTAGGTGGCGCTAAACTGCAATATTCTTACGTATCATATTTAGTCATACGCGTGTACCGCCTACATAAATAAGCTTAATTCCTTGCTAAGTTGGCAGCAAAAATTGTAAGAGACAAATAAATATATGTATTTCGATTTAATGTTTAAATGCTTCAAATAATTGACCACCCAATATTAATATAGTTTTCGCATAGCCTAGGTTAGTTATTTCGTGTTTTTCGTATGTTGGCAACGCTTCAGACGATTCCCAAGTGGCACTGTTAAAAGACTCAATAGGTTACGCAAAGAAAATGTGACGTCATACTTGCAAATTAGCAGACAACTTTTAAGTTAACGACTGCTTTGCATACGAACGATTGAAGCGAGCCATAATTTACAAAACTTTTACTCATTTACATATATATTTTTTTGAAAATTTCCATAAAATATATATTTATTTAGAATCAGAATCTAATTCAAGCGGCAACTTTAACAAATTAAGATAAACTTTAAAATATAATATGCCAGAAGCCCCTTTGGGAACAGAGTATCACGCAGTCGGTTGCGCCCGACTGCAACGTTCTTACTTGTTATACCCTGAACTTATTAAAAATGGGAAATCAGGGTATAATGTTTTTGTAAAAATTTATGTAACAGGTAGAAGGAAGCGTGGCAGACCCCATAAAGTATATATACTCTTGATCAGCTCGATATGCTGAGTCGATATAGCCATGTCCATCTGTCCGTCCGTGGGAACGTAGCGATCTCGTAAGCCACAAAAGCTAGAGATCTGAAATCAAAAATGCATACTCGTGTATACTCTACGCAGTACGAGTTTATCATTTTTTTCGATAACTCATCTCATTTCCTTATTATCGATAAAGATCGATAATTTTTCTTCGTTTTTAAATACCGTTATAGCTATAGATTTAAAATTGACTGCGTATATCCGTGTCATGGATACAAACATTTTGTAATTTTTGGATTTTGGATACTACGGCCCCTTTTCCATAAATTTGAAAAAAACGTATTTCAAATACTAGAGACTTGTGCTTTGGCAAATACATACATATGAATATCATAATCGTGTTCTGAGTGTGATTAAGAAAACCCATCTACAAGGAAACTTATTAAACAAATAAGATACCATAGTAAAGCCCATAATGCAGCCCAAGTACAGCCGCTTCGTAAACTGCGAAGTTTTTAGAGCGCGTGCTTTTGCGTGCGTATGTATGTGCGCGTGCATGTATTGTTTGCTGTGTACATACATATGTATGTATAAAATAAGCGTAGAATTGGAATATTAGAGTTCAGGGTATCTCCTAGTCAAGCAGTTTCGACTATAACAGTCTCACGTGTTTATCTTGGGTTATCAACGCAAGCATGTATTCCAAATTTCCAGTTTCTAGCACTTTAAATAATAGTTAGCGTATAGGGAATATTTAAAGAAACTGTAGCATATATTTAAGTAACAACATATTTGAATATGAAAAACTATTTACTTTATTTGGGTTGTAATACAATATTACCCGATATTGAAAAAAAAATAATTTGAAAGAAGTCAAATATATTTTTAGAATTGTATTGTTTAATATACTTACTAGCTCTAATATAAGGTAACATAGCGGAAAATTGTACTAAATATATATATAAAATTACTAAATAAGAAAACAGCTTTGATTTATATTAACATTTAATTGAAGGATTTAAAAAATCATTAGTAAACTAGATAGTATAGAATAAAAATACCATTACAATCCATTGTTTTGTAAGTAGGGGTATTTTATTATTAGCACGCTTCCTTGTTTACTTTTTGTGGATGATGCAAATTATAAATAAATTTGGGTTAGGCATAATACACATACATAAAGATATAAAAATCTGAAAACGTTATTAAAACTGGCAAAGAAATAAAATGAATTAGCCTCTATTTTTTGTAAATCAAACGTTTATTGAGAAAATGTAAAGGGATATACTCAGTAGAATACAAACCTAATAAGTCGATCGGATAAATTGTTTGACTTTTCGTTCAATATTCAGTCAGTTTGTCACAGTGTTGTTGGTTATATTTTTGGTTTTTTTTTCGTTGTTCCTTTTGATCTTATTAGTTTACATTGATATATTTTCAAATCGTTTAAATTTCGGTATTTTTACATTTGTACAGCAACTATTTTGTCGGTTTATACGATTACTGCGCGAAATCTTAGCAATTTCGTATTTGTAATATAATTCTTATTCTTTTAGTAGATGTTGTTGTAGTCATTGTCGTTACAGTTGATGAGGTGCTCGCCTGGCCCCTGCTTTACAGACTGCACCTTGACACTCATATGAACAAATAAAAAAAGTACAGCTAAAAATAAAAATAGCGCGACGGCAATGAAAATTGATTTATTAGAGGGTTGTTCGTTGTCTGCGGTGGACTCGAATAAACGATTATTGTTTTTATTTATATTGACTTCATTTATAATTATTAATCAGAAGCTTTACTATATTACAAGTTACATTTCTTTATGTGTTTCAGTTACCGTTTTTTATAAAATGAACTTTTATATTGAACTAAAAATAAAATAATATTTTAAAATTTTTTTTTTTTAGGTTTTAATACCTAATATAACAACAGTTGTATTGCATTATTATTATTATCACATTGATTTTGGTTTATATTAATAAATAGCTGTTTACATATAAGCTGTGCTATTGCTATTATTCACTTATTGCTCCCAGGGTTCTATACCAAAATACACTTTACATAATTCACTTACTGCATTCGTACGTAACAACAAAATCAACTAACCCAACTTAAGAAGAAACTTTAGCAACTCAATATACAAAAAATATTTTAATATATTCAGTTGATTCAATTTTTTTCTTAAAATAATTTCTTTACACTTTGTAAGGTTTCGATAAAACATCTAAACTTATATATAAATTATGTACACGTATGCATATAAATTATATATGTCTACCGTGTGTATTTTGTTGATTTCCTTGGAATTAACTCTCTTTTAAAATATTCCATGTAGAGAGAGAGAAAGAGAGAAAGAGAGATTTATTGCGTTTATTGTTTTGACTCTTGTGTTGGCAGTTGAATGTCAATACCATATATCACTTAAATTTTGTATCCGTTTTGCAGTGCTGTTGTGTTGCTAACCCGACCCGAACTGAGCGTCCAATTGGCAAAAGTTTCATTTAATGCAGCTGCCATACACATTCTTTTCGGAATTCAAACACAGCAAAGAGAATCAGATACTGCGAACTCTGCTGCGTCTCTTGTTATTCTGACTTCGTCACCAAATTTTCACTCTAAAGCTCAGAGTAGGTCCTCTTGCCAAGCTTTGAAATAAAAGCTTTCTATTATATTAGATTTCCACAAAGTTCATACCCTCTCTTAGTTGAGGGAAAAAGGTGTCTCTGTTTGTCAACCGCTCTCTTTGTTGAAAACAGCCGATTTGTGTACATAGCTGCCTCCCCTAATATTTTATTGCTGCTCTACAATGAAATATGGCAACAAATGACGTAATTTTAAAATGGTGTTCAATTATCGTATCACAGAACGAAGCACAAAGAACCCACCACTCACACATTTCTTTTCGAAAAATGTTAACATACTTTACATTATTGGTACAAAAATGAGTTGCAATTTTCAAAAACAAAACATTTTATTTTTCTCATAAAGCTTTATTTACAATAGAACAGTCTGATATCCTATTGTATCCTATCCTATCATATTTATAATACATACTGAACTTAGCAAGTTCTGTAAGAAAAGCTTTAATACTAAAAAGCAATTTTTTTTTCCTGTCCAAGTTGATTGGCCATATCGATTTGACCATTTCTAGTGGTTTTATACTCTTTCACGAAGTGAAATGAGCTTGTGTACAATGTCGTTCGTCCGTCTGCCCGTTTGGACGTAAACCATTTCACTGCTATTAACACTAGTGACTTGAAATTTGGAATATATAATCATGTATATCCTCGAATGATAAACTGTTAAAATTTTCACGATACGCCCGAAAATGAAATATATACTCAGGTTGACATCCCAAGATTAAAATCAGGGTATAACAAGTAAGAGTGCTCTAGTCGAGACTGCTCGACTAAGAGCTACCCTGAACAATGGGAAGATGTGATATTAAAATCACTACGCTTTTTTAATACATATATACAAACAACACATACACACACACGCATACACACATGCACACGCACGCACAAGCACTTGCTCTGCTACTGCGCAGTTTACGCAGCTACTGCGCGCGGGCTGCGCTTGGGCTGCAGTATGGGCTATATTATTAAAACTTATTTGTTGAATTAGTTTTCTTCTAGATGGACTTTCGTAATCAAACTTTTAAAGCGTACTAATGACATTCATATGTATGTATTTGCCAAAGCACAAGTCTCTAGTATTTGAAATACGTTTTTTTCAAATTTGGGGGGAAGGGGGCGTGGTATCCAAAATCAAAAATTACAAAATGTCTGTATTCATTACACGGATATACACGGTAAATCTGAAATCTATTGCTATAACGGTATTCAAAAACGAAGAAAAATTATCGATTTTGATCGATAATAAGGAAATGGGATGAGTTATCGAAAAAATATGATAAACTCGTACTGCGTAGGATATACACGAGTATAGATTTCAAATTTCAGATCTCTAGCTTTTGTGGTTTACGAGATCGCTGCGTTCACACGGACGGACGGACAGACGGACAGACGGACATGGCTATATCAACTCATTTTGTCGAGCTGATCAAGAATATAAATACTTTATGGGGTCTGCCACGTCTCCTTCTGCCTGTTACATACATTTTCACAATGATTTCCCATTTTCAATGGGTTCAGGGTGTAAAAATATGATGGTTACATCTGGGACTACTGGGGGCGCCACAAATCGGAAAAAAACTGTATCGCCTAGTTATAAACTTAAAATTTAACGACTAAATAACTGCTGGCCTCCTCTGTTGATTTTTAAATAATGATATATACATATATACCAAATTTTTATCTTGCAATTCGTTTTGATCGTGAATGGGTATTCGCAGTAGGTGCAATGTTCTTACTATGTATATTACTAAATATGGTATCCTTCAATAGTAATTTATTCTAAAATTTAGTAACAAATTAAAAAAAATCGCGGTGTGGAATCAAGAAAACAGGTATGTACGTTTCAGTCGGGCGTTACCGACGGCAGAATACCAAAGGCAGCTCCATTAGCTATCAACCCGAGTACATATTCCAAATTTCAAGTCTCTAGAATCAATAGTGCCCCCAAATGTGCGTAGATATATCCGCCATATCTTATTGATCTTGGGTTGTCAACGCGAGTATACGTTCCAAATTTCAGCTCTCTAGCACTTCAACTTCAACTAACAGGGTTTCTGACATACCGAGAAATGCATTTTCTGATATGCCACGCACTTAGTGGGCGTATCGGGCAAATCTTGACACTTTATAATTTTCCAAATTTCAAGTTCTTAGCTTTGGATGGACAGCAAGACTGCACAAATCCAATATACTCAAATCACTTTCGTGAATGAGTATAATAAATACTGTTAAATACAATAAATTTGGGACTATCCACCCTAATATTGACATGGGCACACTTAAACCGTAAGCTCAAAACGGTCCAAATCTACTCTGTAAATTAAATATATAAATTTTCATATTGTTTGTATGCGAGCTTTATAGGCAACAAGTACATGGACAAATATCAAGGTCACATTGTACAAAATCAATATTTTTTTTTTTGTTTACGTCTACAACTCAGTAAATAAACTGTTATTCATGAAATAGAAATTTGACTGTGGATTGAATTTTATTAATCCTTGTTTCTTATCATCAAACTATCCAATCATTTATATTGAGAATTCATGTAAATTAAATAAATATGGGAAATCAGGATATAATGGTTTTGTTATAATATATGTAACAAGCAGAATGAGGCATGAAGTAAATATATTCTTGATCAGGTTGACGAGCTGAGTCGATTAAGCTCCGCTCGCCTGTCTGTCTGTTCGTCCATCCATCGGTCAGTATATATGCACGCATCGATCTCTGAAGCTATGAGCTAGATACTTGAAATTTTATTGTATGTCCCTATATAGCACACGTAGATCGAGTTTGTTTAAAAAAATCGCTAACTCTTCCCGTTTTAATGTTATCGATTATAAACAATTTCAGTTTTATATTATATCTCGTACGTTTTTGGACCTAGGGCTCCAAATTTTTCAATTATTTTCATGTATATTGTATAATTTTTATCATATACTTTTTTATATACTATATACTAAATATAAGCGCCATCTGTCAACCGAAGTACTTTTAGCAGCTGTCGAATCAGTCGACCCCAGTAGTGTGTTTCGATTATTACAATGTTGAGCAAAGAATTTGCATTAAATTTTGTGTTTCCAACGAAATTTTGTTTCCAACAGAATCGTTGCGAATGTTGCAGAAGACTTATGGAGACTCTGCTCTATTAAAAACCCAAGCCTACATAAATATCGATCGCGGGCTTTTTTAAATGAGATTTTCCGGGTACCTTCTGGTATGAAGGTACATGGCACACATACATTTAACTGCGTGCATTCTTTGATATTCTAAAACAAGTAAGAGTGCTCCAGTCGAGACTGCTCGACTAAGAGATACCCTGAACCCTGCGAAGATGCGATATTCAAACCACTTTACGCTTCTTTTATTTATACATATATACAAACAACACATACACACACACGCATACACACATGCACACGCACGTACAAGCCCTTTCTCTGCTACTGCGCAATTTACGCTATATTATGAAAACTTATTTGTTGAATAGATGGACTTTCGTAATCAAACTTTAAGAGCGTACTAATGACATTCATATGAATGTATTTACAAAAGCACAAGTCTCTAGTATTTGAAAAACGTTTTTTCTGGGGAAGGGGGCCTGGTATCCAAAAAGCAAATATTACAAAATGTCTGTATTCATTACACGGATATATACAGTAAATCTGAAATCTAAAGCTATAACGGTATTCAAGTTACGCTGAAAAAACGAATCAAAATGATAAATTTTCATCAATAATAAGGAAATGGGACGAGTTATCGAAAAAAAATGAAAAGCTCGTACTGCGTAGGGTATATACGAGTATACATTTCAAATTTTAGATCTATAGCTGTGGTTTACGAGATCACCGTGGCGGCCATGGCTATATCGACCCAGCTTATCGAGCTGATCAAGAATATATATACTTTATGGGATCTGCCACGCCTCCTTCTGCCTGTTACATACATTTTCACAAAAACGTTATACCCTGATTTCCCATTTTCATTTGGATTTTTTTTGGAAGTCCCTGTATAGCAGAGGCAGATCAAGCTTGTTTCAAACATTCGATAACTATTACCGTTTTAATGTTATCGATTAAAAACCTTATCGAAATACAGTTCTTAATTCTATCTCGTACATCTTTGGAGCTAGAGCCTCCAAATTATTCATTTAGTTTCATTTATATTTTATTCAATTTCGGTTTTTGTTATATTTTGGATATTGGCTCAAAATTTTACAAAAATTTCAAGTTGAAGGCTAGTTGCAAATATAGCCAATATGTGAATGAGTTTGCGATTTTATGCAATTGAAAAATATTCAATATAATATGTAAATCAAATGCTGAAAATTTCATTGAATTTCCATTAAGTATCACACAAGTAATTAAACAAAACGTTTTGTCAATTGCAACAACATGTGACCAGAAACTCACTCCCGTTTTCATTTTTTCTATACATGTACACACATATACATTGAGACATTCGAATGCGAGCATCTGTGTCTGTTCTAAGAATCACAACACTTACAGCTGACACTGCTTGAATTTTTTTATAATTCTTAGCTGCGTTTAGTTTTGAATTTGTTTCTGCTTGTTTAAGCAGTGCAGGCGGTGTTGATAGAAGCGGGGTACGCCATGCCTTGTAGATCTGGGTTCAAACCTCGCCGATGTCAAAACTTTTGTATTGTCTTTTGTTTTCACACGCACAATGGTGGTGTCGCGGTAGAGGCGATGCGCTTTGATCAGTAGATGTTGGTTCGATTCCAGGTGGGGAAATGTCAGATTTTCTTAATTTTTTATTTTTTTCTTTAATTAAATTATTATTAATATTATTCTTAAAAAAACTACTTTTTTGACAAACATGCTTTTTGATTGTGAAAGTGCAAGATTGGCAATTTAATTAAATTTTGTATAAGTTTCTAATGTATACAAGATACGGAATATAATTTAAAACGCATATCGGACGGGGTTCAGGGGATCTCCTAGTCGGGTACCCCCGACTAGAGTTTTCTTACTTGTTTCTACTGATGCGGTGCTTTAGGATTTTTATTTCAAGCATATTCCACACATGCTCTATAGGGCTTATGTCGGGACTCTGTGGTGGCGTCTCCAATAAATGAGGCCTTATGCTTAGGGTCGTTGTCTTGCTGAAAGTAGAAATCTGACTCTATTCCAAGTTTCTCAGCGCCACTATTTAAATTTCTTTTGAGGATGTCAATGTACATATATTGGTCCATTACACCATCAATAAACTCCAAGTTTCCAATGCCCGATGCAGCTATGCAGCCCCAAACCATAAGGCTACCGCCGCCGTGCTTTACCTTATTTTTTGTGTTTTTTGGATCAAGAGCTTTTCCAGGTCTTCTCCACACGCGTAGGTGCCCGTCCGAGCCATAAATATTGAATTTTGAGTCATCTGAGAAGATCACCTTACTCCAAAAGTCAACTGGCTTGTCTACATACACCTTAGCAAATTCCAATCGCTTCCTCCGATTTATTAAATTTACTAATGGTTTCTTGCGAGGTGTGTACGACTTAAATTTGTATGATTTAATGGCCCTTCTTCGTACGGTATCCGGGTGTACATCCTTCTGAGTATTGTTGCTTATCTCTGATGCAATCTTTACAGCGCTAGAAAATTGATCCTTGTACACCAAATGCTTTATTTGGTGCTTGTCGCGATCTGAAAGTGCAGATGGTCGGCCAGATCTAGTACTATTTTGGATACGCCCCTCGTATTTAAAACGGCCAATTACAGGATGGTTGATTTGGCTCTGGACAATATTTTGGCTATCTCTGCATACGATTTTTGCTCCTTTGTGTGTAGCTGCAAGATCCGCCCACGTTCTTCTAGAGTTAACTCTTTACGGGACATTTTTACGGACAATTTGGCAAAAATCATCCAATCCAAGTAATAACGAAGTTACAGCGTGTTTCGTGCAAATGTAGCTAGATTACGGTGACTTTAGTGGCACACTGTATGTATACACGTACGCACAAGCAGCGCTCACCCAAATTGAAATTCGTTAGTCGAAACGTTTCATTCCTTCCCTTCTGAGAGAAGAGTATACCAAACTGCTGAAAGGGTTGAAAAATTTATATTTTTTTATACAATTTCGGTTTTTGTTATATTTTGGATACCGGCTAAAAAAAATTTTTTTTTTTATAATTGAATTTTACAAGCATACTATTTTTTCTGCGTCAATAAATACATAACTTTAAAAACGCAGATCGAACGGGGTTCAGGGGATCTCCTAGTCGGGCCCCACCGACTAGAGTTTTCTTACTTGTTATGTTTAAATTAGTTTTTGCCGCAATGCCGTAAATTTCAAGAGAGTATTTCCAGATAGGGCTTAGGATGCTCTTATATATTGTAGCTTTACTGTACAGTGACAACTTATTTCTTGGTGCAAGTAGCCACGCCATCTTTCCGGCTACCGCAAGACAGCGTCCTTGTGGTAAAGGTAACACTTGCGCATTGTCTGCTGTTGATGTCTATATTGCATTTTCGAGCCCAGTCAATATTGTTGCAAAGCTTTCGAAACTATATTTATTTTAGGATTTCTGGTCAGCTCAGCAGTGTCATCCGCGTAGGTTGCTATCATTACATCGTCCTCGTCCAGTTCAGATATCACCCTTGGCATATCGGCTGTGTAAAGGGTATATAGCGTAGGTCCAAGAACGGTGCCTTGTGGGACACCTGCATTGACAGCAACTCTAAAGCTCCTGTCCTTCAGAAAGCTACTAACCAGTTGGAATAGTTGTGGTGGTAAAAAATTCCTAATTATCTACAGATGGATTTATTATTATTTTTTTTTTTTTATCGCAATTCCATGTTGCTGATTTTATCCATTAAATGTTTTTTTTTTCAATTTGTCGGCATCGACGAGGTGTTCTGTATTGCTCAATCCAAACTTGTTCTTCACCGAGGTCTTCGGCCTAGCGAAGGCCCAGAATTGGAACAAGCGCATAAGCTTATTTTGGTGAACCTGGCTGCCTAAGTCAAATTATCATAATAAAATAATATAAGGCACTGACACACTAACGTACCTCTTGTACTATCCACCAAATAATTATTTAACAATCTTAATGCTTAGTACTTATATGCACTTATATATCTTTTCTTCACACAACATTTTATATGTTTTTGCAGAGATTAAACGTCTGCCTTTGTAAATAATCTCTTTTGTAGTGTCCGCTGTAGAATAGCTGACGTACTGAGCTTAAGCGACGCTAAGCATTACTACTATCGCCTGTTCCGTCTGCTTGACCGCTTGCGGTACACTCGTATGATCACGTGTTCGCAATACCATGTCATAAACGATTTAAATTCGCAGAGGGATATCCGTTTTGTATCAATTGTTCAGGATATTCAGTAGTCGCTTGTAAATCAGCCAGCTGTGGTGATTGCTTTAAGCCCCACAACACCATGCTGCATAGATACAGCTCTGAGGCTACTCAACGTGGCTCATCGGCAGTTCATCGACCCATTTCATTACAGTTCTCATATGTAAATCATGCTAGTATCGCCTAAGATCTAGTTCTCTTGGCAACGGCTGTTATTAAGATAAAGTCATATCAGTTAGCCAGAACCCACTTAGACTTCGGCTCTCAGGTAAGCTTCATAGCTGAAGAACTAGAAAACAATGATCGGGAAATCAGCTGTTGGGCATTGGTAACTGTCAGCCACCTGTTCGATACAGCGTTCAAAATCATCTCATCACGAACAGACGACACAGCAATTATGATAGATTTTGGTGTATTACGTTCGATATCTTCGTACCAACCAGAGAAACTTACTGAAAAGATCAATGATAGCGTTCATTTCGCTGATCCTCAGTTCCACAAGCCACAACCTATAGACTTGCTGCTCGGAGCCGATATCTTCTTCGATGTAGTTTTAGAAGCTAACAACAATCCAACACTGCAATTTACAGCCTTTAGGTGGATTGTATCTGGTCGGTGCCGAACAAGTAACAAAATTGCTCGTTCGTCGACATTCATAACTGTTGTAAAGGACGAGATATATGTAAATTCGATAGTTCGTAAATTCTGGGAATTGGAAGAAAAACTAAATACAAATAATTCAAATTTGTATACCCCAGAACAACAGCTGTGTTTTTGCAAAACACCTGGGATCGGCTCAGAGTGTCAGTACCATTCAAGTATAGTCCACATTGCCTTGGCATGTCTTATGACACAGCCAGGCGACGTTTTATTTACTTCCGGCCTATGTACATTGAATTCATGAAAGAGTACTTGGCCTTGGGTCATATAAACCCAATTGACAATCAAATCCCGAGAGAGCCGCATTACTTCACTCCATATCAATGCGTGCTAAGACTACATAGCTCATCCATTAAACTACGGGTGTTGTTTGATGCTTCTGGCAAGTGCTCATCTCAGTTGTCGCTGAATGATCTACTCATGGTGGGTCCTACCATTCAGCCGCAGCAATAAGAAACTTTGCTACGTTTTCAAATTCGAGCTGCTACAGCAGACATCGCTAAAATGTACCATCAAATTGAACTAGACGGGTCTCAATTTGTTGTGTGGAGGAAATTACAATTTTTTCGTTTGAACACAGTAATGTGAGGGACAGCTACTGTCCATTCTTAGCAGTTCGATGCCTAAAATATTTGAGCGACTTGTATGTTTCTACTCATCTAGCTGCTCCAAGATCCTTAGCCCAAGACTTTTACATCGATGGCTTGTTGACAGGAGTAGACAGCATTGAAGAATTGTGTTCGTTACATCGCGACTTAATACAAATTATTCAAGCGTTTGGGTTTTAATCTTATAAAATTGTCATCCAATTGTAAGCAACTTGCAGCACAACCAGTAAGAAATGATATTGTCATTGGTCAACAAGAAGACACAAAACCTGAGGATTAATGTGGAATCCTAAGGATGACATTTTTAGATACTCCATGGCGTGTTCAATAGATGTGAAACCTACCAAACGATCGGTTCTATCATTTTTGGCGCGATTATACAATTTAGATTTAGATTTAGATTTGTTCAGTTCGAACGTAACTCGTGCAAAGGTCCTGCTGCAGGAAATGTGGCTGCATAACCTTGGGTGGGACGACTTGCCCAAATGACACAAGAATTGAAGGCAGTGTAGATTTAAAATCATTGCGTATACCTCGTTAAGCTGCCAAATCCATGGATTTGCTGATGCGTCAACGAGAGCTTACGGTTATTGTTTATACGAAAGAGTGCAAACAGATGATGGTATCACTACCAGGTTTTTAATTGCTAAGTCCAAGGTAGCGCCTTTAGCTACCAGGTGGGATGTGGTAAAGAAGCTGCTTGATTATCCACTTAATCAAGCTCTATTTTGGTCGGATTCAGAGGTTGTTCTTTATTTGCTGCGAATGCATTCGTCGAATTTGAACACTTGTGCTAATCGCGTAGCAACCATCCAGGAGTTGACCATCAATGTATATTGATGTATATATTGATATATTGGCGTCATGTACCAACAAAGAGCCCTGTCCCGGAAGACATAGTGCCGCGGAGTTGTTCAGTTGATGAGCTTCAATCATCTTTTTGGTTTTGCGGAGCAGGTTTTTTAAAACTTACAAAAGAATTCTGGCCAGCCAATTCACTTATTCAATAGTCGAAGGAATTAAAGTTTCTAGAGAAGCGTAGAACAGCTATTGCGATGATCGCGGTCGATGAGGTGACAAAGTCTTTCATAAAGCTTATTGAAGCAACGTCCTCATTTCCGAAATTAATCCGTATGGTTTCGTAAATGTTCCGCTTCATCAATGGAAAATACGAAAGGTATATCTCATTGATTCTTCCAGCTTCTGAATAAAGTTTCGTTTTTTTAGCAGTCATATCTACGATTCAGCATATAGAATTTGTAGATGAAATAAATAAACTATAGAAATCAAATGTTATGCAACTGGTTTTGATGGGACTGCTTCGTCATCAGGTTTGGTTGGTCAATGTTCGAGAGGCATATAGTGCAGTGGTTCGAAAATACGGGCATTGTTTTCGCTATAAGCCGAGACTCTTACACGCTGACTGTTTACACAGAAATAGACCATTTGAAATCAGAGGAGTGGACTTCTGTGGTCGAATATTGGCGTCTTTATGAATTCATGGCAAATCGCCAATAAAAGTGTATATTGCCATATTTGTTTGCTTCACCTCAAAGGTTGTGCACATAGAATTAGTTACAGACTTACCTTCTAATACATTAATAATGTGCTTATCCAGGTTTATTGGCTGGTGCGGCCTTGTCAGGAAGATTTACTGCGACAATGTCACCAACTTCGTGGGTGCTGCACGCACACTAAAGGAGCTCATGGACGGAGCTCAGTGCCAATACAGATGCCATGTAAACGTTTGCTGAGGAGTGAGGAATGGAATTTGTATTCATTCCACCATGAGCGCCGCACTTTTGCCTACCTTTGGGAAGCGACTCAGCGATCACCGGCGGAGATGGTAGGGTGCGACTGACAGTTATAAAGTTATATATATATTGCACCCCTTCCACTAAGTAAAGTTAGTTTAGTAACATTCGTATTGAAGCCCTGCGGCCTTTTAACGCGGCTGATGTTTTTTTTTGTTTTTTGATATGACATAGCTTCATTATACCCTGAACCCATTGAAAATGGGAAAATGTCAAATGTATGTAACAGGCAGAAGGAGGCGTGGCAGACCCCGTAAAGTATATATATTCTTGATCAGGGAGACAAACTGAGTCGATATAGCCATGTCCGTCTGTCCGTCCGTCCGTATGTGTGAACGAGTCGATCTCAGAACCTATAAGAGCTAGAGACTTGAATTTTTTGGAAGTCCCTGTATAGCAGGCGCAGATCAAGTTTGCTTCAAACACTCGTAACTATTCCCGTTTTAATGTTATCGATTAAAAACCTTATCGAAATACTGTTTTTTAATTCTATCTCGTACATCTTTGAAGCTAGAGTCTCCAAATTTTGCATTTAGTTTCATTTCTTGTATATTTTATACAATTTTGATATTTGTTATATTTTGGATACCGGCTCAAAATTTGGCAAAAATTTTCAAATTGAAGGTTAGTTGCAAATATAGCCAATATGTGAATTAGTTTGCGATTTTATAGAATTGAAAAATATTCAATATAATCCAGGTGCGGAAATGTCAGATTTTCTTAATTTTTGATTTTTTCTTTTATTAAATTATTATTACTAGTATTCAAACAAAAACTAATTTTTTGACAAACATTCTATTTGATTGTGAAAGTGCAAGATTGGCAATTTAATTAAATTTTGTATAAGTTTGTGATATATGCAAGATACGGAGTATATTTAAAAACGCAGATCGGACGGGGTTCAGGGGATCTCCTAGTCGGGCACCCTCGACTAGAGTTTTCTTACATATTTGTAGCTAATTTTCTCCATCAAACTTTCAGAACGTGATTGTGTCATTCATATGTGTGTATTTGCCAAAGAACAAGTCTCTAGTATTTAAAATAGGTTTTTTAAAAAGTTGTGGCGAAGGGGGAGTGGCAGCAAAATATAACAAAATTTAAAATTGTATAAATATTAATGAATCTCGATACAAACTTTTAAGACTCTAGCTCCAGTGATGTATGGGATATAATTTTAAACCTGCATTTCAATAAAGCTTTTAATCGATAACATTAAAACTAGACTAGGAAAGGGTCGATTTTTTGAAACAAACTTGACCTGCGCGTGCTATACAGGCTTCTGCTCTTATAGGTTCGATCGACACGTTTTCATATACGGACGGACAGATGGAAATGGCTATATCGAGTCAGTTCGTCACCCCGATTAAGCATATATACACTTTATTTATATATATACTTTATGGGGTCTGCCACGACTCCTTCTGCCTTTTATATACATTTTAAATTTTAACAAAACCATTGTTGAGCGCAGCACTCAGCGCTTCACGCACTTATTTAAGAAACATTGTAGTTAAGAGCGGCTATTCGCCCAATGTATTGGCATGTAAGAGAATTATTTCATTCTAAAGAGATTACGGTCATCTCAATCCGTTTTGCTCTCTCTTTTACATACATACATACATATCCGTTCTCACGGCGCAGCGGCTTAGCATTGTTTAGCTGGCGCGCGTACATCGAACATAATTGGAGAAACTAATTATCGCTCGCTTAGTGCAAACGCTCGCGCGTTGACAGCTCTGCTAGTTATCTAAATTGACTATTCATACAATTAGTTGCGGACAGCACGACTTCCAAAGCCGCTTGCTCGCGTTTAGATAAACTCTGTAAGCGCGATTAAGAACAATAAAGTGAACTCTTAGTGCTAAAAATATTGTTTAATTTGTCCCTAAAAACTATACGAAAAAGCTCGGTAGCTCAACAACCAACCCTGATTTCCCATTTTCAATGGGTTCAGGGTATAAAAACATTTTATGAAATAATTTGAGTGACTTGGAATCACGTTTACAAAAAAAGAACGAAATAAAATAAATTCACAAGTAGTCCGAACCGGATCTGCGTGGGGTATCCGAGGTCCGGAGGAGCGATGACTCCAGAGTCAACGGCGAGGTAAAACAATTGCCTACGACTCTGAATATCAACAAGCGTGTTACCGCTGTTCAGCCTGAGAGGAGCCCGCCAAGATGCCTGGCGGAGCAAGTCAGAAAATGTGGCATGAAGTACGACGGTCAGTCGGACCCACTCTGTTTTCTGGAAATGCCTAGGGTTGTGAGTGAGGTAATAGTGGATAAGGCCGCTGGATTATTCCTTACCAGATTCGATCTCGTCGGAAGCAGGAGGGAAAAAGTTTAAGGATTATTTGGTGGAGACTAGGTTGCTGATGCGCCACGCAGACTATAGTGCAGCACAGGAGCTGTAACGAGTGTACGGAAACGCCGCTCCATGCCGACCATGCTGGACTTCTTGTGCGCCATAGGCATAACGGTACGTTGTGTCCGCGCGGAGTTGGTGATGAGGACGAAGGAGGTGCTGGCAGGGAAGGAGTCGCCATCCAGTACACGAGACGCGATGACACCACGTATGGAGGAAGAAGCTGAAGGTGTTGGTAGGGAAAGAGTTGCCATCCGACATACGGGAAGTGTCGATAGAGGGCTCGACGACGGGGTGGATTATGAAGGAGACTAGATGCTGAGGTGCAGCGCGAGGAGATTGAAGCGGAGAAGCTGGAGTTAACGGCTAGGGAGGAGCGTCCGCCGGAAGTAAAGACTATGGAATTTGATGAAGAAGAGGGTGCCGGATCTCCCGCAGAAGGCGCGGAATGGCCAGCAGATCTGCAGAACGAACTCAATGAGTTCCTGGAGACAGAGCTGGTACTCTTTCCGAACTCACAGGAGGTATCTTATATAGCCTAAAAAGCTATGAGGATGGTGATTGACGAGCAGGTAGATGAGCTGTTCACAGATGAGTACAGTTCGCCGATAGTTTTGGTGAAAAATAAGACTTGAGATTGGCACATGTGCGTGGACTACGGACAAGGGTAGAGGCAATTCAGAAACTCCAAGCTACTAACCTGAAACCTTGTGCCTAACTTCCCATCGCTAGCCCAACCAATGACATGAGGTGAGGAACAGAAGAAGGCTTTGCGGAAACTCAAAAGAGAACTTGACGATGGCGCCCGCTCTCGGCCAAATTTGTCTTGCAAACTGACGCCAGCGATTACAGACTCGGGGCGGTGTTTACGCAGACAGTCGACGGTCAGGAACGGGTGACAGTGTAGGAGTATCTAGCAATCGTAAGGGCAATCAAGAGAGTTTTGAGTGAGAGAGTAAGACGTGCTTGGTTTACGTTCCATAATCTTTTTTGATTTTTGCCTATTTAATATTTTGTTAAATTTGCAAACTGTCGTGGGTTGGTTAATTAAGCCACCAGTCTTTAATTACCGTGCAAAGAATAATCCGTGGTGCTTTGTGGTGTTTTATTTAGTGCCTCAAAGTTTGAAAGTTTGTGCAGCGTCGGTAATTATAACTATTATTGAATTCTGCTTCAATATTTCTATTCTTTGGTGCTCTTCTCTTTTGCTTTGCTCACTATTTTTGCACTTGTTCGTGTGTTTGTGAGTGCTTGTACTCTCACGAAACTAATTTCGTTTTGTGCAAGAATATCCCTCGCTGCGTTTAGTCTCTCCGCTCTTTCGTTTGTTGTTGTTGTTGGCCTTCGCTCTCTCAACACATTAATTCCTCTCTGTTTTTCTATTATTTTGTTTGATCTGTTCTTTCGTTTTGGTTTGATTAACCTCAATTGCCAATATGATTTGCTGCAAAAAATCATGTTCTATTCGGCAAGTTGTTGATTCTGCACAAGTGCAATTTGTTAGTTGCTGGTTGTGTGAGAATTTTATGCATACAAAATGTGCAGGTCTCACCGGGCGTGAGTATGATAAAATCATGTCCACTACCAAAATTGGTTGTGGTGGTTTACGCTGGTCTTGTCCGGTTTGTTTGGAAAAACAAATAAATTTTTCCAAAATGTACAACTTATTACGGGTTCAATTTTTAAAACTGAGTAGTATTTCAAAGCAGTTATCTGGTGACCTAGAAGCTGGTGAAGAAATACTACATCAGTACAATTTTCATTTTCCACATATTCAAATGGAGACTCCATCGCTGTTGGTACCCCCTCCTTCCGTACCAATATCGTCTCCCAATTTATCAGCGCCTTCCTCACCCTGTCCTGAGTCTTTATCACTTCCGGCTTCGTGTGATTCGTCTGAAACACCTGTCGCTAGTGATGTTATAAACACACGAGACTCCATACAGGTTTCTAATAAAAAATTAAAAGCTTCCCCGATTGTTGCTCAAACTATGACCAACATTCTGACCACTTCTCCCTCCCCTACTATACCCAATTTATTTGTCGTTTCTCCTCGAAAGCAAGTTTTCTTATCTAGGCTTTCATCTGATACGACATGCGATGCAATAACGGCTTTTATTGCTAGTAAATCTCCAGCCAAAGTTTTTATTTCTAAGTTTAATTTTGCGACTCCTCGTGAAATTGCTTCATTTAAAATCAATGTGCTTGTCGAATATTTCACAGCTATATGTGATTCTAAATTTTGGCCACCACATATAGTTGTACACGAGCTCAAACCTAAGAACCGTAATAGATTGACTCCTATTACTTTAAATCCTTCTTCCATACAATCTTCATCTAATATTGTATCAAAAAACTAAATTTTACACATTCCTCACCTCAGCTGTCTTTGGCATATCAAAATGTTCGAGGCCTAAATTCTAAACTCAGAAGACTGTTTTTGAGTAGTTTTAGTGTTCAATATCATGTTATTGCTTTCACAGAAACATGGTTAAATCCCAAAGTTTATAATAGTGAGATTCTCTCAAATAATTTCACTATTTATAGACATGATCGGTTGATACGTAGAGGTGGTGGTGTCTTAATTGCTGTTAAGGCCGATATCCTCTCCGAATCATTTAGTTTCACGTCACCTCACGATGCCGAGATTATTGGTGTTAAAATAACTCTACCAACGTGTTCTCTATATATTACTTGTTCTTATGTTCCCCCCTCTTCTGATGTACACGTGTATGCTCAGCATATAACTTGTATTAAAGAAGTTTTTGAACATGTAAAGGATAAGGACCTATTTCTTATGTTGGGTGACTTTAATATACCTAACACTTCTTGGTCCTCAACTCCCACCTCAAATTACCTTATTCCAACAACTGATCACTATCTCTTTGACGAATTGTTTGGTCTGTCTATGTTTCAGATGAACCCTATTTCAAATCATCTGAATCGTTCACTAGATCTGGTTTTTATTAATGATGATTCTATCATTAATGTCTCCAGACCATTAATGTGGCAACAACTATTTTTAATAACACTCTAAACACAATACTAGATGAGTGTGTTCCTATGCGCTTCCCTATACTTGTTACTAAAAAGCCTCCCTGGTTTACTCAGACTCTTTTTAATTTAAGATATATTAAGTTTAAATATTTCAAAAATTTTAAAAAGTCTATCGACTGTTGACTGGTCTAAATATTCTATAGCCAAGTAAAATTTTAATATTTTAAATTCTCAGTTCTACGAGAATAATCTTATACGTTGCAAACGGCAGTTCGTCCGTGACCTCAAGCAATTTTATTCATTTGTAAATTCGAAGCGTAAATCTTCTAGTCTACCTTCCACAATTTTCTTTGGATTGGACAAATCTTGTAATGATCACGATTCCTCTGATCTTTTTGCAAATTTATTACTTAATTTCTGCAACAAATAATATTAATGCTTCTAATGTTTCCCCTGCATCTCTGGTTTCAGCCATTCGGTCATTGAAATCATCCTTATCTCCTGGAGCTGATAATATACCCAGTTGTGTAATTAAAGAATGTAGTGTTTCCCTACAGCCACAATTACTAAAACTATTTAATTTGTCCCTGGAAACCTCTGTTTTCCCTTCTGTTTGGAAAGAGTCTTTCATCATCCCCCTACATAAAAAGGGCGGGAGGTCTGATATTTCTAATTACAGATGTATTGCGAAACTATCTGCTATTCCGAAGTTATTTGAAAAAATAATAACATCGACACTACAACATTTTTGTAAATCTATTATCTCACCTTCTCAGCATGGTTTCCTTCAAAGTCGATCAACATCGACTAATCTATTAGAATTTACTTCACTAGTCCATGACAGATTTTTAAATAAAATGCAAACTGATGTTATATACACTGATTTCAGTAAAGCATTTGACTCAGTACACCATGACATATTACTTCAAAAGCTTGATCATTTGGGATTTTCCCCTAAGTTTGTTTCTTGGATTGCATCCTATTTAAAGGGTAGGACCCAAAGAGTTATGTTGAGATCAGCTATTTCGAAACTTGTTTTTGTTTCGTCAGGTGTACCTCAGGGTAGTCATTTGGGACCGTTACTTTTTACCTTATTTATAAATGCCCTTCCTAGCTGTATATCTCATTCAAATATATTTATGTATGCAGATGACGTAAAACTCTGTCTATCGTATTCTAATTCACTCGATCATCTACGCCTACAAGATGATCTTAATTCCTTTCAACTGTGGTGTGTGGCTAATCGGTTGCATTTAAACTGTTCTAAATGTATGACAATGACCTTCAGTCGTACTATTCCATATATTGCTAATTATTCAATTAATAACAAGTAAGAACGTTGCAGTCGGGCGCAACCGACTGCGTGATACTCTGTTCATATAGGGGCTTCTGGCATATTACATTTTAAAGTTTATCTTAATTTGTTAAAGTCGCCGCTCGAATTAGCTTCTGACTCAAAATAACTATATATTTATTAAAATTCTAAAAATATATATATGTAAATGAGTAAAATTTTTATAAATTATGGCTCGCTTCAATCGTTTGTATGAATATGATGATTTTATGAGCTAGACAAAAAAATATAACTGCACCATGCATTTTATAATTTTTATGCAAAGCAGTCTGTTAACTTAAGAGTTGTCTGTTAATTTGAAAGTGTGATTGATTTTCTTTACATAACCAATTGAGTCTTTTAACAGTGCCACTTGGGAATCCTCTGAAGCATTGCCAACATACGAAAATAACGAAATAACTGACCTAGGCTATGGAAAACTATATTAATATTAGATGGTCAATTATTTAAACATTAAATTGAAATACATTTATTTATATGTCTCTTACAATTTTTTCTGCCTACTTAGCAAGAAATTAAGCTTATTTATGTAGGCGGTACATGCTTATGACTAATTCCGCTATGTAAGAATATTGCAGTTTAGCGCCACCTACCGGATTATTCTTGTGATGGTGATTCTGCTGCAATTTTAACTCAAGAGCTCTGCAAAATAAAATTCCAATTTGCCACGCCCCCAGTGGTCGTAGACATGTAATTTTTGGCCAATTCTTAGAAGGAGTCTAAATTGACGTAACAGCAAAATTTGGAAGCTTACCTTCCAAAAATGTGGAAATTACAGGGTATTTTTCGGTGTGCCACGCCCTAAAGGGGCGTAACTTTTATTTTTGGGTCATCGATAAAGGAGGTCACCAGTAACTCAACTAGTCAATTTTGAAGCTTCTAGCTCTAAAACTTTGGGAGATATAAACTTTTGCGGTTTGCCACGCCCCCTATGAGCGAAGATATATCCGCCATATCTTTTTGATCGTGGGTTGTCAACGCGAGTATATATTCCAAATTTCAAGTCTCTAGCATCAATAGTGCTCGAGATATAGAAGAATATGTATAAATCACTATATAGTCAGATCCGATTTGCCACGCCCCCAAGGGGCGTGGATATATAATTTTTTCATCGATCTTTCTAGGATCTTAACTGTAACTTACACGCCAAATTTGGGCATTCTAGCTCTAAAACTGCAGAAGATACAGTTTTACCCGATTTTCCACGCCCCCAATGGGCGTAGATATATCCGCCATACCTTTTTGATCTTGGGTTGTCAACGCGAGTATACGTTCCAAATTTCAACTCTCTAGCACTTCAACTAACAGGGTTTCTGACATACCGGAAAATGCATTTTCCGATTTGCCACGCCCCTAGTGGGCGTATCGTGAAAATCTTACCACTTTATAATTCGAGGGTATACACGAGTATGTGTTCCAAATTTCAAGTCTCTAGCTTCAATAGCGTCGAAATGGTTTCCGTTCATACGGACAGACGGACAGACGGCCAGACGGACAGACGGACAGACGGACAGACGGACGGACAGCAAGACGGACATTGCTCAAAACCAATATACTCTTTTTCCCTTTGGGAACAGAGTTTAATGACTCATTGCCGCGCATTTTTTCAGTCAAAGATCTTGGTGTACTCTTCGACTCAAAACTTAATATTAATTCTCATATCTCAACCATCATAAACGAAGCCAAAAGTGTGTTCGGCTTTATTAAACGTTGGGCTAAAGAGTTCAATGATCCCTTTATAACAAAACTACTTTATATTTCTCTGGTACGCCCGACTTTAGATTACTGTTCAATTATATGGTCTCCTCAGCATAAATTGTATCAGGATCGTATTGAATCGGTCCAGAAACAGTTTTTACTCTTTGCCCTACGTAATCTAAACTGGGACCCTAATCTCCGTTTACCGTCTTACCATAGTAGGCTTCTTCTTATTGATCTTCCATCATTAATCAATCGTAGAACAATCCTGGCGATTGTTTTCCTACATAATTTAATTATTGGTAATATTGATTCATCCCATCTGTTAATGCAGCTGTTAATTTTTCTGTTCCTTCCAGAACAACCAGACACTTTCGTCCGCTCTATTTACCATTGTGTACATCGGATTATTCTTTGCATAGCGCTTTTCACGCTTTATGCGTTGGTTATAATAAATTTTACCACGTGTTTTCCTCAGAACTCTCTCTTCCGTAAAAAAAATCCTTGCTTTCAGGTCATCTTAGGGAAATCACACACAATATCTATTAATATTTACTTTAAATTTTACTATATTATTTTATTTATAATTATACGTAAGATTCAATAATATATATTTTAAGTTTCCATTAACACTTTCTATCTTTCATAGTTCAATAATATCACTGACCATACATGGCTGTGATTTGGGGCATACATGGCCGGACTGGCAAATAAAATACCCCCATCGGGTTGGTGGTATTATGGAAATATTTTTTCCTGTTCTTATTTAGGCTATACTTTATATTTGTTTAGTTTACCTATTAAGTTTACTCTCGTTTTGTCAATAACCTTTTGAATAAATAAATAAATATGTTTTAGCACTAAGAGTTTACTTTATTGTTATTAATCGCGCTTACAGATTTTATCTAGACCAGAGCAAGCGACTTTGGCAGTCGTTAATGCAGCTTAATTTTTCTGTTTCTTCCAGAACAACCAGACACTTTCGTCCGCTGTATTTACCATTGTGCACATCGGATTATTCTTTGCATAGCGCGTTTCACGTTTTATGCGTTAATTATAATAAATTTTACCACGTGTTTTCCTCAGAACTCTCTCTTCCATTAATAAAATCCTTGCTTTCAGGTCATCTTAGGGAAATCACACACAATACCCAGGAGTAAGCAGGTCATAAATTTGATGATCTGGCAAATCTCCAACATTGTGTAGGTATTTCCCAATCATTTCTATTCTTTTTTTATCTCTCTACTCCTCATTCTGTTTATTAAATTTTCTTTTATCTATTAATAATTACTTTATATTTTATTATATTATTTTATTTATAATTATACGTAAGATTCAATAATATATATTTTAAGTTTCCATTAACACTTTCTATCTTTCATAGTTCAATAATACCACTGACCATACATGGCTGTGATTTGGGGCATAGCTGGCCGGACTGGCAAATAAAATACCCCCATCGGGTTGGTGGTATTATGGAAATATTTTTTCCTGTTCTTATTTAGGCTATACTTTATATTTGTTTAGTTTACCTATTAAGTTTACTCTCGTTTTGTCAATAACCTTTTGAATAAATAAATAAATATGTTTTAGCACTAAGAGTTTACTTTATTGTTATTAATCGCGCTTACAGATTTTATCTAGACCAGAGCAAGCGACTTTGGCAGTCGTGCTGTCAGAAACTAAGTATACTGTATGTAATAGTTAATCAAGATTACTTGAAGAGCTGTCAACGCACTAGCGTCTCGTATATTTTTTATACCCTGAACCCATTGAAAATGGGAATTCAGGGTATAATGGTTTTGTTAAAATGTCAAATGTATGTAACAGGCAGAAGGAGGCGTGGCAGACCCCATAAAGTATATATATTCTTGATCAGGACGACGAGCTGAGTCGATATAGCCATGTCCGTCTGTCCGTCTGTCCGTCTGTCCGTCCGTCCGTATGTGTGAACGCGTCGATTTCAGAACCTATAAGAGCTAGATACTTGAAATTTTTTTTGGAAGTCCCTGTATATCACGCGCATATCAAGTTTGTTTTAGAAATTCGATAACTTTTGCCGTTCTTTTGTTATCGATTAAAAACCTTATCGAAATGAAGTTAATAAATTATATCTCGTACATGTTTGAAGCTAGAGTCTCCAAATTTTGCATTTAGTTTCATTTATATTTTATACAATTTCGGTTTTTGTTAGATTTTGGATATTGGTTCAAAATTTTTCAAAAATTTTCAAATTGAAGGTTAATTGCAAATATAGCCAATATGTGAATGAGTTTGCAATTTTATACAACTGCAAGATATTCAATATAATATGTAGATCATATGCTGAAAATTTCATTGAAATCCATTAAGTAAATTAAACAAAACGTTTTGTCAATTGCAACATGTGACCAGAAACCCACCCCTGTTTTCATTTTTTCTATACATGTGCACACATACATTGAGACATTCGTATGCGAGCATTCTTATCTGTTCTAAGAATCACAACAATAACAGCTGATTGCGTGAATTTTTTTATAATTCTAAACTGCCGTTAGTTCAAATTTACTACTGCTTGTCTAAGCAGTGCAGTGGCGGTGTTGGTAGAAGCGGGGCACGTCGTGCCTTGCAGGTCTGGGTTCAAACCCAGCCGATGTCAAATATTTTTATATCGTATTTTCTTAATTTTTTATTTTTATTCTTTTATTAAATTATTATTACTCTTTAAAAATTATATTATATTCTTTAGAAAAAAAAAATGCTATTTGATTGTGAAAGTGCAAGATTAGCAATTTAATTAAATTTTGAATAAGTTTGTAATGTATACAAGATACGGAATATATTTAAAAACGCATATCGGACGGGGTTCAGGGGATCTCCTAGTCGGGTACCCCCGACTAGAGTTTTCTTACTTGTTTTTTTCTTTTTTTTTTGTTATGGCAATCATTTATTGGATGTGGGTTTCATTTTTCTACGAAAAACTTTAAAACCTCTTTTTGGCAAAACATTGACAAATATTCAGTGTGTGTGTGGAATTGATACAAAATATGTGAGAGTAACTGGTGTGGGCTATCTTAATAAATAAGGATCATATTGAGGTATGAGTTATGTGCGTGTGCGTGGATTAGGTAAAGGGAGTGTACGGTCTGGTAGATGTTCAAGCTGGGCTCTTTTAAGTCTGTATGTGGAAGGATGTAAAGTATCAAAGGTGAGTGATTGTGCAAGAGGGTTTGGGTGAGATAAGTGTCTAGAGTTCTGTTTGATGGAAGTGTCTTGGATAATATTAATGACGTAATTGAGTTTTAAATCTGTCATGATATCATCATTCCTGGCAAATGGAAATCCAATAAAATGTCTTATAATGCGATGTTCAGTACTTTGAAGTTTCTTTATGAGATAAGGAGCAGCTGTTCCCCAAATGGAGCACCCGTATCTCCATATAGGCTGAATTAGTGATTGAAAAGTGTAACTTTGGAGTTAAGTGATAGTTTTGATTTGTGATTGAGTAACCAGTGTAATTTTTTGTGTCTTGTGTTAATAGTACCTATAATGTTCTGAATGTGGTTTCGCCAGGTGAGTTTAGGATCCAGAGTAAGTCCAAGGTATTTTTGTGAGGTGACAGTATTAATGGGGAGTCCGTCTAGGCAAATTTGTGGGCAGGTTTGATGTCTTTTTGTAAAAGTCATTTGTGAGGTCTTGTCATGAGATATGCCTATATTCAAGTTTTTAGTCCACGAAGAGAATCTGTTGACGTATGACTGTAATCGAGAACTGGCTAAAGTGTGTGAGTGGCTAAAGCAAATAACTGCAGTGTCGTCTGCATATGTGGCAATGATATTATTCAAGGAAGGAAGTGTTGGCATGTCGCTAGTAAAAATGTTGTACAGTGTCGGGCTTAGGACACTGCCTTGGGAATAGTGTCCATTGATATGGATAGAAAAGTGTCTGTTTGTGAGCCAGGAAAAGAGTAGTTTGTATAAATGAGGTGAGAGAATGTGTTTGAGCTTGAAAAGAAGCCCATCATGCCAGACTCTGTCAAAGGCTTGTTTAATGTCAAAGAAGACAGCTGCGCCAAATTGTTTTTTTTTCGTGTCCCTGAAGTATCGAAGCCACTACCCTGTGTAATTGTTCAGTAGTGCCATGTTGCGCACGAAAACCAAATTGGTGATTGGGTAGAGTGGATTTGTCTTCAAGAGTAAGTCTAAGTCTTGTTAGTATAAGTTTTTCGAAAATCTTCCCCAAAATTGGGAGAAGGCTAATCGGCCTGTAAGAGTCTGTACGGTCCGGAGGTTTCTTAGGTTTGAGTATCATTGTGGTAGTGGCTTTTTTCCAGTAGTCTGGAAAATAATAAATTTTGGTGCAAGAGTTAATAATTTTAAGTGAAAATTGTAAACTTTTGGTGGGTAGGGCTTTGATTGTTCTAGTGTTAATGTTGTCGTGACCAGGAGTCTTTCTAGGTTTTAGTGAGGAAATTTCAGAGGTAAGGTCCTCTAAACAGAAAAGTGTAACTGAGTCTGAATGTGGAATGTCTTCAAGAAGTTTCTGTTTGATGTAGTTAATTCTGTTTGGTGATACAAGTGTCAGAGGAGTGAAACGTGATTCCAAGTCTGTGACGAATATTTCTGTTTTGTCTTTATCTGATTTACACCAGCCATTACTGCCCTGAATGGCGTGGTTTGGTTTTGTTTGTCTTTTAATGTTTTTTGTTAATTTCCAAAGATTGTGTGTGTGAGAGTTAAGAGTAGAGATAGTGAGAAGATTGTCTATTCGTTTCTCTTTGTCTTTTAGTATTTCAAGTCTGATTTTAGTTGCAAGTCTTTTCCAGTTTGTGTTGTCGATAGGATTACCAAAACGCAGCCATCTTCTTCTTATACATCTTTAAAGTGTGATGAGTGATTTGATTTCGTCTGAAAGGGTAATGACAAACCCAGCAGGGCGACAAGAGGGTTGAGGCCCTGACGCCAGCCGAGCTGCTTCATGTATGTTTTTGGTAAAAGTATCAAGGGCAGTATCAATGTCATGTTTGGTGTCCAGTGGGGTGTCAAGATGTGAGTGTTCATGTAATGTTTGAAAGTGTGGATGTTAGCATTAAACGAAAGTAATGGTTGTCTATGTTGAATGAGGTGAGAACCCACACCAGTGGTGATGATTAGTGGAATGTGGTCTGAACTTAATGCTACATTCCCAGTAATATTAATGGAGTGGGAAGGGATACCAGCATAAATCCCGAAATCCAGGGCGTTTGGAGTGCCAATCCTTCCATAAGGGTAGTGTGTAGGAGATCCTGTAGCACAGATGTTCCAATGTGAATTTATAACTGTATCGTGTATCATGCGGCCTCTCCTACAGGAACGAGTGCATCCCCATTCTTGATGTTTGGAATTCCAATCTCCGGCAATGATAAATTTTTGTCCAAGAGACTTCAGTGTGTTGGTGAGGTAAGTGTTAGTAAATAAGTCAGGAGTAGATGCTGGACGAATGTAAGATGCCGCGAGGGTTATTTCACCAAAGAAACTAATAATTTTGATACTGGCTATTTGTCCGAAAGAATGGGAAAAGAATTTAAAAGGAAAGTGTGAAATGTTTGATCTGATCAGGATAGCGGCGCCACCAAAGGATACATCGCCAGGCTGATTTGAAGAGTAAATTGAAAAATTCGGAAGAGCTGTCAACGCACTAGCGTCTATACTAAGCGAGTGATAATTAGTTTCTCCAAATGTTCGATGTACGCGCGCCGGCTAAATAATGCTGAGCCGCTGCGCCGTTAGAACGGATATGTATGTATGTATGTAAAAGGGAGCGCAAAACGGAATGAGATGACCGTAATCTCTTTAGAATGTAATAATTCTCTTACATGCCAATACATTGGGCGAATAACCGCCCTTAACTACAGTGTTTATAAAATAAGTGTGTGAAGCGCTGTGTGCTGTGCCCAACAGTTACACTTGCTCGCATAACTCTGCGTACACCAGAAAAAAAAAAATTTTTTTTTTTATGTTCAGTTGTCCCTAGAATTTACTAGAAGGCACTTATGGGAATGATTCTTTTTTTTTATAAAATTGTTCACTTATTTATCTACTTATCCATATATTGGTTTTATTAAAAATAACAAAGTTTTAATGTTTACAAAAAACTTAACCGAAAAATTAGGTCCCAAAAGTCTGCGTGCACTTCAATTCTACTACGCATTTTGAGAGAAATCATTAGGATTTAATATTTTGTTGGACAACCATTTCGCTTTAAAACCTCTGCTAGTCGTCGACACATTGAATCAACTAGTTTCCGCGTGTCTGCGGCCGTTATTTTTTTCCCATTCCTCCATGATGACTTCCTTTAGCATATTTTTCGAGCTTATGGAATGCTGCCGAATCCTAAGTAAGTCCCACAGATGCTCAATAGGATTCAGGTCTGGAGACTGGGGAGGCGATCTAAGCTGATTTTTATACTCTGTTCCCAAAGGGAAAAATAGTATATGTCCGTCCGTCTGTCCATCTGTGCGTCTGTCCATCTGTGCGTCTGACCGTCTGTCCGTCTGTCCTTATGAACGCAAACCATTTCGACGCCATTGAAGCTAGAGACTTGAAATTTGGAACATATACTCGTGTATACCCTCGAATTATAACATTTTATACATTTATAACATTTTCCCGATACGCCCACTAGGGGCGTGGCAAATCGGAAAATGCATTTTCCGGTATGTCAAAAACCCTGTTAGTTGAAGTGCTAGAAAGTTGAAATTTGGAACGAATACTCGCGTTGACAACCCAAGATCAAAAAGGTATGGCGGATATATCTACGCCCATTGGAGACGTGGCAAATCGGGTGAAACTTTATCTTCTACAGTTTTAGAGCCAGAGTGCCCAAATTTGGCGTGTAAGTTATTGTTAAGATCCTATCGATAAAAAAATTATATATCCACTCCCACTGGGGGCGTGGCAAATCGGATCTGACTATATAGTGATTTATACATATTCTTATATATCTTATGCACTATTAATGCTAGAGGGCCTTGCAATTTGGAATATATACTCGCGTTGACAACCCAAGATCAAAGTATGGCGGATATATCTCCGCCCGTAGGGGGCGTGGCAAACCACAAAAGTTTATATCTCCTAAAGTTTTAGAGCTAGAAACTTCAAAATTGGCTAATTGGTGACATTCTCTTTTGATGACCCAAAAATAATTGTTACGTACCTTTCGATAACTCATCCTGTTCTTTTGAATGGTATTCTCATTTACTCTTAGTGCACTCATGCACATAAGAAACTCAACACACATATACATGTATGCTAATTCGACTTCGATACTAATCGCTTGTTTCTAACTTCTATTCTTAAACTTTGGTTAGTCGTCCTAAAATTCTCATCAAGCGCGCAACGTGTATCGTTGTCTTTCTCGCATAGAATAATCTTTTGCCTACATTAACGCTACGGACACGGCATAAAATTAATTTAAAATAAGCTAATTAAACTAAATAAAATAGCTTTTATTTTGCCTTTGTAAATTATTGGAGCCAGAGTTGCCACCGACGTGAATTCATACACTCCGTGGTATTTGTGTAGTGCTTTAAAAGTTATTAATCAACAACAGTGTAAGACATTCGTGCAAAATAGTGCATTCAGGCTGATAATCTATTTAAGCATAAAACATCAGTGGAAAACATAAACATTCGTGTAGAAATTAATGCGTTCAAAGATTATACGGCAGTGTATCCAATTGTGCGTTCAATATCTATAGATTTTCCATTCCCTTTTCGTCGTTTGCTTCGTTCGTTGCGGTTGGCGTCTTTTCTGCAGCGTCTGCACAGGATCCGCGCAAAACCGAAAAAGCTGTGTCGGTCATAGACACACACACACATATACATATGTCGAAGCACTAATATTCTCTTGAGACATTCTTAGTGTAGAGAGTTTCGGTCACGCCGAAGTTCTCAACAATCTTTCTTGCGCTTCACACCGAACCACACTCGACTCGGTCGCCTCACTAAAACGGTACTTTCTAGTATCGACAACTCAATTAACTAATCACAGCCCTTACAAAGGCTAAAGCAATATTAGGGTCATACATAATTATTGTGAAATACCCAAAGACGCACCAACACACACTCAGTGTAACTGTCTCACACACATTCTCAGTACGCCGGCACATTCATATACAGTACGCACTCATACAGAACAATCCGACACATGTGTACATAAATAAAATCTCCGATAATCTCGCATGCAGTTGCGCGTGCGCTGTGTCGATCTTTAGCATTCCCTTTCTTTCGTCGTTTGCTTCGTTTGTCGCGGTTGGCGCCTTATCTGCAGCGTCTGCACATTTTGATGCAGCTCACACTAGCTTAGAGGAAGCAGATTTTGATTCCATATGTAGTGATTCACCTGCCAAATTTGAGTCAACTCTACTGAAGTTGAGGATCCTACTTCAACGCGAGCTTGTCAGTCGGCCGCGGTTTCCGCAGCTGGAGCTGCCGAAATTTTGTGGAATCTACACTGAGTGGGAAAGCTTCTACTCTATGTTCAAACCAGTGATCGTTACAGATCCCGATATCAACGCCATTGAGAAGTTCCAGCATCTTCGATCCTGTTTAAGTGGAGCTGCATTGGATACCATCAGTTCGTGGGAGATCAATAAGGCTAACTACATCGTTGCTCTGGATCTTTTTTCTTAAGCGTCGTTTTGATAATAAACGTTTTATTTTACAGGCACACATCAGAGCGATAGTTGGGCTTGAGAAGGGTGATACATCTGTGGCCAGGCTGAGACAGCTGACTGATAAGGTTACGTCTCACATTCGTGCCATGGATTCTTTAGCATCGAGAGAAGAAGTTGCTGATTGTATCATCGTTCAAACCGTATTGCAGACGTTAGACAAATCCACTCAGAACAAATAGGAGGAAAGCTTGTCTACTAATGCGTTGCCATCTTGGGTCAAATTGTCAGCATTCTTGCAAGGACGGTGTCGGATGCTTGAAAATGTGGATCAAGTCCTTCAAGATCATCTAAGAAAATCATTTGTTGCTTCCAAGACCCCCATTAGTTGTGTGTTTTGCGAAGACACAGGTCATGTGAAGACACAGGTCAATGTCGCCAATTGCAAGACACAATGAGGCCAAGAGACTCGCACCACACTATGCAATAGAGTGTGGTGATTCGATTGGCAAGTGCGGCAGGACCCAGATTTTCAATCTCTTAACTTATGCCCCTATCTTAGACACATCTACAGTTGGTTTGCAACATGAACAGCAAGTAAATCCAATACATCCTACTGCCATGGTTGCAATGTCACCTTCTCTGCCTCAAGCCCACATATCTCGTAGTTCGTCTGATGTTGTGCTTCTAGCCACTGCTATAATCCTTATCAAGAACCGAGCTGGAACATTCGTTCCGTGCCGAGCACTCTTGGACTCAGGATCTCAACTTCATTTCGTCACCAGTCGCTTTGCAAATCAACTTAAACTTCGAAAAAACAGATCGCTGACTGCAGTTTCTGGCATTGCAGATGCCAGTTTCTCAACAGAAGGTTACTCACTTAATCTCGTTCTGAACTCACGGATTTCAGATTATTCCACTAGTATCACTGCAATCGTCGCCCAGACAATTACTGACAATCAGCCTGGGATTTCAATGTCTACTAATAGTTGGAATATACCCTCGAACGTGCAGCTAGCTGATTCTTTATTCCATAAGCCACAACGAATTGATCTTCTCATCGGAGCTGGTCTTTCAGTTGTTATGCGTTAGACAAATTTAGTTAACACCTGGATTACCCGTTTTGCAGAAAAGGCAACTCGGCTGGATCATCTCAGGTGGCGCGCAACAGGCCCCCAAACTCTCGTACTTTATCGCAACCCAAAAAACTTCAGATGACGCCAATCACAGCATTCGGCTGAATGATTTGGTGCATCAATTTTGGGAAGTTGAACACGTTTTCGAACCTATCGCAAAGGTAACAACGGAGGAACTCCATTGTGAGCAGCATTTCGTAAAAAATCATCGTCGATTATCTTCAGGGGAATAGCAAGGCGTGGAATCTTTGGGCGATTCCTATCTGCGTCGACTCATAAATCTGGAGCGTAAGTTCGCTCGAAATCAAATTCTCCAAAAGAAATACACAACATTTATAAAGGAATATATTGATCTCAACTATATGTCATTGGTGCCCAGTGCAGAGACCTATAAATGCAAATATTTCTTACCTCATCACTGCGTGTTTAAAGAAGAGAGTTCGACAACAAAGCTGAGAGTTGTCTTTGACGGCTCGGCAGTTACTACATTTGGGCTCTCTTTAAATGACTTGCTTATGTCAGGGCCGACTATTCAAGCTACTTTGTTTCACACACTCGTTCGTTTTCGTACATTTTCCATTGCACTTACAGGGGACATTGGTAAAATGTACAGGTGTGTGAAGGTCTCAGAGTCTGTTTCTAAGCTCCACTGCATTTTGTGGCGAAACTGCTCTTACGATAATATTCAGGTTTTCAAATTGAATACACGATCGGACCCAGCATATATGTTATCTAACGGAGCAGCACCATTGGAGCTTTAGCAGTTGCAGCCAGAATGCTCTGCCCTACAAAATAGGAAGACTATGCATTCGTCAAGCGCTATTCTTTCGCTCTCTCCGTTTATAGATGAGTGTGGTCTACTTCGCGTTGGTGGCCGTTTGCGACACTCAACTCTTGGCTTTGATGCACGCCATCCAATTATTTTGCCCAAAGAGCATCCCCTAACCTTCGCTATAATATCGTATTTTCATCAGAAGCATCATCATGCAGGACCGCAGGCCTTGCTTGGAGCAATTCGTCTGCAGTTTTGGCCCATAGGCGGCATGAAAACTGTTTCTCGAGCACTGCGAAAATGTATCATATGCTATAGATCCCGACCTCGTCTGGCCGAGCATATAATGGCGGACACAACATTCACCGGCATTTACAGTCACTGGCATAGACTATAGTGGTCCCTTTTATTACAAGCGCGATGGACGAAATAGAGCATCAGTAAAATGCAACATCTGTTTATTCGTTTGTTTCGCAACTAAGGCTGTATGGTTGGAGCTTGCAAAGGATCTTTCAACGACTGCGTTTCTGAGCGCCCTCAAGCGTTTCATTGGCACACGCGGCATTCCAATATGCATTTCGTCTGACAACGCTACCAACTTTGTGGGTGCGCGAAAAGAGCTGGCGGATCTAAGGCGTCTACTTTTGAGCCAGGAACATCGCACTGAAGTTCATAGCTACTGCATCAACAAGTTTCGATTGGAAATTCATACGCCCACGTTCGCCACATTTCGGCGGTTTTTGTAAAGCACCAGTGAAGAGCGCTAAACAACTTTTATATCGTTCAATGGGATCGTCACTTCTTGACTTCGACGAACTACGAACACTGGTATGCCAAATTCAGGCTATAATCAACTCTCGTCCTCTTGTATCGTTTTCAGAAAATCCAGATGATCTTGGAGTTCTCACTCCAGGGCATTTCCTGATTGCTCGACCACTCATTGAGCTTCCCGAGCCAGACGTAACTGGGCTCAACCACAATCGCCTCGGTCGCTGGCAACGCATTGCGTACATACAACAGACGTTTTGAAAACGCTGGAGTGAGGAATACCTTACCATTCCCCAACAGCGTGGAAATTGGCTTACTCCGCAACCATCTATTAAGGTCAACGATGTCATATGCGTGAAAGACGAAAACTTGCCACCTCTAAGATGGCCATTAGCACGAGTCGTCGAGACTATTTATGGAGCTGACGGTGCTGTGAGAGTTGCTGTTCTACGTACATCCACTGGAACTACACTTCGAACTGTCAATAAACTGTGCGTCCTTCCGGTTGATGATCCTGTTAAAAGACCTGGTCTTTCAACGGGAGGGAGGATGTTCTGCGCAACAGCTAATAATTGCTCTTAGAATAAGTTCTCTTAAGTTCATTTCGTTCTTTTGAATGTCATTATACCCTGAACCCATTGAAAATGGGAAATCAGGGTATAATGGTTTTGTTAAGCTGTCAAATGTATGTAACAGGCAGAAGGGGGCGTGGCAGACCCCATAAAGTATATATATTCTTGATCAGGGAGACGAGCTGAGTCGATTTAGCCCTGTCCGTCTGTCTGTCTGTCCGTCTGTCCGTCTGTCCGTCTGTCCGTCTCTCCGTCTGTCCGTCTGTCCGTCTGTCCGTATGTATGAACGCGTCGATATCAGAACATATAAGAGCTAGAGACTTGAAATTTTTTTTTGGAAGTCCCTGTGTAGCACGCGCATATCGAGTTTGTTTTAAAAAATCGATAACTTTTCCCGTTCTTTTGTTATCGATTAAAAACCTTATCGAAATGAAGTTAATAAATTATATCTCGTACATCTTTGGAGCTAGAATCTCAAAATTTTGCATTTAGTTTCATTTATATTTTATACAATTTCGGTTTTTGTTATATTTTATATACCAGCCAAAAAAAAAAAAATTTTTATAATTTTTTGATTTTACAAGCTTAAATTTTTTCTGCGTTAATAAATACATAATTGAGTATATATTAAAACGCAGATCGAGCGGGGTTCAGGGGATCTCCTAGTCGGGCACCACCGACTAGAGTTTTCTTACTTGTTTTCATTTACTTTTAGTGCACTCATGCACATAAGAAACTCAACACACATATACATGTATGCTAATTCGACTTCGATACTAATCGCTTGTTTCTAACTTCTATTCTTAAGCTTTGGTTAGTCGTCCTAAAATTGTCATCAAGCGCGCAACGTGTATCGTTGTCTTTCTCGCATAGAATAATCTTTTGCCTACACTAACGCTACGGACACGGCATTAAATTAATTAATAATAATAATAATAATAATAATTGAAGTTTAGTTGCAAATATAGCCAAAATGTGAATGAGTTGGCGATTTAAGACAACTGACAAATATTCAATATAATATGTAAATCATATGCTGAAAATTTCATTGAAGTCCATTAAGTATCACAGAAGTAATTAAACAAAACGTTTTGTTAATGTGTCTGTTCTAAGAATCACAACAATCACAGCTGACTGTTTGAAGTTTGTTATAATTCTTAGCTGCATTTAGTCTCAAATTTGCTACTGCTTGTCTAAGCAGCGCAATGGCGGTGTTGATAGAAGCGGTGCACGCCGTGCCTTGCAGGTCTGTGTTCAAACCTCGCCGATGTCAAAACTTTTTTATTGTTTTTTGTTTTTACACACACAATGGTGGTGTCGCGGTAGAGGTGATTCGCTTTGATCAGATGTTGGTTCGACTCCAGGTGGGGAAATGTCAGATTTTCTTAATCTTTTATTTTTTTCTTTTATTAAATTATTATTAATATTATTCTTAAAACAAAAACTACTTTTTTGACAAACATGCTATTTGATTGGCAATTTAATTAAATTTTGTATAAATTTGTAATGTTTACAAGATACGGAATATATTTAAAAACACAGATCGGACGGGGTTCAGGGGATCTCCTAGTCGGGCACCCCCGACTAAAGTTTTCTTACTTGTTATTAATGATGATTCTATCATTAATGTCTCCAGATCATCCCCTTTATGTATACCAGAGGATATACACCATCCCACTTTAGAGGTCTTACTTTTCATAAATAGTCCACCAATTTCAACGCCTATACCTCCAAAACAACGTCGCTGTTTTCATAATTGCAATTTTGTTTTACTTAATCAACTAATTAATGCAACCGATTGGTCTCCTTTATATGACTCAGTTGACATTAATGTGGCAACAACTATTTTTTATAACACTCTAAATACCATACTAGATGAGTGTGTTCCTATGCGTTTCCCTATACCTCTTACTAAAAAGCCTCCCTGGTTTACTCAGACTCTTTTTAATTTAAGATATATTAAGTTTAAATATTTCAAAAATTTTAAAAAGTCTATCGACTGTTGACTGGTCTAAATATTCTATAGCCAAGTAAAATTTTAATATTTTAAATTCTCAGTTCTACGAGAATTATCTTATACGTTGCAAACGGCAGTTTGTCCGTGACCCCAAGCAATTTTATTCATTTGTAAATTCGAAGCGTAAATCTTCCAGTTTACCTTCCACATTTTTCTTTGGATTGGACAAATCTTGTAATGATCATGATTCCTCTGATTTTTTTGCAAATTTTTTCCAATCCACTTATTCCTCAGTAGATCCCTATACCACTTCTTACCCTTACTTAATTTCTGCAACAAATAATAATAATGCTTCTAATGTTTCCCCTGCATCTCTGGTTTTAGCCATGCGGTCATTGAAATCATGATAATATACCCAGTTGCGTAATTAAAGAATGTAGTGTTTCCCTACAGCTACAATTACTAAAGCTATTTAATTTGTCCCTGGAAACCTCTGTTTTCCCTTCTGTTTGCAAAGAGTCTTTCATCATCCCCCTACATAAAAAGGGCGGGAGGTCTGATATTTCTAATTACAGATGTATTGCGAAACTATCTGCTATTCCGAAGTTTTTTGAAAAAATAATAACATCGACACTACAACATTTTTGTAAATCTATTATCTCACCTTCTCAGCATGGTTTCCTTCAAAGTCGATCAACATCGACTAATCTATTAGAATTTACTTCACTAGTCCATGACAGATTTTTAAATAAAATGCAAACTGATGTTATATACACTGATTTCAGTAAAGCATTTGACTCAGTACACCATGACATATTACTTCAAAAGCTTGATCATTTGGGATTTTCCCCTAAGTTTGTTTCTTGGATTGCATCCTATTTAAAGGGTAGGACCCAAAGAGTTATGTTGAGATCAGCTATTTCGAAACTTGTTTTTCTTTCGTCAGGTGTACCTCAGGGTAGTCATTTGGGACCGTTACTTTTTTCCCTATTTATAGATGACCTTCGTAGCTGTATATCTCATTCAAATATATTTATGTATGCAGATGACGTAAAACTCTGTCTATCGTATTCTAATTCACTCGATCATCTACGCCTACAAGATGATCTTAATTCCTTTCAACTGTGGTGAGTGACTAATCGGTTGCATTTAAACTGTTCTAAATGTATGACAATGACCTTCAGTCGTACTATTCCATATATTGCTAATTATTCAATTAATAATGACTCATTGCAGCGGATTTTTTCAGTCAAAGATCTCGGTGTACTCTTCGACTCAAAACTTAGTTTTAATACTCATATCTCAACCACGATAAACGAAGCCAAAAGTGTGCTCGGCTTTATTTAACGTTGGGTTCAATGATGCTTTTATAACAAAACTACTTCATATTTCGCTGGTACGCCCGACTTTAGAATATTGTTCAATTATATGGTCTCCTGAGCATAAATTGTATCAGGATCGCATTGAATCGGTCCAGAAACAGTTTTCACTCTTTGCCCTACGTGATCTAAACTGGGACCCCAATCTCCGTTTACCGTCTTACCATAGTAGGCTTCTTCTTATTGATCTTCCATCATTAATCAATCGTAGAACAATCCTGGGGATTGTTTTCCTACATAATTTAATTATTGGTAATATTGATTCATCCCATCTGTTAATGCAGCTGTTAATTTTTCTGTTCCTTCCAGAACAACCAGACACTTTCGTCCGCTCTATTTACCATTGTGTACATCGGATTATTCTTTGCATAGCGCTTTTCACGCTTTATGCGTTGGTTATAATAAATTTTACCACGTGTTTTCCTCAGAACTCTCTCTTCCGTAAAAAAATCCTTGCTTTCAGGTCATCTTAGGGAAATCACACACAATATCTATTAATATTTACTTTAAATTTTACTATATTATTTTATTTATAATTATACGTAAGATTCAATAATATATATTTTAAGTTTCCATTAACACTTTCTATCTTTCATAGTTCAATAATATCACTGACCATACATGGCTGTGATTTGGGGCATACATGGCCGGACTGGCAAATAAAATACCCCCATCGGGTTGGTGGTATTATTGAAATATTGTTTCTGTTCTTATTTAGGGTATACTTTATACTTGTTTAGTTTACGTATTAAGTTGACTCTCGTTTTGTCAATATCCTTTTGAATAAATAAATAAATAAAATAAAATCACGAAGAAGCCATGCTACCTCGAAGGCTATAAGTTCGACGTACTAACGGATCACGTAGTTTTATAGTGGCTCAACTCGATAGGAAGTCACACCGGCAGGATCGGCCGGTGGACACTGGAAATGCAACAGTTCCAGTCCGACGTCCACTATCGCCGAGGGCAGTTGAATGTGGAGGCAGACATTCTTTCCCGGCAACCTTTAGAGACCTGTCAGCAAGCGGTGGTAGCCGAGCTACCCTACAAATGGATAGCGAGGATTTACGAAAGGATCGCCAAGGAATCAGAGAAATTCAGGGATTACATCGAGAAGAATGGGCAACTGTATAGGAACCTGAGACACCGAACGGATGAGGACGGTTACATTGCCTGAAAGCTCTAGGTCCCCGTTTCTCAGAGGGGGAGGGTGTTAAAGGAACGCCACGAAGCTCCCACGGCCGTACATCAAGGCGTGTGGAAGACGCCAGCCAGACTGGCACAAAAGTATTGTTGGCCGGGAATGTTTTGGGATGCCAAGTACGTGAAGCGCAGTGAAACATGCCATAAGTTCAAAAGTGAGCAGCGAAAACCGGTCGGCCAGATGCTGACGAAACAAGTGGCCGAGCCCATGGCGGTTTCATGTGCCGATTTTGTAGGTCCCTTGCCTCGCTCGAAACGTGGCAATACCATATTGTTGGTGTTTCACGACGCGTTTGCCAAGTGGGTGGGATTAGTACTCCTGAAGAGAGCGCGCTCCTACAAGCGGCGTTTCGTGAGCGCATCCTGAGCAGATTTAAAGTACCGAAAATATTTGTTTGCGACAACGGAGTACAGTTCGCAATCAGGAGCTTCCGATCTTTCATGAGGTCCTTGGGAGTAGAACTCAAATACACGGTTCCATACTCTCCGCAGAAAAATCCCACGGAGAGAATGAATAGCACGGTGAAGCTTTGGTAGTCACGTCTAGTTTGCACAGTCCTAGGTTCACTAACCTCATAAACCTCTTTTCCTCCATTAAGTCGACGTCCCAGCAAACATACAATTTCCTTGTAAGTGCCGGCCCTGGGTAGATTGAGAACTGCACCCTGGCTTAGAAAACGTAACCTAATAATATTCCTGATCAGGGCGACGAGCTGAGTCGATTTAGCCACGTCCGTCTGTCGCCGCAACTTTTTAAAAAACCTATTTCAAATACTAAAGACTTGTTCTTTGGCAAATACACACATATGAATTACACAATCACGTTCTGAAAGTTTGATGGAGAAAGTCAGCTACAAACAAGTAAGAAAACTCTAGTCGGGGGTGACCGACTAGGAGATTCACTGAGCCCCGTCCGATCTGCGTTTATAAATATATTCCGTATCTTTGGATATATCACAAACTTATACAAAATTTTATAAAATTGCCAATCTTGCACTTTCACAATCAAATAGCATGTATGTCAAAAAAGTATTTTTCCTTTTCAGAATAGTAGTCATAATAATTTAATAATAGAAAAAAAACATGAAGAAAATCCGACTTCAGCGCACCTGGCGTCAAACCAACATGTACTTATCAAACCGCATCACCTCCATTGGCGGGACTTGAACCAAGGTCTGCACAGCGAGGTGCGCTCCGCTTCTATCCACAGTGCCACTTCCCTGCTTAAACATCTAGTAGCAAATCCGAAACTAAAATGGCAGCTAAGAATTATAACAAAATTCAATCAGTGTGAATTACAAGTGTTGTGATTCTATCCATAATATAGCGTAATCGCTGCGTAAACAGCGCAGTTACCAGAGCGCGTGCTTATGCGTGCGTGCGTGCGTGTGTATGTGTTGTTTGTAATGTATATATAAAATAAGCGTAAAGTGATTGGAATATCTTAAGTATCGTAACTGTACATTTTATGAGGTAAGGCTGCACAACGGTATTTTTGATATTCCAGGAACCCAAAGATATATTTTATATATTTCGATAATGTTTTTAATTGATATCTTTAAAAAGAGAGTAGTTATTGATTTTTTTAAACAAAGTTGACCCAAGCTACGGCATCATGTCTCGCATTTCATACCTATAAGCGAGAGAATTGCGACGATTCGAATAGCCGTCAAATTCTTTAACATCAGCATAATCTGTGCGCATTCCCCAACGGAAGAAAAGGACGATGCTGCCAAGGATGCTTTATATGCGGAGTTTGACCGAACATATGGCCGTTGGCTGTCACATGACGTTAAAATACTTTTGGGAGATTTTAATGCCAAAATTGGATGGGAGGGCATCTGTGCAACAACCGTTGGATGATTTAGCCTACATGAGTCCACGTCAAGCAACGGACTTAAGCTAATAGGCTTTGTAGCCGCGCATAAAATGATAGTTCGTAGTACTGGATTTTCGATATCGACATCCATAAAGCATGCTGGCTGTCCCCTGATCGTCTGACCCGTAATCAGATTGATCACGTTGTGATAGATGCGAGGCACGCATCTAGCATTCCTGATGTGAGATCTTGTCGAGGTCCTAACATCGACTCCGATCATTACCTCATTGCAGCTAAGGTTCACGTCGCGGTATGTCAAGAAAGCTGGACATCGGAAAGCTGTATTCACAAAACCATAAGGATGCTTTCTCCACTCGAATCTCAGGGCGACTCGGCGACTCTCCAATGTGTAATGGTCGCACCTCGCCAACATAATAATTCCGAGCATAAAAAGCTCATGCGATAAGCAATGTAAGCTTAAGCTGCAGGCGCATAGCGGAAATTAGAGAGTAAGCTTGTCTGAAGCTTGCTGAGGAGCTTGATGCACGGCGTGAGCTTTGACCTGCTGCAGTAAAAGCTTTGCTGCATTTCACGTAGCGGCAGATTAGCGCACTAGATCGTTCGGAACTTATTCAGCTATCCGGTTAATAGCAACGCAGCCAACTTCTGGGCAATCGAGCTTTTTTTTCACTACTATAAAGGAAGCTGCGGAGCGAAAATAATCTCTTTTCGTTTGCCGGCCTGCAAAATTTTAATTGAATTGCGATTGCACATTTTGTTTAGAGTACACGCTCTTGCAAGTTTCACTTGCCCGTATCAAGCTGTGCAATATTTTCAGTCTAACCAAAGACAAAAGCCAGCACGTGATACGGGCACCTGAAATTTTCTTCGGGGCCCTCTACTACTGCTTAGGATTCGTTTGCCACCCAACAATAAAGTTGGAGGAAAAATATAAAAATTCCTGAGAGCTTACACGACGTGGGATACCCCGCTATAATAACCTAATCCAACAGTGCAGTGCACCAGTGCACCACATTAAAACAAAAATTATAATGAAATCAAATTATTGTACATCAAACTTAAATGAATAAATACCCTTAAATTAATAAATCAATAAATAATGAAATCAGTAAATAAATAATTATCATACCGACTATAAATAAAATTTTTCGTCAGTTTAATACATATGTTATCGAAAACAAAACATCCAACTATCTATCAATCTACAATGTATTGTTATGCTAATCCTTTATAGACGATGTTGAACATATATACCCTATAATTAATTATGTAAACCATTTATCTTGTTCGGGTTGATGTAATCTATACTTCTAGTAAAGTTTATGATCTACCGTTTATATTAGTTTCAGTAAGGAGTCCTAAAAAAAAAATAATAATTTTATGTAGAGTTGGAAGCAGTATGGCAAACACCCACCCCATTGTCGAAAGAGCTAAAGGCACCAGAGGATTCCGAGATCGTGACATAAATTTTATGGCGCCCTATTTGGAACTTGTGCAAAGCAGCGGTATTTTGCGTTCACTCATACACCCTCACACACCTACTAAGACCTCCGTGGTTTTTTACAAATGCCTATAGGTGTAACGCCATAAAAACCTCTGCTGTGGAAATTCTTGGATTCCAGAAACCTCCAAAACGGAATCCATGGAGTGGACTGCAGCAAAAGACGTCGCCTACAAAAGAACGCTGCAAACAGGAGCTACCCGAGCGAGAGATGGAAAGACTAAAGTGTGAGAGATTGGAAAGCAGAAGAATCAGGAACGATACCCGTGACTTAACCGAAAGGTCAAACTTATGACCCAAGGTTATAGGTCTGGATCGCTTGCATGCAGGAGTGATGATGGACGTCTAATCACAGATGCAAAGATGGTACTGAGCCTATGAAGGGATCACTTCAAAAGTCTTTTGGCTGGAAACAACCAAAATGACCCTGACGAAGAGGATCCACGAACCTTAGTCGTAGGAAAAATCCGACGCAAGATCTTTAGGCCTGTTTACATTGGTAATACCTATCGTATTAGGTGGAATGGTGAGCTGTACGAGCTTACGACGATGTGGACAAAGTCAAAAAAAACTCCAGCTCGAGCTGTATTTGATACGGTAGTTGGCGGACAACAAAGGACGGGAAGCCCACGAGCACGTTGAAAGGACCAAGTGAATGATCTCTTATCGGCGCTTGGTGTGACCAACTGGCGAAGTCGCGCAAAGGGACGCATTGAGGTAAATTGTAAGTCAGGCAGTGCCCCGTGAGGGCTGATATTGCTAATTATTATTTTATCAAAGATATTGACTCCTTACAGCTATCCCGAATTCCCCTTTAACATAAGGCATTGGGTGAAATTATAAGACAAAATTATAAACACACTCTTGTAAAAATAGAACTAAGTTATATAACTTATATTAATGTCAAATATTGTAAATGTTAAATAATGTATCAATATGTAAAATTTTATTTAATGATCTTTTATGTAAAATATATAAATGTATAGTCATTCGAAATTAACAGAGATAGTCTTGTCATGATGGACAATGTCCATGTTTCTGTTGCTATCGTTGCCCATAACTGGCAGCCATAGGTCCAGATTGGTTTCATAAAAGAGGTGTAGGCAGGACCTTGTAGTCCAGTCAAAGGGAACAGCGAGAGTTGATAAGCCAATGGAGGCGATTGGTTTTCAGTTTTTAATGTGTTCTCTTAGCTTTAATGTGTCGACGCCATGTAAGTCTTCTATCTAGGTGTACTCCTAGATACGCTTCTTCGCTGGCTTTAGGAAGTGTGGTGTCTTTTAACATGAGCGGTGAACAATTTTACCTGTTTATGGTGAAAGCTTCATGCTTGCATTTTTGTTCGTTTACTTTTATTTTCCCGTCGGGTAATCATTTTTACATGTTGACCAGATGAGCAGCTCGTTGCGCAGTTGCTTGCGTTGCGTTGGATATTGCAGTGTAACATCTTATTGCAAACTTCCTGTCGTGAAGGTACGACTTTAACAGTTTATGTGCGTTGTTGGGAAGCGTTTGTTTTGAGCATCACCCCTTCTAACCAAACTCTATTAAAAAGCTTGACAGACATCCAGAAATATTGCAGTGCAGTATTCTCGATTTTTGAATGCGCTTCAGATGCTATACGTTCTGGATCCTTTTTTGCGTCGCTGCGGGCTCAGCCGCCTTTTTTCTTATAGACATCACTGTTACTATCGTTGAGCTAAGAATTGAGTGAGCTCTCCACAGTAAGTTGTTCGTACTGGAAGATACTGGTTATCTTTTGGGTTGTTTGAGCACTCCAGGTTGCGCCAGGATTCGCACTGTATTCTCCGGCGGCTCGCTCGGATCAATTCGCTTTTAACACACCACAGTTTCACCTCAGACATAGAATACACTCTTTCGCACTCTCGTTGGTGGCAGCTGATGATCCTGTGTCCTTGCAGGGTTGCCTATGGTCCTTAATAGGCGTCCGAGATATTCTCCTTGGATATCCTTGGATTTTCCCACGATGTCCTTGATTTCGTTGAAGTCCTTGATATCGATGTCCTTTCGATATCGGTGTATTTCAATTTCCCTCGATGTCCTTTTGGGCTGATTACTTTCTTCGCGTTGACTTTCGGCACTTTCACGTTCACTTTCACTTTTATAACTTTTGACTGTCCCTCTACTGAGCCACGGGCGCCTTTCTATAACACAGACGCAAGTCCTGCTTTGCTCTGTAACGGCTTCTCGCTCGGCTCTGGAGCGGGGCCTGTCTGTCGCTCGTGCCCGGTTTAACGGCAACATCACGCGATATTTTGCGACGCCAAATGTCTCCAGATCGCGTGGCAGCCGCTCATTGGCCGAAGTACCGTTATGGCTGTGGAAGTGAAATCATCCACTACTTTTACTCGGCCACGAACAGTACCTCGGCCACCGGTCGCCGATGATCGTCGTGGAAGCGACGCGAGTCAATTGCTGAATCTATAGGAATGAAAGAGTCGAACTATCTTTCGGACTCTGACCCTTTCCAGTCGCGAGGGTCGCTCCTACAGTACTCGCGTAGCTGTGTGGAGCAACATACATATGCACGTATATGCGTATAAACATATAGAGCTACATATATTTATACACATTACTACGTGCATACATATGTATATTGCTCCTCACACCGTAAACGCCACTTTTCGAGAACGAGTTGTTCAATTTGTAGATTTGTCTTCTTTTGGTTGTATGTTGTTTTTACAGTCTGAGGCGTTGAGATGCGAGTTGCAGCGACGAAGATGGACTCCACTGTTTTTGCAAAAGTATCAATGAACTTATGTATTGTATCCGAGCCAGTTAGTGTTTTGAATGGTCAGCCTACTGGGGCTACGTATGAATGAGCAGTCGGATAATAAATCCGAAAGACATTCCGCATTAATCAGATTACGCGAAATATTTTTGGTAACTGAAAAATTAATAAAATTGGTAGTTTTTTGGAGTCTGTTAATTTTCCACATAATTCCCCTCGTAAGGGGTAACTTTCATGACATCAAAATTCAGACAAAAACAGAAGATAATTATAGAGGTTTCACAAAGTATCAAGGACTTGCAAGCAGTACTTAAAGGCAGAGGCATGTGTGCTTGGCATTATAGTCTTCTCCTACTATAAAATGTTTTCCTAGTTTATTGAAGAGTTCCATAAATTGATCATCAGACATGGTATAACGAGGGGACAGGATACAGCGGCTAAGGTCAGTTGGTTACCACTAACCAAATGTATTTTTAAAGATGTGAAAATATTTGTAGCGAAGCCATTGAATATTTGGATTTCTGTAATATTTGTGAGCATTTGCATCAAAAGATTTCAATTATGCATGAACGCATGAACTGCGTCAAGCTCTGCTGCAAGGGTACAAATCATTTCTTCAAGACTACTTTGTTGCTGCTCCGGTGGCATGTTGTCTTGTAATAACGGAGTATTAGCGGCTGGAGGCATCAGTGCTGATCTTAAAGGGCTTGCGTATGTCGCGTTTTTGGTTGCGATTGCAGTGCTAAGTGATGACCTAAGATTGTGCAGCTTTTGTAGTTTGCTGTGGGATTGCCGCCACAGTTGCTACCGTCACTGGTTGCTGGGCAGCTTGCGGAGTCATCAAGCTCCCCCAAACTACGCATACTTGTGTGGCCGTATTCTTGGCAGCTCATTTATTGTATTTATTGTACAGTTTCGTTTATGCGGTTCTTCGACGGTGATTCTGAAGTGCAATACAAACTGAAGTTTGTAGTTTGGATGTACCTCGATTTTTAAGCATGTCTGTTTCCATTACGAGCTCCACCTTAAAGAGTGGTGCTTTCTATTCTTGTTTAGGATGTTAAGCAGTGTATATACCCTGAATCCATTGAAAGTGGGAAATCAAAGTATAATGGTTTTGTTAAAATGTCAACTGTATGTAACATGCAGAAGGATGCGTGGCAGACCATATAAAGTATGTATATACATATTTTGGATACCGGCTCAAAACTTTACAAAAATTTTCAAATTGAAGGTTATTTGCAAATATAGTCAATATGTGAATGAGTTTGCGATTTTATAGAATTGAAAAATATTCAATATAATATGTGGATCATATGCTGAAAATTTAATTAAGGATTACAGAAGTAATTAAACAAAACGTTTTGTCAATTCCAACAACATGTGACCCGTTAGGTCAGTGACGCATTTATTCTGTGCATGTGCACACATACATTGAGACATTCAGACGCGAGCATTCTTGTCTGTTCTAAGAATCACAATTTCTGCAAGTGACACTGCTTGAATCTTGTTTTATTGTAATTCTTAGCTGCCTCTAGTTTCGAATTTGATACTGCTTGTTAAAGCAGTGCAGTGGCGGTGTTGATAGATGCGGGGTACGAGTTACCTTATCAGTTACCCCACCAGCAAAACCACCAAGGGCCAAACAAACGGGACGACATGTATGCGCATAAAAATATACATGCATACGTACTTACATACATACACGTATGCACATAAAAAATGTACATACATATGTGCGTACATACCACTGTTGCCAAATCAGCTTTTTTCCCGTCAAATCTGGTTGTTTTGAAAGTCCAATTGCGGGACAAATTCCAAAACAGCGGGCAGCGGGAATTCTGGATTTTTTAAAATATTTTTTCAGCTCTTTTTATACCCTGAACCCATAGAAAATGGGAAATCAAGGTAAATTGGTTTTGTTAAGCTGCCAAATATATATATATATATTCTTGATCAGGGAGACGAGCTGAGTCGATTTAGCCCTGTCCGTCTGTCTATCTGTCCGTCTGTCCGTATGTATGAACGCGTCGATATCAGAACATAGATGTAAGAGCTAGAGACTTGAAATTCACGACCCACGCACACATACATGTATGCAAATGTGTGTGCGCTAGCCATATGATCAAAATGTGGGGTGTTTACAATTTCCACAGGCAGCAAGAGTAGAGTTTCGCACACAAGCACACACAAATGCTCGTACATGTGTACAAGGGACTGTAAGTATGTATGTGTGCATGCTCGCGCAAAAACATATTCGCTAAGCGCACCAACGCTTTCATACCCTTCACACAAATAATGACGAAAATCTTAACATTTTGCATGAGCATGGCAAACCGTTTTCAGCAATTTGGTATACCCTTTGCTCGGAAGGGAAGGAATGAAACCTCTCGGCGAACAAATTTCAATTTTTGTGATCTGCTGCTGGTGCGTACATACATATATATATGTATATATATATTTGAGAGAGCAGAGAGAGCAGAGAGAGAGAGAGAGAGAGTAAGGAAAAAATGGCATATAGTAGTGCTTCATATTAGAATTCAACCATCTCGGTCGAGCGCTCGCAGCGAACTGATTTTGCCTCTCAGATTTTCAGTGCTCGAACCTCAAAATGAGAGACATGAGCGAATACGAATATGTGTGGGACGCCAACCACACTTTTTTGGTGGTGAAAACCGTTGTTCTAGATGACCCATCTATGTGTTGTATGGTTAGTGAATATGATTAGTTGAACTAGAATAAGGAACTAGGTTCGTTCAAATAGTTCAATTGATCCTATTGTAAATGATTCGATAGAACTCTAGTTCAGAGTTCGATTGCCATAACAATTTCATCATTAAACAATGCCGAAAGAATATAAGCAAAAATTAGTTTAAAGCCTGGCTGCGAAAAGATATTAATGATCCGACAAGAGTGTTTTGCAGTTATTGCAAAGGCAGTATTACTGCCAGATTAAGCGATTTGCATGCCCATGCCGCCACATGCATGCATATGGACGTACACACATACGTACGACATAAGCTTGTCGTCGAGCCTAAATGGGACATCCCAAAACTACAAGAAAATAACCAGATCGAACTGGAAAGCGAGCAGAAAACGTACGGACGTCGCCATCTAAACAGTCGCAACTACAAAACGACAAATTACGCACCAGGCAGAAAACTAGACCGGCTCTCGGTTAATAAACACTCGATATTGAGACTTGAAACAAAGCATTTTAATTTTTGAACATTAAAAAATCGTAAGTGTCTTCAGCGACATTGGGAGGTTTGACTACTTCCAACTGATAACTGGCGCAGCCGCATACTTCGAAGGACAAGAAGAAGTGCCTTAGAAGGAACCTACACCCACATTAGGAATATTTATACTCCTGTAAGTTTTTATACCCTGAACCCATTGAAAATGGGAAATCAGGGTATAATGGTTTTGTTAAGCTGTCAAATGTATGTAACAGGCAGAAGGGGGCGTGGCAGACCATATAGAGTATATATATTCTTGATCAGGGAGACGAGCTGAGTCGATATAGCCCTGTCCGTCTGTCTGTATGTCTGTCCGTCTCTCCGTCTGTCCGTATGTATGAACGCGTCGATCTCAGAACATATAAGAGCTAGAGACTTGGAAGTCCCTGTATAGCACGCGCATATCGAGTTTGTTTTAGAAAATCGATAACTTTTCCCGTTCTTTTGTCATCGATTAAAAACCTTATCGAAATGAAGTTATTAAATTATATCTCTTACATCTTCGGAACTAGAGTCTCCAAATTTTGCATTTAGTTTCATTTATATTTTATGCAATTTCGGTTTTTGTTATATTTTGGATATTGGTTCAAAATTTTTTAAAAATTTGCAACTTGAAGGTTAGTTACAAATATAGCCAATATGTGAATGAGTTTGCGATTTGATACAACTGCAAAATATTCAATATAATATGTAGATCATATGCTGAAAATTGAATTGAAATCCATTAAGTATCACAGAATTAATTAAACAAAACGTTTTGTGAATTGCAACATGTGACCAGAAACCCACCCCTGTTTTCATTTTTTCTATACATGTGCACACATACATTGAGACATTCGAATGCGAGCATTCATGTCTGTTTTAAGAATCACAACAATTACAGCTGACGGCGTGAATTTTGTTATAATAGCTGCCTTTAGTTTTGAAATTGCTACTGGTTGCTTAAGCAGTGCAGTGGTGGTGTTGTTAGAAGCGGGGCACGCCGTACCAAGCAGATCTGGGTTCAAGCCCCGCCGATGTCAAATATTTTTTATTGTTTTTTTTTTCACACACACAATGGCGATGTCGGTAGATGTGATGCGCTCTGATCAGTAGATGTTGGTTCGACTTCAGGTGAAGACTTTTTGGATTTTCTTAATTTTTTAATTTTTCTTTTTATGTAATTATTATTACAATTATTCTATAAAAAAAACTTTTCTGACAAACATCCTATTTGATTGTGAAAGTGCAAGATTGGCAATTTAATTAAATTTTGTATAAGTTTGTAATGTATACAAGATACGGAATATATTTAAAAACGCAGATCGGACGGGGTTCAGGGGATCTCCTAGTCGGGCACCCCCGACCAGAGTTTTCTTACTTGTTTCATTTAGTTTCCTAAAATCTACGACCAATCTCCATTTCCTTTCTCTATATGCATCTGGTTTTTTTGGTACAAGCTAAACAGGTGCACTCCAAGGAGAATGGCTGTGTCTAATAATTTTATTATCGAGCAATTTGTTCAGTTGTTCTTTTATTTCAATTCTTTCCTGAAAGCCATACCTAAATGGTCTTGTATAGATTGGCACCTCATCAGTGGTTCTTATTTTGTGGTTTACCTTGTTTGTAAACGATAGTTGGGTTCTATCGTCATAAAATATTTCAGCGAATTCTACACAAATGTTTTTTAATAACTGTATTTCTTCTTTGTTAAGGCCTGCAGTTCTGATTTTTGCGTTAAAGTCAAATGAGTTTGTTAGAGGTTGAGTGTCGTTCTGAAATGCTAAATTAACTTCAATGTATTGGTTTTTGACATAACTATCCACTTGTAATGGTTGATAAAAATATATATTTCTTTCCTCATTGGAATAATTAGTTATTTCAACTAAACTGTAATTGTAGTTTATCTTCTTGGCAATAAAATGTTCCCTCTTTTTGTTTCACATTAATTTTAACTATTTTTCTAGAGGCTTGGTAAATGGTGATATTTTCCCCAGTTATGTTTTTCTTTGTTATTATCGGGATTTCTGCATTTTGTGTTTTTAACACAAATCTTTCTAAGTCCGTCTTCGCCTTTAGTTGTTTTAATAAATCGATTCCTATTAGTCCATCAAAATAAGAATGAAATTTGAATAACAAGAGGTTCATTGAGCCAAATTCTTTGAATTATTTGAACATATTCATAGAAGTTGATAAATGTAATGTATGTTTATTAGTTATAGTTGTTATAATTTTTGGTTCGTTTAATTGAACTTGGTGTTCCTGTGGAACAAATTTAGGGTCCATAAAGGACACTGTAGCTCCTGTAAGACATCTCCATGCCTGTCTTTATTTATATATCCTGCCTGCAAGTTGAGGCTACAAACCGAAAATTTTGGTCATCATTAATGTTGTGTATTTATGCTGCGGTTGTTTAGACCTATCACTTGTGTTTGAGGATTTAAATGACTGCTGAGAAAAATTTTAATTTCTAGTTTGGGAACTATCATTTTCTTTGTTCTTTTGTTTAAATTGATCATTATTTTCTTGTCTATACAGGTTTCCTGTAGCCATAAGAATTATTGTTAGTCTTTTCCTGTGACCTACTTTTTTCCCTTTTTTGTTGGTATCGCGATTCTTTTTGTTCTGACGTTTATTTATTCAAAAGGTTATTGACAAAACGAGAGTCAACTTAATAGGTAAACTAAACCAATATAATTTATAGCCTAAATAAGATCAGAAAAATATTTCCATAATACCACCAACCCGATGGGGGTATTTTATTTGCCAGTCCGGCCATGTATGCCCCAAATCACAGCCATGTATGGTCAGTGATATTATTGAACTATGAAAGATAGAAAGTGTTAATGGAAACTTAAAATATATATTATTGAATCGTACGTATAATTATAAATAAAATAATATAATAAAATATAAAGTAATTATTAATAGATAAAAGAAAATTTAATAAACAGAATGAGGAGTAGAGAGATAAAAAAAGAATAGAAATGATTGGGAAATACCTACACAATGTTGGAGATTTGCCAGATCATCAAATTTATGACCTGCTTACTCCTGGGTATTGTGTGTGATTTCCCTAAGATGACCTGAAAGCAAGGATTTTATTAATGGAAGAGAGAGTTCTGAGGAAAACACGTGGTAAAATTTATTATAATTAACGCATAAAACGTGAAACGCGCTATGCAAAGAATAATCCGATGTGCACAATGGTAAATACAGCGGACGAAAGTGTCTGGTTGTTCTGGAAGGAACAGAAAAATTAAGCTGCATTAACAGACGGGATGAATCAATATTACCAATAATCAAATTATGTAGGAAAACAATCCCCAGGATTGATCTACGATTGATTAATGATGGAAGATCAATAAGAAGAAGCCTACTATGGTAAGACGGTAAACGGAGATTAGGGTCCCAGCTTAGATTACGTAGGTCAAAGAGTAAAAACTGTTTCTGGACCGATTCAATACGATCCTGATACAATTTATGCTGAGGAGACCACCGAGACCAACGTTTAATAAAACCGAGCACACTTTTGGCTTCGTTTATGATGGTTGAGATATGAGAATTAAAATTAAGTTTTATCGTATCGTTTGTTTGGTCTTTCTAAATTCTGGTTAAGTCGTCTAGCGTGTCTTTGGTTATTTTAAATTTCTTTTTCCGCAACAGCTATTTCAAACGCTGTTACGATGTCAATGGGGTCTCTGCCCCGAACAGTTGATCCTAAAGGACCGCTGAGACCTTTTAGAAACGTGGTCAAACACTGGTTGATAAATAATTCTCTTTTAATTTCTATTATTGAGGGGTTAGTTTCCTTTTGATCGATTATGTTTGGAAGGGCTCTTTGAATGCTCGTGACCTTTTCGTATAGAGCTTTCACTGGATGACTTTGGAGTGTAAAAATGCCAAGTTCGGAAATAAGATTGTACTCGGTTCTCTCGTCAGCGAAATGCTTGTTGAGGGTGGTTTTTATATCATCTCAATTTAGTTTAACACCTGACTGATATAAAATCTCATGTGCTTTTCCCTATATTTTGTTTCTGATTGTCCTTAAAATCATTAATCCTGTCGGAGTTTGGTCTGCTCCTGTAATGAGCAACAAGATTTCCTCTACGTTCGTAATGAACTCCCTTAGTCCATCACTGTTACCTTCATATGTGGGCATACTCTTGATTAAGTCAGCATTTTGAAAGTACCTGCCAAGTCCTGCATTTGAAAATTACTTGTGGTGGGGGAGTCTCCTGTTCTAATGGCATACTTAAATTGGTGCTTATTTCCCTAATGTCTGACACACTATTTGTAAGCCTAGTACCTCTCGATACAACTACTTTTTTAACATTTTTTTGCTGTTGACATTAACGAATTTCATATTTAAACTTACTTACTATGTATATATTTTTTTTTTTTGCTTAATATTTATCTTAGCTATTCTAATACGTTGTCCTTGATTCTTCGTTCAATAGTGATTAAATGGCCTTTCTGTAAAAGAAGTATTTTGAGTAGTTGTTCTCTTTGTTTTTAAAAAAAAAACTTTAAATAAGTGTTAATGTAAGTGTTTGTGAATGTGTTCATAGAACTTGATTTTTTTTTCAAAATTGTGCTGAATCTAGACAAGACTTCTGCTCGCTGCAGTCATCTCGCCTAAGGGCGGACAGTCATCAGTATGAAATATACATCATCAAGTCGAGACACATTACAGTGCTTAGATGACTTACATGTTCCTTGTATGGCAATCATTTTATTTAATCACACTCTTGCACAAACGGACTTAATGTTTTTTTATACCCTGAACCCATTGAAAATGGGAAATCAGGGTATAATGTTTTTGTGAAAATGTATGTAACAGGCAGAAGGAGACATGGCAGACCCCATAAAGTATATATATTCTTGATCAGCTCGACAAACTGAGTCGATATAGCCATGTCCGTCTGTCCGTCCGTCCGTCCGTCCGTCCGTGTGAACGCAGTGATCTCGCAAACCACAAAAGCTAGAGATCTGAAATTTGAAATGTATACTCGTGTATATCCTACGCAGTACGAGTTTATCATTTTTTTTCGATAACTCATCCCATTTCCTTATTATCGATAAAAATCGATAACTTTTCTTCGTTTTTGAATACCGTTATAGCTATAGATTTCAGATTTACTGTGTGTATCCGTGTAATGAATACAAACATTTTGCAATTTTTGGATTTTGGATACCACGCCCCCTTCCCCCCAAATTTGAAAAAAACGTATTTCAAATACTAAAGACTTGTGCTTTGGCAAATACATACATATGAATGTTATTATTACGCTGTAAAAGTTTAATCACAAAAGTCCATCTAGAAGCAAACCTATTCAACAAATAAGTTTCCAAAATATAGCCCATACTGCAGCCCAAGCGCTGCCCGCGCGCAGTCGCTGCGTTAACTGCGCAGTAGCAGAGAAAGTGCTTGTGCGTGCGTGTGCATGTGTGTGTGTGTATGTGTTGTTTGTATATATGTATATATAAAAGAAGCGTAAAATGATTTGAATATCGCATCATCGCAGGGTTCAGGGTATCTCTTAGTCGAGCAGTCTCGACTAGAGCACTCTTACTTGTTTTATTTTTTTTTTTTTTTTTATTATTTAATTTGAATTACATGTGTAGCAATAGCAACTTCTTATGTATTGCTTACAACATCTTTTGTGTTGTTTGCAACATCTAATGTGTTGTTTAATTGTATTGTTTTATATTTAATTTGTAAAAACCAAATGTTGGATTGCTCCTTTTACTTTGGACTTTCTGTATTTTAGTGTTCAAATAATTTCACAATAACTATTCCACAACTCACTGACTGACTGACAAGAGAAAAAAAAACAAGTAAGAAAACTCTGGTCGGGGGTGCCCGACTAGGAGATCCCCTGAACCCCGTCCGATCTGCGTTTTTAAATATATTCCGTATCTTGTATACATTACAAACGTATACAAAATTTAATTAAATTGCCAATCTTGCACTTTCACAATCAAATAGGATGTTTGTCAGAAAAGTTTTTTTTATAGAATAATAGTAATAATAATTACATAAAAGGAAAAATTAAAAAATTAGGAAAGTCCAAAAAGTCTTCACCTGAAGTCGAACCAACATCTACTGATCAGAGCGCATCACATCTACTGACATCGCCATTGTGTGTGTGAAAAAAAAAACAATAAAAAATATTTGACATCGGCGGGGCTTGAACCCAGATCTGCTTGGTACGGCGTGCCCCGCTTCTAACAACACCACCACTGCACTGCTTAAGCAACCAGTAGCAATTTCAAAACTAAAGGCAGCTATTATAACAAAATTCACGCCGTCAGCTGTAATTGTTGTGATTCTTAAAACAGACATGAATGCTCGCATTCGAATGTCTCAATGTATGTGTGCACATGTATAGAAAAAATGAAAACGGGAGTGGGTTTCTGGTCACATGTTGCAATTGACAAAACGTTTTGTTTAATTAATTCTGTGATACTTAATGGATTTCAATTCAATTTTCAGCATATGATCTACATATTATATTGAATATTTTGCAGTTGTATCAAATCGCAAACTCATTCACATATTGGCTATATTTGTAACTAACCTTCAAGTTGCAAATTTTTGAAAAATTTTGAACCAATATCCAAAATATAACAAAAACCGAAATTGCATAAAATATAAATAATTCCGAAGATGTAAGAGATATAATTTAATAACTTCATTTCGATAAGGTTTTTAATCGATGACAAAAGAACGGGAAAAGTTATCGATTTTCTAAAACAAACTCGATATGCGCGTGCTATACAGGGACTTCCAAGTCTCTAGCTCTTACAGCTCTGACGGACAGGGCTAAATCGACTCAGCTCGTCTCCCTGATCAAGAATATATATACTTTATGGGGTCTGCCACGCCCCCTTCTGCCTGTTACATACATTTGACAGCTTAACAAAACCATAATACCCTGATTTCAAATTTTCAATTAGTTCAGGGTATAAAAACCGTTAAAGATAAATATCCTATTCCTATTATTTCCGACGTGTTAGATAGAATAGGCAAAGCAAAATATTTTTCTATATTAGACTTAGCAAGTGGATATCACCAAGTTGAAATGGAGGAAAATGACATCCAAAAAACTGCCTTTTCAGCAGAAGGAGGACATTTTGAGTTTGTCAGAATGCCATTTAGCCTAGCCAACGCACCCGCAACATTCCAAAGAGTTATGGACTCTTTATTTGGAAGCCTATTTGGAATATGTTGTCTTGCATACATGGACGATGTCATCGTTATCATCGACAGACAGACAGACAGACGGACCCTGATCAAGAATATCAAACCTTTATGGGGTCTGCCACGCCTCCTTCTCCCTATTACATGTATTTTACATTTTAACAAGACCATTATACCCTGATTTCTAATTTTCAATGGGTTCAGGGTATAAAAAAACATGATAAATTATCGCGTTTTATCGATAATAAGCAAATGGGATGAGTTATGGAAAACAATTATTACCTCGTACAGTATATAGTATTTACGAGTATACTTTTTAAATTAAAGTGTGGTTTACGAGATGGCTGCGTTTACATACATTTTTACAATACTAATATTCCAGTAAATTCCACTTTTAAAGGGTTCAGGGTATAAAAAAGTTTGTTCGAAATTTAATTGAGAATAAGTAAAAGATTAATTACAGTGTTCCACTGTACTCTTGATACAGACAGGCGTACCAAGAGTACTTTAGACTTTAGTGGCACACTGTATGTAACTCCCCTGGTATTGGCTTTATAAGTGTAAAGTTTCATTTGAAATAATAATCCATTTATAATTATATTGTTGAATGTATTTTCATTGGCATCAAATGACATCGACTTTTTTCCAATAATCACATAAATATTTCATATTTCGTTAAGCTTCATAAAGTTAAGTTAGGCGTGCGAATAAGTATAACTATTCATACAGTATATAGGGTCAGTGTTTATAATAATGTATGTATGCATAATGTATATATATATGTACCTTCTCAGTATTCGTACAATTGTTTAACCATGCATTCTTTACGTTTTTCTGTGTGTAGTATACAAATAGTAGTATGCACCTCGCAACATAATAATAATAAATATTGTTCTTTAAAAAAAAATCACAATCATTCTTCAAAATGTAGTTTGTACAGATATTTCAGGTTTTAATATATTTGTTTGCGATGTCAAAACCCTTGCAATTAATTCTAAATTTCCAAGTTAATATTTTAGGAAAGGTTTACGACTCCACAGAGTCAAATCTGACCTACATATTTGTATGTATTGAAATCAGTCCAGCTTCCTTGTAATTTTTCTGTCTGAATAATTATTTAGCAAGTTTAAATCGGCTCTGTAAAATCGGTCTTTATATATAAAATCACTTTACCCATTTTAAGCATTTATTAATTTTTAATAGTAATAAAACAGTGTTGATTCACTTATCATTATGACGAAAAATTTACCAAAAATTAGTTCTCTTTGTAAGGGGATTATATATTCCGCAAACTTAAATTTGTCTTCTGTTTTTAATATCAATATGACTTTTAAAGGTCGCCTTTATTATATTTAAAATATATGTTAGAAAGAAAAGAGCAAAAACTCAAAAATCTTACTATTATATATTGCTGAACATGATATAGCTTAAATTAAATATTAACGTATATTTAGAAAAGGGATGTGATTATTACGATTTCAATCGAAAATACCATTAACTACATATAAAATTCAAATTAAAATCTGCTTCTTTGCAGTAATGTTGGTTTGTACATATAACATAACACAGAAATTTTGCGTGATAAATTGATGGGGTCATCTTAAATTCGCAAAACGCGCGGAACATTATAAAGCATAAATACAATAAATTACTAAATTAAAGACGCTATTATTTACGATTATATTTCTCTCAAAATTCAAAAATTAATAGTATGTAGCTATGAATTGTATAATTGAATATTTGGAAATGTATTGCATGAAATGATATATATTATATAAATATGTTAAAAAATTATTCCTATTCAATATTAAGAGTATTGCATAATTTCTTTGTTGATTCGGGTATTCTTAAAGAGTAAGGAATGTTTGTATATACTAAACATGTATGTTTATTATCAGATTTATACAACAAAAAATGCGTTTTTTTACTGTTGATTCTTTTTGTATTTGAATTGGTTTATAAATATTTCCATATAATAGTAAAATTAATTAAACTTTCTTACCAGCTGAATTGATCGATGTTCTTACATGTTGTTTCTCTTAACCTTGCTTAAATGGAAGGGTAACATGGTTTGTTCTGTACTTTATCAATATATCTTGATTTTAGATTGCTGGCGGGCTTAGATTATTAACTTAAACAGGCATACGATACATTGTAAGTATATCTTTAGCTTACTTTACAACTATTGATTTGTTTTGGTTAAGCTGATAAATGGACGGTTGCGATTTGAATTTGAATTATTTTTATAAATGATTTTAATTATTATTTCAAATTTTTAAATTTATAATAATTATTGCTTTCAACCAAGTTAGAAAGCTCTATTCGAGACGACCCGACTAAACTTACTATATTCCATCCTTAATTGAATATACAACAAGTAACAATGTTGCAGTCGGGTGTTACCGAATACATAATACTCATTCACGGTCCAAAAACAGTTGAATCTTTTAAATAAATTAACATTTTTGTTGGGTCATCGCCTTCTATGGGCGTAGATATATCCACTATATATTTTTGATCTTATTTTGTCAACGCGAGTCTCTAGAACATTCAACAATTCCGTTTCCGTTATAACAGATATATTATTTGCCACACGCCTGTGGGCGTATCACGAAAATCTTAACCCTATAAGATCAGGATACCCACGAGTATTTATTCCAAATATAAATTAATAGCGGTGAAATGTTTTGCGTTCATATGGACAGACAGCGACTGCACTTCTTTCCTCTTGATGGCTTTTTTACAAAATTTTCTGACCGTGATAATGACATTCGTATGCATACAATTTGGAGGGATGTAACCAAAATTTGAAAAAAAAAAAATACTAGAAAACAAAGTAAAATTGTCGAATTTTATCGATAATAATATGATGAGTTTTGAATAAAAAAATGGCATGAAATTTTTGAGTTTCAAAAAGTACTCACTCATTCATTCATATTTTGTTGAAAGTTCGAAAGGTCTAAATATAAATAGTGAAGACATTTTATAATGTGTGCATGAGGTATATGTATGTGTGTGTGATTTTGAGCAAGGTGTCTTTTTATCCCTTTGCCTACCCGTCCAAACAAACATTCTGCCGACAGTCCGTATGAACGCGTGATATTTCATTGAAGTCTGAGTCTAGAAATTTTGAAATTATACTCGAGAAAATGATAAAGGCTCAAGATAATTTGAATGCGCTCACGGAAGATAGGGAATATCGGGAGTTATAATATTTAGGTATTAACACATCAACATTGATATTAATACATCCTCAGATAAATATCGGAAGATTACATTTCTTCCGTTTAGTTTGAAATGGAAACTTGAAACTTGGGAAATATTTTAGGCCGTACCTGAGGCAGATAAGAGTTACAGATCATATACATATCTATATATTCAGTTTAAGAATTAGTAGGTTAAAAGTTCAGCGAGAGTTACTTTCCTGATCTGGAAATTGGTTTCATGTATCCGATTAAATAAATGTCAATAATAATATAACATTGATATATCTAATCAATTTATAATACAGTGGAATCCCAATAATTCGAAAAAGACCAGCATTTTTTTAACTACATGGTCTCACGATTTGTCGAGACTCATGAAACAAGTTGAATCTTAAATGAAAATTACATACAATCGTTGTGGATGGAGGTATTTTAAATTGTTTTGCCACCTCAATTCCTTTTGTTTCAGGTCTTACTCACGTTTTTTTTTTACATTTTTATAGATTTTTGATTTAGCAGGAGATAAATAACTGGGACTCGACTTAACTTGTATTAATAAGGCTTTCATTCAAATTTAAAATATTAAAAAATGTAACAAATAGATGGAGATAAAATACTTCCAAAATATATTATTGCAACCATTGGAAACAAAGTAAAGTACATATTGTCGATATATATTAAGGCTAATGCCTTTTGTTCCAGATAGTATATCGAAGCTCGCCTACTTGTTTACTACATATTATTGTATGAAATAAATAGAAATATAAAAAAGACCACATGCTCTAAGCATTTACATTTAAGTTTTGAAATATCGGAAGCAGTTATTGTTCATTTATAGGACTTACTGGCGTGAGCTTACGATTGTATTAATCATAATTATTTAAGTAATGATGTTATAGAGTTTCAAGAGATAGGAGAAAAGATTTACTGAACCTGTATAATATTGCACTGATCTATATATCTAATAGAAAGAGGCAGTTGGGTATAACTGAATTTATTCAGCATGTAGATACAGCTCAATTCAGACTTAAAACAGTTTTTAAATTATTTTTTTAGCTTTTATTTTAAAGCTTTCATTGTGAATACATGGCCGATATACTAAATGTACTTGTTGATTTACATCTATGTTAAACCACTACATGAATCACATCTCTCAAAGATAAAAAGCCATAGCTTAAATACAAAGCTAATTAAAAAGTAAATAGAATTTCCGGCAATACTAGTCCATATTTGTCTCAATTTTTTCGTTGAAACTTAAAAAAAAAAAAATTAAATCTTTACCATTAAATATATACATAAAGTAAGCTTAACGTGTTATTTCGATAATAACAGTCACATATTATTTATTTTAAATAAAATTTTGGTCGCTTATGACAAACAATAATGAGATTTGTTTTATATTTTTTAGGTTGAGGGAATCAACAAATCGTTTATAATATTTTATTTGTGCTTACCAGAGTTAAGTCAAAGATACCGCATGTATTTTCAATCGCTATTAAAAGTGAATGGACTTTCCAAAAAGGGGTTTAATGAGTTATGTCTCTATCTTTGGATAATCCAAGAAAAGTTTAGTTGAACAAAGCAAAGCAAAAATTACATAAATCGAATCCCAGCATTCAATATTTTTTGTGCCTATGTGCATCTAAAGTATTTCCAGATCTATTGTTTATGTATTCCATGCACCAGACTATTTTTCTAAATTTATATATTGACCCAGGCAGAAAGTCTGATTATTTCTGCAAATATTTCTTTTGCTTCAAATAAAATCTAAAGTAATCATTTTTTATAAATTAATTTGATAGATTTGATAGATCGCGACCTTTCATATATAGCCACGTGAGTAAGCTTGTTAAATTGTTTGAATGTTATGGATAAAATAAAGTCATTATGCAAGGTCAAGTCTTAATAGTCCGATAGTCCGAAATATCTATTTCTTCACATTTATTGTAGTTTACAGTATTGGTGAATTATATGTATGTATCATTAAATATATATATATATATATATATCATTTATATATATATATATATATATATATATATATATATATATATATATATATATATATATATATATATATATATATACTTTTATTTTTAATATATAAATATATATATGTTTATATTATTTTAAGCATGAGTTTCATATAAGACAAGGAATATGAAGCCTATGCAATTTATATCTTTGTACACGATATACAACTTTGTATGCTTTTTTTTAATAAGTATTGTTTAATTTGCATAGCTAATATCAAAGTTTATAGCATTACTATACTATATTATTCTATAGTTTAACATTTGGAACTAAGCTGGGGGCTTATTAGATAGCAGCTGGTAACATTTTCAATATTTTTTGATAATATTTTTTATTGGTTGGTTTTTCATAATTTTTTTTAGTAAGATTGAATTAACAAAAGCAACAAAAAGACTATAAAATTATTTGTAATTAAAAAACCGTTAAATATATTAAAATAATATATTTAAATTGAATTAACAGCGGAGCAGCCAATTATTTTTCGCATGCGCAAGGGTATGTACGAGGTTTCCATGAATTCTGCTTTAAAGTAGTACATATTCAGTTGTTCGAATTAATAACTAAATTATAATATATAGTTCTTTATGTAAGAGATAAATGAAAAAACATATCATTGGAAAAAGGCAACTAAATCAGAGAAATAATTCTCATGCAATTGAACTACCGGACATCGTTGTCGCCTGTCGATCGCTCTGCACTTTACGGTTGCGGTCATGCTCAGCTGTTTCAGAACTGTGAAAAATCCATGATACATTACATGATAAATTTCATACAAAATTACAACTGCTTACTTTGATCGAACTGCAATGGGACTGCCGGTTATATCCACAGGATTCTGATTGTTGTTATTTGTCGTGGAAGCGCGGCGTCCACTTCCAGATTTGTATGAAAATATGGAATCATTTTCTAAATCATTTTCAATCTGCAAACAATAATTAATAATCATGACTATTCATTATTAGGGAATTATTTTTAAAGTTGAGCTTACCACCTGCCGTTTATAGGACAACCGTTCGCTCGACACTGATCCACATGAGGAACTTTCTGAGACCGCTTGCGTGACTGAGGCTACTGTTGGTGGACTGCTTGGGCCCGGGAATCGTTTTGAGCAGACCTGAGATTGTATGTGTTCACAAATACGTCGAAAACGCCGGATGTTACCTAAATGAAAAAAATAGAGAGAAAATTCTTAGTTCAGTGTTTTACGTGCTTTTTTGTGATTTCTTAATTCTTCAAGCAACCTGTAACCTTGTATTGAAACAGTAACATTTGGTTCCGTTCCACCATTTACAACAGTGTGATATTCTCGAGTAACTTGACTGTTTTAAATTGGAATCGCGCTAAACGGACGGGTGCTTCAATTGCTGTCTTTCAGAATTATTTCAATTTTTTTACCTGAACCCATTGAAAATGGGAAATCAGGGTATAAAGGTTTTGTTAAAATGTCAAATGTATGTAACAGGCAGAAGGAGGCGTGGCAGACCCCATGAAGTATATATATTCTTGATCAGGACGACGAGCTGAGTCGATATAGCCATGTCCGTCTGTCCGTCCGTCCGTATGTGTTAACGCGTCGATCTCAGAACCTATAAGAGCTAGAGACTTGAAATTTGTTGTAGGTCCCCGTATAGCACGCGCAAATCGAGTTTCTTTCAAATATTCGATACCTATTATCGTTTTAATGTAATCGATTAAAAACCTTAAACCTCGAAATGTTTTAAAATTCTTTCTCGTGCATCTTTGAAGCTGGAGTCTCCAACTTTTGAATTTAGTTTCATTTATATTGGGTAGTCGAATAAGTCTTGAGATATTATGTCAATAGATGTCGTTGGAGTCGTCTATCTCCAGTACTACCAATCACATTGTGGCATACCATATGGTGTTGGAAAGCTGACATTTTAAGCTTCCTTTAACCAAAAAATTAAATTCGGAGAAGTTGAAAAAAAGTTACAGCTGTTCAAAAATGAGTGAAAATAATGAAGAAATTCGCAATATTTTGAAATTTTTGTATAAAAAAGGGAAGAATGCCACGCAAGCCACCAATGAAATTTGTGAAGTTTACGGAGACGATGCTGTTCGAGTAGCACAATAATTTTTCGTTGAAAAAGTCGATGAAATTATGGAAAAGATTGACCAGGACCGTCACATAAGCTGCCATGACATCACCAAGGACCTAAACATTCGTCATCAAACGGTTTTGAACCATTTAAAAAATCTGGCTACAAAAAGAAGTTCGATGTTTGGGTACCACAGGAATTGTCTGTGAAAAATTTATTGGTCTGAATTAACATCTGCGATTCTGAAACGAAATGAAATCGAATCATTTCTGGAGCGAGTGGTAACAGGAGATGAAAAGGGAGTCAAATACGACAATAATATGCGAAAAATATCATGGTGCAAGCGTGGTGAAGCTCACCAAATGGGCGCAAAGCTAGGATTGACGCCTCGAAAGGTTATGCTGTGTGTTTGGTGGGATTGGAAAGGAATCTGGTCGAACAATTGATTCTACACTCTACTGTCAACAACTGATGAGATTAAAGCAAGCAATCGAAAAAAAACGACCAGAACGATCAACAGGATCGTCTTGCATCAGGACAACGTCTTGCATCAGGACAACGTCTTGCATCAGGACAACGCTAGACCACACACATCTTTGATGACTCGGCAAAAACTGGGAGAGCTTGGCTGGGAAGTTTTGATGCATCCACCATATCCACCCTGACGTTGCACCATCGGACTACCATTTGTTTCGGTCAATGCAGAACTCCCTTAATGGAGTAAAGTTGGCTTCAAGAGAAGCCTGTGAAAATCACTTGTCGCAGTTTTTCGCCGAGAAACCAGAAAAGTTTTACACTGATGGAATAATGTCTCTAGCGGAAAAATGGCCAAAGGTGGTCGACCAAAATGGTACATATTTGGTTCAATAAAGTTCATTATAAATATAAAAAAATTTGTTGAAGTTTGATTAAAAACACGAAAAGACTTTTTCGACTACCCAATATTTTATACAATTTTTATTTTTGTTTTTGTTGAGCTACCAAGATTTTTCAAATAGCTTTTAGGGAAAAAATGAAACTATATAGGAGTAGAGTTTTGAGTGAGAGAGTAAGACGTGCTTGGTTTACGTTCCATAATCTTTTTTGATTTTTGCCTATTTAATATTTTGTTAAATTTGCAAACTGTCGTGGGTTGGTTAATTAAGCCACCAGTCTTTAATTACCGTGCAAAGAATAATCCGTGGTGCTTTGTGGTGTTTTATTTAGTGCCTCAAAGTTTGAAAGTTTGTGCAGCGTCGGTAATTATAACTATTATTGAATTCTGCTTCAATATTTCTATTCTTTGGTGCTCTTCTCTTTTGCTTTGCTCACTATTTTTGCACTTGTTCGTGTGTTTGTGAGTGCTTGTACTCTCACGAAACTAATTTCGTTTTGTGCAAGAATATCCCTCGCTGCGTTTAGTCTCTCCGCTCTTTCGTTTGTTGTTGTTGTTGGCCTTCGCTCTCTCAACACATTAATTCCTCTCTGTTTTTCTATTATTTTGTTTGATCTGTTCTTTCGTTTTGGTTTGATTAACCCCAATTGCCAATATGATTTGCTGCAAAAAATCATGTTCTATTCGGCAAGTTGTTGATTCTGCACAAGTGCAATTTGTTAGTTGCTGGTTGTGTGAGAATTTTATGCATACAAAATGTGCAGGTCTCACCGGGCGTGAGTATGATAAAATCATGTCCACTACCAAAATTGGTTGTGGTGGTTTACGCTGGTCTTGTCCGGTTTGTTTGGAAAAACAAATAAATTTTTCCAAAATGTACAACTTATTACGGGTTCAATTTTTAAAACTGAGTAGTATTTCAAAGCAGTTATCTGGTGACCTAGAAGCTGGTGAAGAAATACTACATCAGTACAATTTTCATTTTCCACATATTCAAATGGAGACTCCATCGCTGTTGGTACCCCCTCCTTCCGTACCAATATCGTCTCCCAATTTATCAGCGCCTTCCTCACCCTGTCCTGAGTCTTTATCACTTCCGGCTTCGTGTGATTCGTCTGAAACACCTGTCGCTAGTGATGTTATAAACACACGAGATTCCATACAGGTTTCTAATAAAAAATTAAAAGCTTCCCCGATTGTTGCTCAAACTATGACCAACATTCTGTCCACTTCTCCCTCCCCTACTATACCCACTTTATCTGTCGTTTCTCCTCGAAAGCAAGTTTTCTTATCTAGGCTTTCATCTGATACGACATGTGATGCAATAACGGTTTTTATTGCTAGTAAATCTCCAGCCAAAGTTTTTATTTCTAAGTTTAATTTTGCGACTCCACGTGAAATTGCTTCATTTAAAATCAATGTGCTTGTCGAATATTTCACAGCTATATGTGATTCTAAATTTTGGCCACCACATATAGTTGTACACGAGCTCAAACCTAAGAACCGTAATAGATTGACTCCAATTACTTTAAATCCTTCTTCGATACAATCTTCATCTAATATTGTATCAAAAAACTAAATTTTACACATTCCTCACCTCAGCTGTCTTTGGCATATCAAAATGTTCGAGGCCTAAATTCTAAACTCAGAAGACTGTTTTTTATACCCTGAACCCATAGAAAATGGGAAATCAAGGTATAATGTTTTTGTGAAAATGTATGTAACATGCAGAAGGAGACATGGCAGACCCCATAAAGTATATATATTCTTGATCAGCTCGACAAACTGAGTCGATATAGCCATGTCCGTCTGTCCGTCCGTCCGTCCGTCCGTCCGTCCGTCCGTCTATCCGTCTGTCCGTCCGTCCGTGTGAACGCAGTGATCTCGCAAACCACAAAAGCTAGAGATCTGAAATTTGAAATGTATACTCGTGTATATCCTACGCAGTACGAGTTTATCATTTTTTTTCGATAACTCATGCCATTTCCTTATTATCGATAAAAATCGATTTCGTCGATTTTGAATACCGTTATAGCTATAGATTTCAGATTTACTGTGTGTATCCGTGTAATGAATACAAACATTTTGCAATTTTTGGATTTTGGATACCACGCCCCCTTCCCCCAAAATTTGAAAAAAACCGTATTTCAAATACTAGAGACTTGTGCTTTGACAAATACATACATATGAATGTCATTATTACGCTGTAAGAGTTTGATTACGAAAGTCCATCTAGAAGCAAACCTATTCAACAAAAAAGTTTCCAAAATATAGCCCATACTGCAGCCCAAGCGCTGCCCGCGCGCAATCGCTGCGTAAACTGCGCAGTAGCAGAGAAAGTGCTTGTGCGTGCGTGTGCATGTGTGTGTATGTGTATGTGTTGTTTGTGTATATGTATATATAAAAGAAGCGTAAAATGATTTGAATATCGCATCTTCGCAGGTTTCAGGGTATCTCTTAGTCGAGCAGTCTCGACTAGAGCACTCTTACTTGTTTGAGTAGTTTTAGTGTTCAATATCATGTTATTGCTTTCACAGAAACATGGTTAAGTCTCAAAGTTTATAATAGTGAGATTCTCTCAAATAATTTCACTATTTATAGACATGATCGGTTGATACGTAGAGGTGGTGGTGTCTTAATTGCTGTTAAGGCCGATATCCTCTCCGAATCATTTAGTTTCACGTCACCTCACGATGCCGAGATTATTGGTGTTAAAATAACTCTACCAACGTGTTCTCTATATATTACTTGTTCTTATGTTCCCCCCTCTTCTGATGTACACGTGTATGCTCAGCATATAACTTGTATTAAAAAAGTTTTTGAACATGTAAAGGATAAGGACCTATTTCTTATGTTGGGTGACTTTAATATACCTAACACTTCTTGGTCCTCAACTCCCACCTCAAATTACCTTATTCCAACAACTGATCACTATCTCTTTGACTAGTTGTTTGGTCTGTCTATGTTTCAGATGAACCCTATTTCAAATCATCTGAATCGTTCACTAGATCTGGTTTTTATTAATGATGATTCTATCATTAATGTCTCCAGATCATCCCCTTTATGTCTACCAGAGGATATACACCATCCCACTTTAGAGGTCTTACTTTTCATACATAGTTCACCAATTTCAACGCCTATACCTCCACAACAACGTCGCTGTTTTAATAAATGCAATTTTGTTTTACTTAACCAACTAATTAATGCAACCGATTGGTCTCTTTTATATGACTCAGTTGACATTAATGTGGCAACAACCATTTTCTATAACACTCTAAATACCATATTAGATGAGTATGCGCTTCTCTATACCGGTTACTAAAAAGCCTCCCTGGTTTACTCAGTCTCTTTCTAATTTAAGAAATATTAAGTCTAAATATTTCAAAAATTTTAAAAAGTCTGGGTCGACTGTGGACTGGTCGAAATATTCTATAGCGAAGTCAAATTTTAATATTTTAAATTCTCAGTGCTACGAGAATTATCTTATACGTTGCAAACGGCAGTTCGTCCGTGACCCCAAGCAATTTTATTCATTTGTAAATTCGAAGCGTAAATCTTCCAGTTTACCTTCCACATTTTTCTTTGGATTGGACAAATCTTGTAATGATCATGATTCCTCTGATCTTTTCCCTATCCCTATACCACTTCTTACCCTTACTTAATTTCTGCAATAAATAATATAAATGCTTCTAATGTTTCCCCTGCATCTCTGGTTTCAGCCATTCGGTCATTGAAATCATCCTTCTCTCCTGGAGCTGATAATATACCCAGTTGTGTAATTAAAGAATGTAGTGTTTCCCTACAGCCACAATTACTAAAACTATTTAATTTGTCCCTGGAAACCTCTGTTTTCCCTTCTGTTTGGAAAGAGTCTTTCATCATCCCCCTACATAAAAAGGGCGGGAGGTCAGATATTTCTAATTACAGATGTATTGCGAAACTATCTGCTATTCCGAAGTTATTTGAAAAAATAATAACATCGACACTACAACATTTTTGTAAATCTATTATCTCACCTTCTCAGCATGGTTTCCTTCAAAGTCGATCAACATCGACTAATCTATTAGAATTTACTTCACTAGTCCATGACAGATTTTTAAATAAAATGCAAACTGATGTTATATACACTGATTTCAGTAAAGCATTTGACTCAGTACACCATGACATATTACTTCAAAAGCTTGATCATTTGGGATTTTCCCCTAAGTTTGTTTCTTGGATTGCATCCTATTTAAAGGGTAGGACCCAAAGAGTTATGTTGAGATCAGCTATTTCGAAACTTGTTTTTCTTTCGTCAGGTGTACCTCAGGGTAGTCATTTGGGACCGTTACTTTTTTCCCTATTTATAGATGACCTTCGTAGCTGTATATCTCATTCAAATATATTTATGTATTCAGATGACGTTAAATTCTGTCTATCGTATTCTAATTCACTCGATCATCTACGCCTACAAAATGATCTTAATTCCTTTTAACTTTGGTGAGTGACTAATCGGTTGCATTTAAACTGTTCTAAATGTATGACAATGACCTTCAGTCGTACTATTCCATACATTGCTAATTATTCAATTAATAATGACTCATTGCAGCGCATTTTTTCAGTCAAAGATCTTGGTGTACTCTTCGACTCAAAACTTAATTTTAATTCTCATAACTCAACCATCATAAACGAAGCCAAAAGTGTGTTCGGCTTTATTAAACGTTGGGCTAAAGAGTTCAATGATCCCTTTATAACAAAACTACTTTATATTTCGCTGGTACGCCCGACTTTAGAATACTGTTCAATTATATGGTCTCCTCAGCATAAATTGTATCAGGATCGTATTGAATCGGTCCAGAAACAGTTTTTACTCTTTGCCCTACGTAATCTAAACTGGGACCCTAATCTCCGTTTACCGTCTTACCATAGTAGGCTTCTTCTTATTGATCTTCCATCATTAATCAATCGTAGAACAATCCTGGGGATTGTTTTCCTACATAATTTGATTATTGGTAATATTGATTCATCCCGTCTGTTAATGCAGCTTATTATACTCTGTTCCCAAAGGGAAAAAGAGTATATTGGTTTTGTGCAATGTCCGTCTTGTCCGTCTGTCCGTATGAACGCAAACCATTTCGACGCTATTGAAGCTAGAGACTTGAAATTTGGAACACATACTCGTGTATACCCTCGAATTATAAAGTGTTAAGATTTTCACGATACGCCCACTAGGGGCGTGGCAAATCGGAAAATGCATTTTCCGGTATGTCAGAAACCCTGTTAGTTGAAGTGCTAGAGAGTTGAAATTTGGAACGTATACTCGCGTTGACAACCCAAGATCAAAAAGGTATGGCGGATATATCTACGCCTATTGGGGGCGTGGCAAATCGGGTAAAACTGTATCTTCTGCAGTTTTAGAGCTAGAATGCCCAAATTTGGCATGTAAGTTACTGTTAAGATCCTAAAAAGATCGATGAAAAAATTATATATCCACGCCCCTTGGGGGCGTGGCAAATCGGATCTGACTATATAGTGAATTATACATATTCTTCTATATCTCGAGCACTATTGATGCTAGAGACTTGAAATTTGGAATACATACTCGCGTTGACAACCCACGATCAAAAAGATATGGCGGATATATCTACGCCCATTGGAGACGTGGCAAATCGGGTGAAACTTTATCTTCTACAGTTTTAGAGCCAGAGTGCCCAAATTTGGCGTGTAAGTTATTGTTAAGATCCTATCGATGAAAAAATTATATATCCACTCCCACTGGGGGCGTGGCAAATCAGATCTGACTATATAGTGATTTATACATATTCTTATATATCTTATGCACTATTAATGCCAGAGGGCCTTGCAATTTGGAATATATACTCGCGTTGACAACCCAAGATCAAAGTATGGCGGATATATCTCCGCCCGTAGGGGGCGTGGCAAACCACAAAAGTTTATATCTCCTAAAGTTTTAGAGCTAGAAACTTCAAAATTGGCTAATTGGTGACATTCTCTTTTGATGACCCAAAAATAATTGTTACGTACCTTTCGATAACTCATCCTGTTCTTTTGAATGGTATTCTCATTTACTCTTAGTGCACTCATGCACATAAGAAACTCAACACACATATACATGTATGCTAATTCGACTTCGATACTAATCGCTTGTTTCTAACTTCTATTCTTAAACTTTGGTTAGTCGTCCTAAAATTCTCATCAAGCGCGCAACGTGTATCGTTGTCTTTCTCGCATAGAATAATCTTTTGCCTACATTAACGCTACGGACACGGCATAAAATTAATTTAAAATAAGCTAATTAAACTAAATAAAATAGCTTTTATTTTGCCTTTGTAAATTATTGGAGCCAGAGTTGCCCCCGACGTGAATTCATACACTCCGTGGTATTTGTGTAGTGCTTTAAAAGTTATTAATCAACAACAGTGTAAGACATTCGTGCAAAATAGTGCATTCAGGCTGATAATCTATTTAAGCATAAAACATCAGTGGAAAACATAAACATTCGAGTAGAAATTAATGCGTTCAAAGATTATACGGCAGTGTATCCAATTGTGCGTTCAATATCTATAGATTTTCCATTCCCTTTTCGTCGCTTGCTTCGTTCGTTGCGGTTGGCGTCTTTTCTGCAGCGTCTGCACAGGATCCGCGCAAAACCGAAAAAGCTGTGTCGGTCATAGACACACACACACACATACATATGTCGAAGCACTAATATTCTCTTGAGACATTCTTAGTGTAGAGAATTTCGGTCACGCCGAAGTTCTCAACAATCTTTCTTGCGCCTCACACCGAACCACACTCGACTCGGTCGCCTCACTAAAACGGTACTTTCTAGTACCGACAACTCAATTAACCAATCACAGCCCTTACAAAGGCTAAAGCAATATTAGGGTCATACATAATTATTGTGAAATACCCAAAGACGCACCAACACACACTCAGTGTAACTGTCTCACACACATTCTCAGTACGCCGGCACATTCATATACAGTACGCACTTATACAGAACAATCCGACACATGTGTACATAAATAAAATCTCCGATAATCTCGCATGCAGTTGCGCGTGCACTGTGTCGATCTTCAGCATTCCCTTTCTTTCGTCGTTTGCTTCGTTTGTCGCGGTTGGCGCCTTATCTGCAGCGTCTGCATAGAAAGCGCGCGAAACCGAAAAAATCATAAACACACACACGCATACATACATACAAACATATATATATATACACATACATATATGCATGCAATGCGCTTGCATATTAATAGTGCAGCTAAATTAGAAGTGCATAAGAGGGACTATTAGCTTGTGCATTAACCTTGTAATTGCAAGTGTTCTTTTGAGAGTGAACATAAACTCAGTGAAATTCGTGACTATTAAAAATGAATGATTCCGAATCTAATGTTGATCAAGTGCTTGCATCTCAGGTTACGTTTCTGAAGCTGAAAACTAGAGCTATTTTCGACGGCTTTGAGTCAACTCTACTGAAGTTGAGGATCCTACTTCAACGCGAGCTTGTCAGTCGGCAGCGGTTTCCGCAGCTGGAGCTGCCGAAATTTTTGTGGAATCTACACTGAGTGGGAAAGCTTCTACTCTATGTTCAAACCAGTGATCGTTACAGATCCCGATATCAACGCCATTGAGAAGTTCCAGCATCTTCGATCCTGTTTAAGTGGAGCTGCATTGGATACCATCAGTTCGTGGGAGATCAATAAGGCTAACTACATCGTTGCTCTGGATCTTTTTTCTTAAGCGTCGTTTTGATAATAAACGTTTTATTTTACAGGCACACATCAGAGCAATAGTTGGGCTTGAGAAGGGTGATACATCTGTGGCCAGGCTGAGACAGCTGACTGATAAGGTTACGTCTCACATTCGTGCCATGGATTCTTTAGCATCGAGAGAAGAAGTTGCTGATTGTATCATCGTTCAAACCGTATTGCAGACGTTAGAAAAATCCACTCAGAACAAATAGGAGGAAAGCTTGTCTACTAATGCGTTGCCATCTTGGGTCAAATTGTCAGCATTCTTGCAAGGACGGTGTCGGATGCTTGAAAATGTGGATCAATTCCTTCAAGATCATCTAAGAAAATCATTTGTTGCTTCCAAGACCCCCATTAGTTGTGTGTTTTGCGAAGACACAGGTCATGTGAAGACACAGGTCAATGTCGCCAATTGCAAGACACAATGAGGCCAAGAGACTCGCACCACACTATGCAATAGAGTGTGGTGATTCGATTGGCAAGTGCGGCAGGACCCAGATTTTCAATCTCTTAACTTATGCCCCTATCTTAGAAACATCTACAGTTGGTTTGCAACATGAACAGCAAGTAAATCCAATACATCCTACTGCCATGGTTGCAATGTCACCTTCTCTGCCTCAAGCCCACATATCTCCTAGTTCGTCTGATGTTGTGCTTCTAGCCACTGCTATAATCCTTATCAAGAACCGAGCTGGAACATTCGTTCCGTGCCGAGCACTCTTGGACTCAGGATCTCAACTTCATTTCGTCACCAGTCGCTTTGCAAATCAACTTAAACTTCGAAAAAACAGATCGCTGACTGCAGTTTCTGGCATTGCAGATGCCAGTTTCTCAACAGAAGGTTACTCACTTAATCTCGTTCTGAACTCACGGATTTCAGATTATTCCACTAGTATCACTGCAATCGTCGCCCAGACAATTACTGACAATCAGCCTGGGATTTCAATGTCTACTAATAGTTGGAATATACCCTCGAACGTGCAGCTAGCTGATTCTTTATTCCATAAGCCACAACGAATTGATCTTCTCATCGGAGCTGGTCTTTCAGTTGTTATGCGTTAGACAAATTTAGTTAACACCTGGATTACCCGTTTTGCAGAAAAGGCAACTCGGCTGGATCATCTCAGGTGGCGCGCAACAGGCCCCCAAACTCTCGTACTTTATCGCAACCCAAAAAACTTCAGATGACGCCAATCACAGCATTCGGCTGAATGATTTGGTGCATCAATTTTGGGAAATTGAACACGTTTTCGAACCTATCGCAAAGGTAACAACGGAGGAACTCCATTGTGAGCAGCATTTCGTAAAAAATCATCGTCGATTATCTTCAGGGGAATAGCAAGGCGTGGAATCTTTGGGCGATTCCTATCTGCGTCGACTCATAAATCTGGAGCGTAAGTTCGCTCGAAATCAAATTCTCCAAAAGAAATACACAACATTTATAAAGGAATATATTGATCTCAACTATATGTCATTGGTGCCCAGTGCAGAGACCTATAAATGCAAATATTTCTTACCTCATCACTGCGTGTTTAAAGAAGAGAGTTCGACAACAAAGCTGAGAGTTGTCTTTGACGGCTCGGCAGTTACTACATTTGGGCTATCTTTAAATGACTTGCTTATGTCAGGGCCGACTATTCAAGCTACTTTGTTTCACACACTCGTTCGTTTTCGTACATTTTCCATTGCACTTACAGGGGACATTGGTAAAATGTACAGGTGTGTGAAGGTCTCAGAGTCTGTTTCTAAGCTCCACTGCATTTTGTGGCGAAACTGCTCTTACGATAATATTCAGGTTTTCAAATTGAATACACGATCGGACCCAGCATATATGTTATCTAACGGAGCAGCACCATTGGAGCTTTAGCAGTTGCAGCCAGAATGGTCTGCCCTACAAAATAGGAAGACTATGCATTCGTCAAGCGCTATTCTTTCGCTCTCTCCGTTTATAGATGAGTGTGGTCTACTTCGCGTTGGTGGCCGTTTGCGACACTCAACTCTTGGCTTTGATGCACGCCATCCAATTATTTTGCCCAAAGAGCATCCCCTAACCTTCGCTATAATATCGTATTTTCATCAGAAGCATCATCATGCAGGACCGCAGGCCTTGCCTGCAGTTTTGGCCCATAGGCGGCATGAAAACTGTTTCTCGAGCACTGCGAAAATGTATCATATGCTATAGATCCCGACCTCGTCTGGCCGAGCATATAATGGCGGACACAACATTCACCGGCATTTACAGTCACTGGCATAGACTATAGTGGTCCCTTTTATTACAAGCCCGATGGACGAAATAGAGCATCAGTAAAATGCAACATCTGTTTATTCGTTTGTTTCGCAACTAAGGCTGTATGGTTGGAGCTTGCAAAGGATCTTTCAACGACTGCGTTTCTGAGCGCCCTCAAGCGTTTCATTGGCACACGCGGCATTCCAATATGCATTTCGTCTGACAACGCTACCAACTTTGTGGGTGCGCGAAAAGAGCTGGCGGATCTAAGGCGTCTACTTTTGAGCCAGGAACATCGCACTGAAGTTCATAACTACTGCATCAACAAGTTTCGATTGGAAATTCATACGCCCACGTTCGCCACATTTCGGCGGTTTTTGTAAAGCACCAGTGAAGAGCGCTAAACAACTTTTATATCGTTCAATGGGATCGTCACTTCTTGACTTCGACGAACTACGAACACTGGTATGCCAAATTCAGGCTATAATCAACTCTCGTCCTCTTGTATCGTTTTCAGAAAATCCAGATGATCTTGGAGTTCTCACTCCAGGGCATTTCCTGATTGCTCGACCACTCATTGAGCTTCCCGAGCCAGACGTAACTGGGCTCAACCACAATCGCCTCGGTCGCTGGCAACGCATTGCGTACATACAACAGACGTTTTGAAAACGCTGGAGTGAGGAATACCTTACCATTCCCCAACAGCGTGGAAATTGGCTTACTCCGCAACCATCTATTAAGGTCAACGATGTCATATGCGTGAAAGACGAAAACTTGCCACCTCTAAGATGGCCATTAGCACGAGTCGTCGAGACTATTTATGGAGCTGACGGTGCTGTGAGAGTTGCTGTTCTACGTACATCCACTGGAACTACACTTCGAACTGTCAATAAACTGTGCGTCCTTCCGGTTGATGATCCTGTTAAAAGACCTGGTCTTTCAACGGGAGGGAGGATGTTCTGCGCAACAGCTAATAATTGCTCTTAGAATAAGTTCTCTTAAGTTCATTTCGTTCTTTTGAATGTCATTTTCATTTACTTTTAGTGCACTCATGCACATAAGAAACTCAACACACATATACATGTATGCTAATTCGACTTCGATACTAATCGCTTGTTTCTAAATTCTATTCTTAAACTTTGGTTAGTCGTCCTAAAATTGTCATCAAGCGCGCAACGTGTATCGTTGTCTTTCTCGCATAGAATAATCTTTTGCCTACACTAACGCTACGGACACGGCATTAAATTAATTAATAATAAGCTAATTAAACTAAATAAAATAGCTTTTATGTTGCTTTCGAATCACATCCTTCCCATCCCATTTCCTTACTATCGATGAAAATCGATAATTTTGCTTCGTTTCTTTAACGTAACTTGAATACCGAAATCTATACTATACTATACTATACTCTATGTAATGAATACAAACATTGTGTAATTTTTGGATTTTGGATACCACGCCCCCTTCCCCCCTAATATGAAAAAAACGTATTTCAAATACTAGAAACTTGTGCTTTGGCAAATACATACATATGAATTTCATTAGTACACTCTAAAAGTTTGATTACGAAAGTATATCAAGAAGAAAACTAATTCAACAATTAATTTTCCAGATTATAGTCCATACTGCAGCCCAAGCGCAGCCCACACGCAGTCGCTGCGTAAGCTGCGCAGTAGCAGAGCAAGTTCTTGTACGTGCGTGTGCATGTGTGTGTGTGTGTGTATGTGTTGTGTATGTATATGTATATATAAGAGAAGCGTAAAGTGATTTGAATTCGTATCTTCGCAGGGTTCAGGGTATCTCTTAGTCGAGCAATCTCAACTAGAGCACTCTTACTTGTTTATTTTCGGTTAATTGGAATTGTCGTTAAAAAACGTACATACATCGTGTCATCGTTAGGTCACAAACTATGGGTGCTATTTGCAAATTTTTTAGAGTATATTAAGAGTATTACTCACCTGACAGGAGTGTAAATGTTAAAGCGAATAGCATATCTGCAATATCACCTTGCTTGCATATGGGACTGATGTCAACCTATTTCATGGAAAATCTAGTAAAGCTTGCGAGGGCGGAAAAAATATTTTAATTTGTGTTACATACTTGAAATTTTACATGTCGTTGAAACATAACAGAGCCATTGCCGTTGCGCTTGTACTCCACGCGGAACGATGTGGGTGATACTACACTATGTGATAACTCTGCCATCTGCAAAATTTAAATATATATAGATTAAAATATATGAACACAAATTCATAAAAAAACAAGTAAGAAAACTCTAGTCGGGGGTGCCCGACTAGGAGATCCCCTAAACCCCGTCTAATCTGCGTTTTTAAATATATTCCGTATCTTGTAAACATTACAAACTTATACAAAATTTAATTAAATTGCCAATCAAATAGCATGTTTGTCAAAAAAGTAGTTTTTGTTTTAAGAAGAATATTAATAATAATTTAATAAAAGAAAAAAATAAAAGATTAAGAAAATCTGACATTTCCCCACCTGGAGTCGAACCAACATCTGATCAAAGCGAATCACCTCTACCGCGACACCACCATTGTGTGTGTAAAAACAAAAAACAATCAAAAAGTTTTGACATCGGCGAGGTTTGAACACAGACCTGCAAGGCACGGCGTGCACCGCTTCTATCAACACCGCCATTGCACTGCTTAGACAAGCAGTAGCAAATTTGAGACTAAATGCAGCTAAGAATTATAACAAAATTCAAACAGTCAGCTGTGATTGTTGTGATTCTTAGAACAGACACATTAACAAAACGTTTTGTTTAATTACTTCTGTGATACTTAATGGATTTCAATGAAATTTTCAGCATATGATTTACATATTATATTGAATATTTGTCAGTTGTCTTAAATCGCCAACTCATTCACATTTTGGCTATATTTGCAACTAAACTTCAATTTAAAAATTTTTGTAAAATTTTTAACTAATATCCAAAATGTAACAAAAACCGAAATTGTATAAAATATAAGTGAAACTAAATGCAAAATTTGGAGGCCCTAGCTATAAAGATGTACGAGATAGAATTAAAAAACTTTCGATAAGGTTTTTAATCGATAACATTAAAACGGTAATAGTTATCGATTGTTTGAAACAAACTTGATCTGCGCCTGCTATACAGGGACTTCCAAAAAATATTTCAAGTCTCTAGTTCTTATATGTTCTGAGATCGACGCGTTCATACATACGGACAGACGGACGGACGGACGGACGGACGGACGGACAGACAGACAGACGGACAGGGCTAAATCAACTCAGTTCGTCACCCTGATCAAGAATATATATACTTTATGGGGTCTGCCACGCCTCCTTCTGCCTGTTACATACATTTAACAAAACCATTATACCCTGATTTCCCATTTTCAATGGGTTCAGGGTATAAAAAAACAAGTAAGACAACTCTAGTAGGGGGTGCCCGACTAAGAGATCCCCTGAACACCTTCCGATCTGCGTTTTTAAATATATTTCATATCTTGTATACATTACAAACTTATACAAAATTTAATTAAATTGACAATCTTGCACTTTTACAATCAAATAGCATGTTTGTCGAAAAAGTAGTTTTTTTTTTAAATAATAGTAATAATTTAAATAATAATAATAATAATAATTTAAATTTAATAAAAGAAATAAATAAAAAATTTAAGAAAATCCGACATTTCCGAAGCTGGAGTTGAACAAACATCTACTGATCAAAGCGCATCACCTCTACCGACACCACCATTATGTGTGTGTGAAAACAAAAAACAATAAAGAACTTTGACATCGGCGAGGTCCGAGGTTAAAGGCAGCTAAGAATTATAATAAAATTCAAGCAGTGTCAGCTGTAAGTGTTGTGATTCTTAGAACAGACATGAATGCTCGCATTCGAATGTCTCAATGTATGTGTGCACTAGAGGGGAGAACTATCGATGGTTTGACAATATCGAGACACCATTAATAGTAGCTCGTAAAAATAAATTTAAGAAACAAATTTTTTTTGCTGGTATCCAAAATATACAAAAATCTATATTGTATAAAAATATAAATTTTGTATAAATACAAAATTTGGAGACTCTAGCTCAAAAGATGTACGAGATATAATTTAATAACCGGATTTCGATAAGGTTTTTAATCGATAACAATAAAACGGGAAAAGTTATCAATTTTTTAAAACGCCCGCTTGTGAATGTCTTCATGTATGTGTGCACATGTATAGAAAAAATGAGTCATTGCTTACGGGGATAGGTAGCTGGTCACATGTTGTTGCAATTGACGTTTTGTTTAATTACTTCACTGATACTTAATGGATTTTAATTAAGTTTTCAGCATATGATCTACATATTATATTGAATATTTTTCAATTGCATAAAATCGCAAACTCATTCACATATTGGCTATATTTGCAACTAACCTTCAATTTGAAAATTTTTGTAAAATATCCAAAATATAACAAAAATCGAAATTGTATATAATATAAATGAGCTAGATAGCTAGCTCCAAAGATGAACAAGATAAAATTAAAAAATCTGTATTTCGATTAGGTTTTTTATCGATAACATTAAAAAGGAAATAGTTATCGAATGTTTGAAACAAACTTGATCTGCGCCTGCTATACAGGGACTTCCAAAATGTCAAGTCTCTAGCTCTTATAGGTTCTGAGATCGACGCGTTCATACATACGGACAAACGGACATTGCTAAATCGAGTCAGTTCGTTACCCTGATCAAGAATATATATACTTTATGGGGTCTGCCACACCTCCGTCTGTCTTTTACATACATTTTCACAAAAAAATTATGCTCTGATTTCCCATTTTCAGTGGGTTCAGGGTATAACAAGTAAAAGTCCTCTAGTCGAGACTGCTCGACTAAGAGATACCCTGAACCCTGCGAAGATGCGATATTCACTTTACGCTTCTTTTATGTATACATTACAAGCAACACACACACAGCACTTGCTCTGCTAATGCGCAGCTTACGCAGCGACTGCGCGTGGGCTGCGCTTGAGCTGCAGTACGGGCTATATTATGGAAACTTATTTGTTGCATTAGTTTTCTTCTTGATAGACTTTCGTTATCAAACTTTTAGAGTGTAATTCATATGTATGTATTTGCCAAAGCACAAGTTTCTAGTATTTGAAATACGTTTTTTTCAAATTTTGGGGGAAGGGGGCGTGGTATCCAAAGCAGAAGGAGGCGTGGCAGACCCCATAAAGTATATATATTCTTGATCAGGGTGACGTACTGAGTCGATTTAGCCCTGCCCGTATGTATGAATGCGTCGATCTCAAAACGTATAAGAGCTAGAGACTTGAAATTTCGAAGTGCCTGTATAGCAGGCGCAGATCAGGTTTGTTTCAAACATTCGATAACTATTCCCGTTTTAATGTTATCGATTAAAAACCATATCAAAATACAGTTTTTTAATTTTATCTAGTACATCTTTTGAGCTAGAGTCTCCACATTTTGCATTTAGTTTCACTTATATTTTATACAATTTCGATTCCGGCTCAAAATTTTACAAAAATTTTCAAATTGAAGGTTAGTTGCAAATATAGCCAATATATGAATGAGTTTGCGATTTTATACAATAAAAACAATATTCAATATAATAATATGTTTTTTTTTTTCACACACACAATTGGGGTGTCGGTAGAGGTGATGCGCTTTGATCAGTAAATGTTAGTTCGACTCCAGCTGCTAGATTTTCTTAATTTTTGATTTTTTCTTTAATTAAATTATTAAAAACATTATGACAAACATGCTATTTGATTGTGAAAGTGCAAGATTGGGAATTTAATTATTAAAAAAAAAAATTCAATAAGATCAGCTGTGGTCATAAAACGAAATTACTTAGTGCACGATCTAATAGTTTTCCTTTTCAGAATAATAGTAATAATAATTTTATAATAGAAAAACACAAAAAAATATGGAGACACTAAAACATCACCGCGCCTGGAGTCCAACTAATATCTACTTATCAAAGCACATCACCTCTAACAAGAATCCGGCGTTTGGATGTCTCAATGTATGTGTGCACATGTATGGGAAAAACGCGTCATTGCTTCACGCTAGTGGTCACCTGTTGTGCCAATTGACATAACGAGTCGTTTAATAACTTCTGTAATATTTAATGGATTCCAATAGAATTTTCAGCATATGATCTACATATTATATTAAATATTTGTCAGTTGAGTAAATCCCCAAATTCATTCACATATTATCTATATTTTCAACTAAACTTCAATTTAAAGAATTTGGTAAAATTTGGAACCGGTATCCAAAATATAACAAAAGCTAAAATTTTATAAAATGAATGAAAAAATAATGAAACTAAATGAACAATTTTGAGACTCTAGCTCCAAAGATGCACGAGATAGAATTTAAAAAGTGAATTTCGATAAGGGTTTTAATCGATAACATTAAAATAGAAATAGTTATCGAATTCTTTTAACAAAATTGACTTGAGCTTGCTATACAGAGTCTTACAAAAAAATTTAAGATATCTTTTATACACACATAGCAAACAACACAAACACACGCACATACAAGGCACGCGCTTTGCTAACTGCGCACTTTACGTATTTAATCAAAGTACATTATTATCTGAACCCATTGAAAATTGGAAATCGGGGTATAATGTTTTTGTGAAAATGTATGTAACAGACAGAAGGAGGCGTAGCAGACTCATAAAGTATATACATATATTCTTGATCAGTTTGACGAGCTGAGTAGATATAGCCACATCCGTCTGTCCGCCCGTCCGTGTAAACCACAAAAGCTAGAGATCTGAAATTTGAAATGTGTACGCGTGTATAACATGCGCAACACTAGCTTATTATTTTTTCCGATTACTTATCCCAAACGATAATTTTTCTTCGGTTTTTAAGCTTAACTTAAATGCCATTATAGCTATAGGCTTTAGATTTACTGCGTGTATCCTTGTAATGAATACAGATATTTGTTGATTTTGGAATTTTTAATACCACGACCCCTTCCCCACAAATTTGCAATAAACCTATTTCAAATACTAGACAATTATGCTTTGGTAAATACATACATATGAATGTCATTATTACGAACTAAAAGTTTTATTACGAATGTCCTTCTACAAGAAAACTTATTCAACAAATAAGTTTCCATAATATTGCCCAAGCGCAATCGCTGCGTAAACTGAGCTGTTAGCAGAGTGCGTGCTTGTTCGTGCGTGTGCATGTATGTGTTGTTTGTAATGTATATATAAAAAAGCGTAAAGTGATTCAAATATCGGATCTTAGCATGGTTCAGGGTATGTCTTAGTCGAGCAGTCTCGACTAGAGCACTCTTGTTAAAGTTTTGTTATTTTCAATTTTGTATTTCCAATTTTTAAGCTATGAGGATCTTACGGATAAGAATGCATGTATCAAGTGAGCCTTGACTGTTGCAATAGGTTTGCCTTTTACCAATATGGTAAAAGTCTCATCCTTCTCTGTGGTTATTAAGTTGCCAAACCAAGAACGTTTAGTAAGCTCTGGTGATGATTCCGGCGTTAAGTGCACCTCATCAGCAGAGACTGAAATATATGCAGATCGATAATTTAAAAAACTAAAACGTGTATATAATCCAGGAATACCCTGCATTTTCCTTCGATGAAAACGCGGACTGCCAAGAAAGCTGTTTTTGATGTTAGTAAGTCTTGTTTTCCAAAGTTGTCCCCCAGGCGTAGTGCAGGGCGATCCAGGGATGCCTGGATTGCTATTATTGAGCAACGGCGAAAGATTTGGGTTCACAACTACATAACAAGTGATAGAAATAATGTTTTTAATGTACAAAGTTCTGAGAAGCTTGATTTAAAATCATACCAATTGCAATTGTCGGACCAGAATTTGCCCGATGATGCACAGTGGGGAAAGCTGCAGCGGAATTCCCACATGAATCACCACCCGGACTATTAGGCAATTGCGCACATTCGCCACACTCCCGGGGAGAACCACTGCCACTGCCACTGCGTTCCTGAGCCTGGCGTGTTGAATCACGGCGCTCCAGGCGCGGCTCCCTAACGACTATTACATCTCCCTCAATGCTTTTTTGTGAATTATGAGATGGCGTTCGGCTGACCGTGGTATGATGAACTGATCCGGAACGCTCTCTATCACCATAAGTTGAATGACGTGAACCTGCGGCAGGTGAAGTCGGCCGCGATATAGCATTAGCCTGCTGCTGCGCTAAGCTCATTGGTGAGTTACAACGTGTTGGACTGTGATATGAAGAGCTGCGTACTGATGTAGACACCGTAGTAGGTGAGCGTCGTTGATGATTACGTGTACTGCTGTACGATCTAAAGCTGTTGATTAATTATAAAAGTTAGTGGATAATGAACGAATTTCAATAAACTCACTTAAAGGCCTGCCGTCTAGGCGTAAGTGGTGATCCCTCAGAAATCTGTCCGTAGCTCGGCGCATTGGTGCCATTAATTCGACATTTATCCAATCTTTTTCGTGGTGGATCCACTGTATCTAGTTCATTGCGTGACTTTTGTCCAATTTCTTCATCATCTTCAAGGGCGGGACGGCGGCGCTTTCGTTCAAGAAGCAGAAAGTAAATAACCTTTTCGGTATTATGGCTGTAAGTCAAGAGATATTAAACAGGTTTTCATGTGAGGTGATTAGCTCAGCACCTAGCACTTAACAGCTCTTGTAAAAGCTTTTCCTTTTCCTTAAAGCAACCCAGCGAACATATAGCGTTTAAAACATCAGGATCTACAGCAGTGGCTGTGGGTATAACATGTGTTTGCACCACCTCCATCATGGGTAGCTCCAGTTCCAACTCACCTTTACCACCAGCGGTAACCCAAGCATGACGATTTATTTCTGCCAACTAAGTTACATATAAATTTCACTAATATTTAATAAGATCTTGTAAATTTAATAAGGTAAATCTTTGGAATTATTTGATAATTGTATTCATTTATTTTATGCTCTTTCGCGAAGTGAAAAGAGTATATTGTTTTATTTTTTCAATTTTCGTTTTGCCGTACGTCTGTTCGTATGAATGCAAAAAAACTCTCCGCTATTGAAGCTAGAGACTTAAAATTTGAAGCATATAATTCGTACGTCAGTACGGTTCATTAATAAAGGTTATTATGCCTTTATGCTTACTTGAGGCATGGTTAATCGTAGAAATACTATATCTGGTATAACAGAAGTCATATGGTTAAAAGCGCCAGAGACTTGAAATCTGTAATATAAACTCATGTAAATAACCCAAGACTAATAAATGAGAGTGCTGGTCGAGACTGGTCGACTTGGAGATACCCTGAACTCTGCGAAGAGAATATTTTTTTTATCACTTTACGCTTATTTTATACATGCATTACAAACAGCACATACAGATACGCACTCACGCACAAGCACGTGATCTGTTAAGTGCGCAGTTTATGCATCGACTGCGCGTGCGCTATACTATGAGAATTTATTTGTAGATCATAATAATGATTCAAATTGTATGTATTTGTCAAAGCACAAGTCTCTGGTATATGAAATACGTTTTCTGCAAATTTGGGGGAGATTGGGGTGCTACGCTACATCTAAAGACTGCAATATCTATATTCATTACATAACATATTCAATTTTAAATCTCCAGCTCTAACGGTATTAAAGATAAGATTAAAGAAAAAAAGTAAATGATAGATTTTGATCGATAGTAACAAAATGCAATGACTGTCGAGAAAAAAAGATAAGTTCGTACTGTTAGCTCGAATACGAGTATACATCTAAAATTTCAGATCTCTAGCTTTTGTAGCATACAAGATCGCTGCGTTCATACGGACGGATAGGCTATATCGACTCAGCTTGTCCTGATCAAGAATATATATAGTTTATGGGGTCTGCCACACCTCCTGCTGCCTGTTACATAAATTTTCACAAAACCAATTTACCCTGAAATCCCATTTTCAATTGGTTCTGGGTATGCAAATATATAGTAGATATTGAATATTGGCGATGTGGTAAATAGGGTAAAACTGTATCATCCGTAGTTTTAGAGCTGGAACCTCTCTATATAAGAACGCGTCGATCTATGAACTTATAACAACTAGAGGCTTAAAATTTGTAAGTAGAGTCCCATATTGTACGCGCAGATCAAGTTTATTTAAGTGGAGAGCAATGGAAAGCTTCCTGAACCGTAAAATGCTCCACATTTTTTTAAGCTTATAACTCACCGTTAGACGTCTATCTGGATTAACCTCAATCATACCACGAAGTAAACTTTGGCAATCAGGTGGAACAAAGTGCGGAATATGAAACACTCCCCGTTTCACTTTTTCAAGCAACTGACGCAAGTTGTCATCGTCGAAAGGTAAGGCACCCACCAGCAGAGCATACAGAATTACACCACATGACCAAACATCCGCCTTTCGTCCATCATATTTCTCGCCCTTGAGACAGAATTGAAAAGAAAAATAAAGCAATTGTTATTTTATTTATGAATATCACGAAATTTAAAAACTTTTATATATATCGAGAACGTAATTTCCAAAAAAAAAAAAACGAAAACGGGAGAATCCGGACACATTATCATTCGAGGCTTTTTATACCCTGAACCCATTGAAAATGGGAAATCAGGGTATAATGTTTTTGTGAAAATGTATGTAACAGGCAGAAGGAGACATGGCAGACCCCATAAAGTATATATATTCTTGATCAGCTCGACAAACTGAGTCGATATAGCCATGTCCGTCTGTCCGTCCGTCCGTCCGTCCGTCCGTCCGTCCGTGTGAACGCAGTGATCTCGCAAACCACAAAAGCTAGAGATCTGAAATTTGAAATGTATACTCGTGTATATCCTACGCAGTACGAGTTTATCATTTTTTTTTTCGATAACTCACCCCATTTCCTTATTATCGATAAAAATCGATAACTTTTCTTCGTTTTTGAATACCGTTATAGCTATAGATTTCAGATTTACTGTGTGTATCCGTGTAATGAATACAAACATTTTGCAATTTTTGGATTTTGGATACCACGCCCCCTTCCCCCAAAATTTGAAAAAAACGTATTTCAAATACTAGAGACTTGTGCTTTAGCAAATACATACATATGAATGTCATTATTACGCTGTAAAAGTTTGATTACGAAAGTCCATCTAAAAGCAAACCTATTCAACAAATAAGGTTCCAAAATATAGCCCATAGTATGGGCCCCATACTACTGCAGCCCAAGCGCTGCCCGCGCGCAGTCGCTGCGTAAACTGCGCAGTAGCAGAGAAAGTGCTTGTGCGTGCGTGTGCATGTGTGTGTGTGTGTGTGTATGTGTTGTTTGTGTAAATGTATATATAAAAGAAGCGTAAAATGATTTGAATATCGCATCTTCGCAGGGTTCAGGGTATCTCTTAGTCGAGCAGTCTCGACTAGAGCACTCTTACTTGTTATATTCAAAATTAATAAATTGTTTCTTGATAACTCATCCCGCTTCCTTATTATCGATCAAAAGTGAATAATTTTACTTCGTTTTTCAAGAATAACTTGAATACCGTAAGAGCTTGAGATTTCAGAATACTGTAATAAATACAGATATTTTGTATGTTTCTGATTTTCTTTACCTCCCTCCCTTTCCGAAAAATTTGTTCATAGTGCAATATTATCCCAGACTATATCTGGCTGTGAACTGAGTTATATATACATATGTAACAATTCATGTATTTTTGTACATGCAATGCAAATTTACAAATGAAGCATCAGCAAAGCTGTAAGTCTACTGTCTACACGACTTTTATACTAAACAAGTAAGAAAACTCTAGTCGGGGGTGCACGACTAGGAGATCCCCTGAACCCCGTCCGATCTGCGTTTTTAAATATATTCAGTATCTTGTAAACATTACAAACTTATACAAAATTTAATTAAATTGCCAATCAAATAGCATGTTTGTCAAAAAATAGTTTTTGTTTTAAGAATAATATTAATAATAATTTAATAAAAGAAAAAAATAAAAGATTAAGAAAATCTGACATTTCCCCACCTGGAGTCGAACCAACATCTGATCAAAGCGAATCACCTCTACCGCGACACCACCATTGTGTGTGTAAAATCAAAAAACAATAAAAAAGTTTTGACATCGGCGAGGTTTGATCACAGACCTGCAAGGCACGGCGTGCACCGCTTCTATCAACACCGCCATTGCACTGCTTAGACAAGCAGTAGCAAATTTGAGACTAAATGCAGCTAAGAATTATAACAAAATTCAAACAGTCAGCTGTGATTGTTGTGATGCTTAGAACAGACACAGATGCTCGCATTCGAATGTCTCAATGTATGTGTGCACATGTATAGAAAAAATGAAAGCGGTGGTGGGTTTCTGGTCACATGTTGCAATTAACAAAACGTTTTGTTTAATTACTTCCGTGATACTTAATGGATTTCAATGAAATTTTCAGCATATGATTTACATATTATATTGAATATTTGTCAGTTGTCTTAAATCGCAAACTCATTCACATTTTGGCTATATTTGCAACTAAACTTCAATTTAAAAATTTTTGTAAAATTTTTAACTAATATCCAAAATGTAACAAAAACCGAAATTGTATAAAATATAAGTGATCTACATATTATATTAAACATTTGTCAATTGAGTTAAACCTTAAACTCATTCACATATTGGCTATATTTGCAAGTAACCTTCAGTTTAAAGAATTAGGTCCAAATCGGGACCGGTATCCAAAATATAACAAAAATCAAAATTTTATATAAAATTTAAATGAATCTAAATATGATAACGGGAATAGTTTTCGAATTTTTTAAACAAACTTTACTAGCGCGTACTATACGGGGACACACAAAAAATTCAAGTCTAATAGGTTCTGAGATCGACGCATTCATACATACAGACAGACGGACACAGACGGGCTATATCGACTCAGCTCGTCGCCCTGATCAAGAATTTATGGGGCAGCCATGCCTCCTTCTGCCTGTTACATACATTTGATATTTTAACAAAACCATTATACCCTGATTTCCCATTTTCAATGTGCAATAAGCTAACTTTTTACCCATAATGCGTAATGGAAAAGTTACGAAAAACAACTATCTTGTTTGGCCATAGGAGCTATCTAACAAACATAATTTTACTATAATGCTTAATATCGCATCAGTCACCGCTTTCCGAAAACTCACCCGTATTACTTCTGGACAGGCGTAGTGTGGAGATCCACAAGAGGTTTCCAACATGCTACCGGCTGGTTGAAGAGAGGCCATACCAAAATCCGCTATCTTAATATTATTCTTTTCATCCAGCAGCAGATTCTCGGGTTTTAAGTCGCGATGGCTACAAGTTTAGAAAAAAAGATTTGAAACATACTTATTCTGAATTAAACTAGCTACCATATAGAATGTGAATGGCAGAAGTCCAGTGCAGATATAATTTGCCTGAAGAACTTTCGCGCCTCCTTTGGTGTTAGCCGTCCTTTTTTAACAAGATAATCGAAAAGCTCTCCGCCAGAAACATGTTCCAGTATTAGGTATAAATATTTCTTATTCTCATAAACATCGCTCAAGCCCAGAACGTGCGGATGATCGATTAATTTCATAATGGCAATTTCGCGTTCAACCTTGAATAAATAAGACAATGATAATTACACAATGTATTACGGAACTCTATCGGTTGGATAGACAAACAAATTTAAATTAAGTAATCAAATGTAAATTATCATATTTAAAATTTAAATTTTTTGTGAGCGAAAATAAGGTATGGTCACACGATCATGCATAATTGTACAAATATACTAATCATATATTATGTAGACTTTTACATCTCATATTTAACAAGCATCTTACCACTAACCATACAACACATAGATAAGACATCTAGAACAAACTTTTTCAGCACTTAAAAATGCAAACTTTTTAAGTTCTGAAAAAGTTTGTTCTAGACCCACACAGCTTCGTATTCGCTCGTGTCGCTCATTTTGGGGTTCGAACAGTGAAAATATGGGAAGCAAAATCAGTGCACTGCGAGCGCTCAACCGAAATGGGAAAATTCTCATATGAAGCACCGCTATATGACATTTGTCCCTTGTATTTTATATAATTTCGATTTTTGTTATATTTTGGACACCGGCTCAAAATTTTACAAAAATTTTCAAATTGAAGGTTAGTTGCAAATATAGCCAATATGTGAATGAGTTTGCGATTTTATACAAATGAAAAATATTCAATATAAAATGTACATCATATGCTGAAAATTTAATTGAAATCCACTAAGTATCACAAAAGTAATGCGAGCATTCTTGTCTGTTCTAAGAATCACAACAATTACAGCTGACTGCTTAAATTTTGTTATAATTCTTAACTGCCTTTAGTTTCAAATTTGCTACTGCTTGTCTAAGCAGTGCAGTGGCGGTGTTGGTAGAAGCGGGGCACGCCGTGCCTTTCAGGTCTGGGTTCAAACCTCGCCGATGTGAAAACTTTTTTATTATTTTTTGTTTTCACACACACAATGGTGGTGTCGCGGTAGAGGTGATACGCTTTGATCAGTAGATGTTGGTTCGACTCCAGGTGGGGAAATGTCAGTATTTTCTTTTATTAAATTATTATTAATATTATTCTTAAAACAAAAACTATTTTTTGACAAACATGCTATTTGGATTCCGGGGATCTCCTAGTCGGGTACCCCCGACTAGAGTTTTCTTACTTGTTTCTATACATATATGTGCACATATACATTGAGACATTCGAATGCGAGCATTCTTGTATGTTCCCAGAATCAAAACACTTGCAACTGACACTGCTCGAATTTTGTTAGCTGCCTTTAGTTACGAATTAGCTACTGCTTGTTTAACCCTCTAACGCTCATAAGTGTCTTGAGACACTTATTTTATTTTTAAATTTAAAAAAAAAATGGGAGCTTTTTTGTCTTTCAAATATTGGTTGATCGTTAATAAAACATTCAAATTTACTGAGAAAAAAGCTTTAAAAGCTCTCCAGTGCTTTAAACGGTACTTTTTATTTTCATAAACACAAAACATATGTTTTTTCGCGCGTGTAAATTGATCTGCTGCATGTGCTGTTGTGCAACAATTATTTTACAAAATCTGTGAAAGCAATCCATTTAAAATAATTTTTTATTGGAAGGTATGTTTATTTACAATTAAAACTAGTTTACAAAAATAAAAATAAATAAAAAAATGTGCGTTGTAGCTTAAAAACAGTGATAAGTGTCTTGAGACACTTTTGGGGCTGCAAGCAACTTTTTTTACCAGCAGCTATTTCACAACTGCTTGCAATTTTGTGTGTACACTTATTCATTATATGGATTGTTTTACTAGAAACTGACATATTAACCATATAAAGATGGCAAACCGGGTACGATTCAAATTATCCGATTTAACTGATGAACAGTTGTTGGAATTGTTTGAGAATGTCCCTTCCGATGCAGAGTTATCCGAGTCAAGTGACGACGAGGAAGATGACTTAAATGTGGCAGAAACTCTAATAGCTGCTGTGGAGGATATTAGCACAATATCATTTGCTTGTAATGATGAAGAGAATGTGCCTGATAATGGTCAGTCTGAGCCTATTAGGAAATCCCTGAAAAGACAACGATCGCCACTACCAACTATTAAAGGTATAACATGCGTGGCTTTGCCATCTTCTGGTGGCTTTACTGGTGCTGGTAAGACAACAACATTGCGATATATTATTTTATATTATGTGATTAGTTAATTAATGTCTTTTAGGTATTGAATCAATAGCAAAGGAGCCGAGCAAAATTTTGTGGCGACAGCAATTTATGCAATTGCATGTAAACAATGTTGCTTTTCAAGGCGACTTTTCATTGCCGGCTGAAATAATGAATCTCAAAACTCCTTCAGAGATATTTCGCTATTTTTTTGATGCCAAAATCATGGATATGATAGTGGAAGAAACCATGCGCGCAGCTTTAGTGGAGAACATATCAACAAGATTCCAAATGAACATTGAAGATGTTCATCATTATATAGGAATTTTGATATATATGTCAATATATCGCTACCCGAGTATGAGAAGCTACTGGGGAAAAAATGCCTTTTTACCCATTGCATCCAGTATGAACCGCACAAAATTTGAGACAATTAAACAGCACCTGTCATTACGTGATGAAAGCCAGCGGATCAAAAAGGGACAACCAGGCTACGATCCATTATTTCGCACTAGAAGACTTGTCGATTATCTTAATACAAGATTTGACTCAGTGCCAAAGCAACCACGCCTCTGTGTTGACGAACAAATGTGTAGCACAAAGATGAAACATCACTTACGACAATATATGCCCAATAAGCCACACAAATGGGGTATTAAGCTGTTCGTTTTGTGTGATTCATATGGCTATGCATACCGATTCGAAATTTATAGTGGAGCAGGCGATAACATTGTCTTACCTGGTCACCCAGATCTTGGTGCTTCGGCCAACATAGTAGTACGTTTGACCAAAACAGTACAAAGCTTTAAGCACCACATCGTCTACTTTGATAATTTTTATACCTCTTTGCCTCTAATGGTATATTTGCGAGCAAAGGGTATTTATAGCCTTGGCACAGTACGTGCGAATCGAATCCCCAATTGCAAGCTACCTGACGATACAATCATTAACAAAAAGCCGAGAGGTTTTTCGACTGAGTTCGTAGGCACGTCATACGGGGTAGAAGTCAGTAATGTACTTTGGAAGGATAACAAGGTCAACTTACGTAGGTGTTAAACCGTTTGCTACGGAAAGTTTAAGTGAAAGAACACTTAAGACTGACCGTTATGACAGGAAGAAAAAGCAACATATTGAAATTGACTGTCCGCAAATAATTCGGGAATATAACTCACATATGGGCGGCGTTGATCTTATGGATGGACTTATGGGCCGTTATCACATCAAAGCTAAAACCAAAGATGCTGCTACTCGAATTTTTTATCATTGTATTGATATGGCAGCAACAAATGCTTATATTCTTTATAGGCGAATTCAAAAACAAAACGCAATCAGTGACAAATTGATGGAACTTCCCGATTTTCGCGAGTCAATCGCTGAAGGATTGGTGGCTTTTAGAAATAAAGCCCACGCAGGTCGTCCAGTCAGTACCGTATCTCTACAAGACCAGATGCAGTTACCATCTTTGCGAACAGATCGGTCACCTTTTTCACAATCCCCACGGGCCCGACCATCACAGCTTCAGCTTAAACTTGGAAAAAAAAACTTTACACCCAATAGCGGAATTACGTTTTGACCAAGTCAACCACTTCCCAAATTGGTTGGATCGGGACAATAAGAGACGGTGCAAGCTCTGTAAATCATCACAAACGCAATGCATTTGTGAAAAATGTAATTTACATCTATGCTGCACATCAACAAAAAATTGTTTTAAAACATATCATATGAATAATAAAAATTAACATTTCTATTAAATACGTTTTTTTTTACTCTTAGATGCCCAAGAGTGTCTTGAGACACTTATTACCTTTTTTGCACCTGACGGCTAAACAAAAACTTCTATATTTTTTCTGAGTTCATTTTTGAGTTTAGAAGCCTAAATTTACTTTAAAAAAAATTATTCCAATTATTTTCCTCCAATAGTTTAGAAAACAGCATTAGAGGGTTAAGAAGTGAAGTGACGATGTTAATAGAAGCGGGGAATGCCTTGCCTTAGGTTCAAATCTCGCCGATGTCAAAAATTTGTATTGTTTTTTTTATACCGTGAATCTATTGAAAATGGAAAATCAGGGTATAATGTTTTTGTGAAGATGTATTCAACAGGCAGAAGGGGGCGTGGCAGACCCCATAAAGTATATATATTCTTGATCAGGGAGACGAGCTGAGTCGATACTGCCCTGTCCGTCTGTCCGTATGTATGAACGCGTCGATATCAGAACACATAAGACCTAGAGACTTGAATTTTTTTTTGGAAGTCCCTGTATAGCACGCGCATATCGAGTTTGTTTTAGAAAATCGATAACTATTCCCGTCCTATTGTTATCGATTAAAAAGCTTATCGAAATGAAGTTAATAAATTATATCTAGTACATCTTTGGAGCTAGAGTCTCCAAATTTTGCATTTAGTTTCATTTATATTTTATACAATTTCGGTTTTTGTTATAATTTGGATATTGGTTCAAAAATTTTCAAAAATTTTCAAATTGAAGGTTAGTTGCAAATATAGCCAATATGTGAATGAATTTGTGATTTTATACAACTGCAAGATATTCAAAATAATATGTAGATCATATGCTGAAAATTTCATTGAAATCCATTAAGTATCACCGAATTTACAAGTAAGAGTGCTCTAGTCTAGACTGCTCGACTAAGAGAATCCCTGAACCCTGCGAAGATGCGATATTGAAATCATTTTACGCTTCTTTTATATATACATATACACAAACAACACATACACACACACACATGCACACGCACGCACAAGTACTTTCTCTGCTACTGCGCAGTTTACGCAGCGACTGCGCGCGGGCAGCGCTTGGGCTGCAGTATGGGCTATATTTTGGAAACTTATTTGTTGAATAGGTTTGCTTCTAGATGGACTTTCGTAATCAAACTTTTACAGCGTAATAATGACATTCATATGTATGTATTTGCCAAAGCACAAGTCTCTAGTATTTGAAATACGTTTTTTTCAAATTTGGGGGGAAGGGGGTGTGGTATCCAAAATCCAAAAATTGCAAAATGTTTGTATTCATTACACGGATACACACAGTAAATCTGAAATCTATATCGATTATCGATTTTTATCGATAATAAGGAAATGGGGTGAGTTATCGAAAAAAAATGATAAGCTCGTACTGCGTAGGATATACACGAGTATACATTTCAAATTTCAGATCTCTAGCTTTTGTGGTTTGCGAGATCACTGCGTTCACACGGACGGACGGGCGGACAGACGGACATGGCTATATCGACTCAGTTTTTCGAGCTGATCAAGAATATATATACTTTATGGGGTCTGCCATGTCTCCTTCTGCCTGTTACATACATTTTCACAAAAACATTATACCCTGATTTCCCATTTTCAATGGGTTCAGGGTATAATTAAACAAAACGTTTTGTCAATTGCAACATGTGACCAGAAACCCACCCTCGTTTTCATTTTTTCTATACATTTGCACACATACATTGAGACATTCGAATGCGAGCATTCTCGTCTGTTCTAAGAATAACAACAATAACAGCTGACACTGCTTGAATTTTGTTATAATTCTTAGCCGCCTTTACATTCGAATTTGCTACTATTTACTAAAGCGAAGCAGTGGCGGTGTTGTTAGAAGCGGGGCACGCCGTGCCAAGCAGATCTGGGTTCGAGCCCCGTCGATGCCAAAATGTTTTTATTGTTTTTTTTTTCACACACAATGGCGGTCTCGGTAGAGGTGATGCGCTTTGATCAGTAGGAGTTGGTTCGACTCCAGCTTCGGAAATATCGGATTTTCTTAAATTTTTTTTTTTTTTTTTATTAAATTATTATTACTATTATTCTTAAAAAAATCTATTTTTTCGACAAACATGCTATTTGATTGTGAAAGTGCAAGATTGTCAATTTAATTCAATTTTTTATAAATTTTTAATGTATACAAGATACCGAATATATTTAAAAACGCAGATCGGACGGGATTCAGGGGATCTCCTAGTCGGGCACCCCCGACTAGAGTTTTCTTACTTGTTTCATTTGCAAAACATGCTATTTGATTGCGAAGGTGTGAGTTATACGAAAAATTTCAAGTCTCAATCTTTTAGAGGCTCTGAGATCGACGCGGTCATACATATGGACAGACTTACGGACAGACAGACGGACTCAGCTCGTAGTCATGTCAAGAATCGTCTTGATTCCTCACTTTCAATGGGCTTAGGGAATAATGATTTTTTCATAAAGAAAATAAAGTTGTAATAAAATAGTATTATTGTTTTAACTTGGCTGTGAGATCTTTTCAATAAGCAAATATATATATAATATTTTAATTGATAGCTTCAACCAAGGAAGTGTTATCTGATCTACTTACCTTCATAAGCACTGATTCGCTGAGTTTTTCCCGATTGATTATTTTAATTGCTACTTTTTTCCCAATCACACAATGCACGCCCAATTTTACAAGACCTATCAAAATTAATGAAAAATATTACTTCTCTATATGCCAAATAGATTTTTTTAGTTACTTACCCGTTTGGCCTTTGCCAAGTGTTTTCTCCAAGCGATATGGACCGACAAACTGACAGTTCTCTGCCATCATATTGTTTTCCTTTTGCATTTTGTAACTTTGCTAGTTTCTGCCTGTAAGCTGCTATCTATCTCTAAAAATTATTGTAAAGTGGCGTCTGACCATTCGATCATACTCTTTCTGTTTTTTGTCCAGCTCTTAAATTGATATTGTTTTTAGCTTAAGTGTTCTCTTATTTAATTTCTAATTTTTTTTTTATATACATTTGCGGGAGTGCATAAACTTATATTATTCCTATAAAATAAAATGTATGACTCTTCTTATTCTTCTTATTTCTAATTACAAAATATAAACGACCGTGAAACCTGCAAAGGTAGATAAAAAGTGTATGATTAAGTTAACGTCGAAAATTTCCGGGACTACCTTATGATAAATCAATTTTTATAACGTAAATACTATTCTGGTAATAGATAAAAAATCTACACACAATAAGGGGCAACAACAAAAGGATATATTATGACACCGACCAGATCAGAGAGGATCAGAGCGAATAGTGATCAAGGAAATATTAACTCAGCTCGTTGTCCGGATCAAAAATATACTATGTGACCCAATAGACCACCCCTCATTCGGCCTGTGACAAACATTTTAACAAAACTGTATTACCCTACGTTCAAATTTGGTTAATTCACTAACCATACAACACATAGATGAGACATCTAGATCAAACTTTTTCAGCGCATAGTAAGTGTGCATGGCGGCCCACATACATACATACATATATAGCTTCGTATTCGCTCGTGTCGCTCAGTTTTGGGTTCGAGCAGGGCAAATATGAGAGGAAAAATCAGTGAGCCCCGAGAGCTCAACCGAAATGGTCGAATTCTCATATGAAGCACTACTGTATGCTATTTTTCCTTACTCTCACTCTCTCTCTCTCTCTCTCTTTTCTCTCTCATATATGTATGTATGTACATCACCACGATTGAGGAATACAGTGGTACATCACGATTGAGGAATACTAGGTTATGCAAAGCGGTCTGTTAAGTTAACAGTGAAACGTCACTTTATCAGAAATTGGTGCGCGCGCTCTGATCTTTGTATGAAAATCAACCGAATTTGACACTGTTATCTATATTAAAGCCAGTAGACAAAATAAAAACGTAAACTGTTTTTTATTACCAGTTATATATAGATTCTTTAATCGAAAAATATAATGGTTTTATTATTTTTGTTTGCTCTAAACCGTTTTCTATGCAGTTATCGCTCAAGTAATCCGTTGACCGCTCTTACTTTCGTGTTGAATAGCCTTTACTTTATTTTTCAAGACTTTAAATTGAAAAAACTGAATAGTATTAATAAGTATTATTCGTTTTCCATCAATCCACATCATTATATCTAACACTTTCCATCATTATATTGAGAATCTGATGGCCAAAGATGATGTGCAGCATTGGTAGCTTCTGCCAAGATCTCTGGAGCTGGTTCAGGCTGATTATCTCTTTATTTGGGCTTTAAACAAACATTCATACGCAGAGTCCGAGTTTTTAATTGCTGCACTACGTTTTATTTCATTCTGTCGTATGTTTCTGACATTTCTGCAGGTGTGAGCAGCAGGTTTATTGATGCACCTTCAACGTGTGTTATACTAAAATATTTAGATAGATTGTCATAAATAAGCATTACTTTATGGCGAAAACTCAGTGAACACTGTCTATTAACCATTATTCCTGACATATAATCTATTTTGGGCATATATTTGCTGCTGCCAAAAGACCCCACAGCTTTTGCCATTATCTACATATTTTTGGTATTTTTAGGAAGTAAAATTAAGGGTAGACTATTTTTATGGTGTTTACTATTGAAATTAGCTTTTAAATGCTTTATTTTGTTTAAGTGCCCGCCAAGCTTCACCTGGGATAACAGAGCACAAAGTGATAATGTGACGTCACAACAAGTCTGTTAGTTAACATTAAAAGTAACGGAACTCGTCTTTGCGTAACCTACGGAGTCTTTTAACAGTGGTGGTACATCACTGTTAAAAGACTCCGTAGGTTACGCAAAGACGAGTTCCGTTACTTTTAATGTTAACTAACAGACTTGTTGTGACGTCACATTATCACTTTGTGCTCTGTTATCCCAGGTGAAGCTTGGCGGGCACTTAAACAAAATAAAGCATTTAAAAGCTAATTTCAATAGTAAACACCATAAAAATAGTCTACCCTTAATTTTACTTCCTAAAAATACCAAAAATATGTAGATAATGGCATAAGCTGTGAGGTCTTTTGGCAGCAGCAATTATATGCACAAAATAGATTATATGTCCGGAATAATCGTTAATAGACAGTGTTCACTGAGTTTTCGCCATAAAGTAATGCTTATTTATGACAATCTATCTAAATATTTTAGTATAATACACGTTGAAGGTGCATCAATAAACCTGCAGCTCACACCTGCAGCAATGTCAGAAACATAGGAAAGAATTAAGTAAAACGTAGTGCAGAAATTAAAAGCTCCATGACTGCGTATGAATATTTGTTTAAAGCAGAAAGAAAGAGATAATCAGCCTGAACCAGCTCCAGAGATCTTGGCAGAAGCTAACAATGCTGCACACCATCTTTGGCCATCAGATTATCAATATAATGATGGAAAGTGTTAGATATAATGATGTGGATTGATGGGAAACGAATAATACTTTTTAATACTATTCAGTTTTTTCAATTTAAAGTCTTGGAAAATAAAGTAAAAGCTATTCAACACGAAAGTAAGAGCGGTCAACGGATTACTTGAGCGATAACTGCATAGAAAACGGTTTAGAGCAAACAAAAATAATAAAACCATTATATTTTCCGATTAAAGAATCTATATATAACTGGTAATAAAAAACAAAAACACAAATTCGGTTGGTTTTCATACAAAAATCAGAGCGCGCGCACCAATTTCTGATAAAGTGAAGTTTCACTGTTAACTTAACAGACCGCTTTGCATAACCTAGTATTACTCAATCGTGTGCAGAGATAGCCAAAATAGTGTCCAGAGCTAAGTCTACCATCTAAACAGTAATTGGCTGTTTTAAATATGAGGGGAGAATCAAAAATAGTACTAAATCTGGCCGATCATCTGCACTCTCAGATCGCGACAAGTAGAAATACCAAGTTTCCCATGTCTGATTTTCAAATTTTTTTTGAGGATGTCAATGTACATTTATTGGTCCCTCACGCCATCAATAAACTCCAAGCTTCCAACGCCCGATGCAGCTATGCAACAATTTTTGGCCAATCCTTATAAGGAGGCTAAAGTGAAGTAATTTGGAAGCTTACGCTCCAAAAATTTGGAAATTACAGGGTATTTTTAGAATGCCACGCCCTAAAGGGACGTAACAATTATTTTTGGGTTATCGATAGAGAAGGTCACCAGTGACTCAATTAGCCAATTTTGAAGTTTCTAGCTATAAAACTTTAGGAGATATCAACTTTTGCGGTTTGCCACGCCCCCTATGGGCGTAGATATATCCGTCATACCTTTTTGATCGTGGGTTGTCAACGCGAGTATACTTTATAAATTTCAAATCTCTAACATCAATAGTGCTCAAGATACATATATAAGAATATGTATAAACCAGAAAATGGAGCTGGTACCGTCGTAAATGAGTATTCTGCAGTCGGTAACGCCCGACTGCAACGTTCTTACTTGTTTTGGTAATATTAGACTTTAAAAAAATGTTAGTATTATTTAAATAGTATTGTGAAGATAATAGATTACTTTATAACCCTACATCAACATATTTTTGTTTTATATATTTTTGACAAAGTTACAGCGTGTTTCGTGAAAATGTATCAAGAGTACGGTGAGTACTACCAACTGTACTAAGTACATTGTAAAGAGTCAAAAAAAACTGATCTATACTGTACAAATTTATTCTTTGCAATAGTATAAAAAACGACACGGAAATGTTCAATGATTAAAATAGAAGAAAAGGAAATTGACGCTACCACTAAAGTGTTGACAATCCAGTGCTTCAATATAAGAGATTGCTCAATACACGCAGACTCAAGAATATAACAGTGGATAAGAGGAAACGAAGAAGTAAGGAGAGTAACAAAGGCAGAGAACGCAAGATTGTAGAGTTTGGCACAGACTACGTGTGAATGGTGGTTGTGTGACACAGCTTCGTTGGGGTTGTTTTTAACATTTTTAATGTCGTTTGTCCGACTGCCCAACCTGCCGGCAATCGTATCATAATTTACTAACTTATTAGAGTATTGCGAATACCCTTCTTGTGCGATATTTTTTTCACAAACACCAATAAAGATCTAGAGAGGATAAATTCATGTAGCACCAAACTCCATGAACTCCATGAATTTCGTCATCCGAATATCTCCTGTTTTACTCAGTTTGCTTCCAGCTGCCATTATTTCAAGGTATGAAAAGTAAATATCGACTTTGTTTAATCTGTCATACATAAAATACCTTCACAAACATACTAATAACTTAATTTTTATACCCTGAACCCATTGAAAATGGAAAATCAGGGTATAATGGATTTGATAAAAGCTAGAGACTTGAAATTTGTTGTCGGTCCCTGTATAGTACGAACATATCAAGTTGTTTTAAATATCGATAGCTATTCCTGTTTAATTGTTATCAATTACAAACCTTATCGAAGTAAAGTTATTCAATTATATCGCTTACATCTTTGGAGCTAGAGTACACGAATTTAGATTCATTTATTTTTTCTACAATTTTGACATTTTTTAGATTTTGGCTTCGGCTTAAAAAAAATATTTTTTTTCATAATATAATTTTACAAGCTTACATTTTTTCTGCGTTAATAAATACAAACCTGAGTATATTTTAAAACTTAGATCGGACGGGGCTCAGAGTATCTCCTAGTCTGGCAGCACCGACTAGAGTTTCCTTACATGTTATACCCTGGTTTTTTCATATGTATGTAACAGACAGAAGGATGTGTGACAGACCCCACAAAGTACATATATTCTTGATAGAGAATACGAACAGAGTCTATTTGGCCTTTTTCCGTCTGTCGTTACGTGTGTTTGTGTAGACCCGTCGATCTTAGAACCTATAATAGCTAGTAGGGTTTGTTGAAAAAACTCGACCCGGGTCCAAATTTTAGCAAATTCTTTAGTTTAAGTTCAGTTGCAAATATAGCCAATATGTGGAACAGCTTGCAATTTTAATAAACTTACAAATATTTAATAGAGTAAGCAGATTATATGCTGAAAATTGCATTAAAATCCCCTAATCAACACAGAAGTTATTATACAAACCGTTTGGCCTATTTTTAAAAGCATGTGGCAAGCAGAGCCAAGCGTAAGTATTTTTCTCATACATGGGCACACATGAATTAAAATATATGCATTCTCGTCTATTCTAAACAAAGACAAAATATAAGAACCTCTCTGGACATTTTTTACCTAATATACTAATATAATAAAAAAACATAAAACATTCTATGCCCATTTTTAAAATAGGGTTACAAAACAAGAGTATTATCTTAAATGTAATATTTTACCATGATAAGGCCAAAACCCACAATACTTGCAAATATATTTAATTTCAGACGGATATCAGGTATCGTTACGGTCTACAGTATATTCAATGCTAAAAATGTATTTAATTAATGAACTACAAACCGCTACAATGTATACATACGAAGTCAAACAAAACTTAAGACGGAACTCTAAAGATTATTTAAAGTTAACTATTCAATCCGACCGCCTACCGTAGACAGCACATCAGGGCAAATATAATGTAAACAGCTGTAAACATTGTATCCATTCCCAACGGAAGTAACAAATCAGAAAATACTATATATATAAAGATATATTCCAAATTCCAAGTCTCGTGCACTAATAGTGTACAAAACACTATATAGTCTGATCCGATTAGCAACAGCTCAAGTAGACGGGGACACATCATTTTCGATAGGATATTTTATCTCTAAATCTGTAGACGATTTAGTTTTAGCCGAAACGTCTCTTTGGGCGCGTGTCATACAAAAATATACCATGTAATTTCAAAAACGTAAGATACAAAATTTTACAGTTACGTTACCTTAGACTCCTTCTAAGGATTCGCCAAAAATTACATGGCGCCCATTGGGGCATGACAGTCGCCCAAAATTATATATATGTATGTATATATACCAATCGGGGTTTGGCAAATGGGTAAAAAAAAAATATATCTTGCAATGTTGTTGAGCTAGAACTCCAAAATGGAACAGTATAAACCTCTCTGATTTCTTTACCAAAAAAATTTTAATGTTTTGGAACCGTTAATGAGTATTATGCAACCCATTGAAAATAGAAAATCAGGGTATAATGGTTTTGTTAAAATATCAAATGTATCCAAAAGGCAAAAGGAGGCATGAAAGACCCCATTAAGCTTATATATTCTTGAACAGCTCCGTCTGTCCGTCCGTTCGTCCGCCCGTATCTGTGAACACGTCCTCTTAAAACCTAAAAGAGCTAGAGACCTGAAATTTTATAGGTCCCTATATAGCACGCGCAGATCGAGTTTGTTTCCATAAATCGATAACTATTCTTGCTTTAATGTTATCGATTAAAAACATTATCGAAATGCAATTTTTAAAAAATATATCTCTTATGTCTTTGCACTTAAAGCCCCGAAACTTTGTCCCTAGTTGTATGTGTATTTTATCCAATTTTGGTTCTCGTTATATTTTGGATGCCGAGGACCCTTCGCCTCAAATTACAAAAAAAAAGTATTTCAAATACTAAAGCTTATAATATAAACATATTGCAGTCAAAGCACAGTCGCTGCGTAAACTGCGCAGGTAGCAGAGCGCGTGTTTATGCTTGCGTACGTGCGTATGTGTGTGATAATCAGAGCTGTTAAAAATTCCATTTGAATGGAAATTCAAAATGGGTTTTCAGAACAAAAACCCATTTTGAATTTCCATTCAAATGGAATTCTTAACAGCTCTGGTGATAATGTGTTGCTTGTATATATGTATGTATATGGAAAAGGAGCATAGAATCAGAATAGAATAGTATTATTCTTGATCAGGGAGACGAGCTGAGTCGTTTTATCCCTTTTCGTCTGTCTATCTGCCTGTCCGACTGTCCTTATGTATGAACGCGTCGATCTAAAAACATATAAGAGCTAGATACTTTAAATTTTTGTATTTCCCTGTATATCACGCGCAGATCGAGTTTATTTAAAAAAATCGATCCCGTTTTTAAGTTATCGATTAAAAGACTTATCGAAATTCAGTTTTTAAATTTTATCTCAAACATCTTTATAGCTAGAGTCGCCAAATTTTGCATTTAGTTTTAGTAATATATTATGCAATTTTAGTTATTTTTATATTTTGGATACCGGATCCAAATTTTACTAAATTCTTAAAATTGAAGGTTAGTGTTGCATTTATAGCCAATATGTGAATGAGTTTATGGTTTACCTCAATTGACAAATTTTTAATATAATATGTATTGTAGATCATATGCTGAAATTTCATTGATTGCATTGACATCCATTAAGTATCAAAGAAGTTATTAAGCAAAACCGTTTGGTCGAAAGTGCAGGATTGGGAATTTAATTAAATTTTGTATAAGTTTGTGACAGATTCAAGATACGGAGCATGTTTAAAAACGCAGATCGGACGGGGTTCAGGGGATCTCTTAGTCGGGCAGCCCCGAATAGAGTTTTCTTACTTGCTTTAAATATATTACAATATTGCAATATGCTTATATTTGGAAATACCAGATAGTTAACATATGTATTTAGGAATAAATTAAAAGACTTAAGCAATGGGAAGACTACTAGGAGATAAAGATAATTTAAATGTATGCATGGCTGATATGAGAGTGATTTACTTTCATTTCTAGAAAAATTGTGCTAGTAAAGAATTTGAATAATATAAGGTTGTCAAAAAAGTCTTGCGGTATTTCCGCAAGCTTGTCTTTGCAAGCGCGTAGTTCTAGTTGTATTCGTCGCATCGGTTATATATTATATATATATATATATATCTATATATATTATATAAGGAGGTTATACTTATCCTTTTTATACCAAATAAATACAATTTTTATATAATGGAGACAAAATATTTTGTTAGTATATTTGATCTACTAGAATGTAAAGAAGTAAGTCTCTGATATTCACAAATTTTATTAATATTGGACAATAGAATATGTTTAGTAACTATTTATTCGAAGCATCATCTAGGAGCAAGATTCGATGGCCTAATAGTACATAATATATATAGTACTCTAACTACATAGTTCTAAGATGTTGAAACTATTTAAATGTGAAATGCACTAGAAATACTGGAGACTATAGTTTCCAACTTTATTTGTTATTAAAAATGTTGTGCTTGCACATGATGAAATTAGAATGGTATGAAACGTCTGTAGAAAGCTGAGTTTTTTTGCTTTTGTTTTCATCTTGTACAAATATTTTCACTGGTACTCAATAATGTAGAAAATGTTGCAAAAATATGTACACACGGTAGTAAACTTTTTGCGTTTGTAGGCTCCTCTGCTTGTATAAAATCCATAGATATCGATTGCCTCGGTTGTACGTTTTCAGCCACGTTTCTGCTGGTCCGTGACCAAAAGCCCCATATATTATATATTTAACTACAATAAGAACTGCCCTTAAAAAAACAAGTAAGAAAACTCTAGTAGGTGGTGCCCGACTAGGAGATCCCCTAAACCTCGTCTGATCTGCGTTTTAAAATATAATCAGCTATGTATTTATTAACGCAGACAAAATGTTAGCTTTTAAATTGTATTATGAAACAACAATTTTTTTTTTAGCCGGTCTCCAATATATAAAAACAAGTAAGAACACTCATTCACAACGGTACCAGCTCCATTTTCTGGTTTGCCGCGCCCCCAATTCGTATATATATATATATAGTATATAGTATATATATAGTAGTATATAGTATATATATATATATATATATATATATATATATATATATATATATATATATATATATATATATATATATATATATATATATATATATATACATATAGTTTTTGGCAAATCAATAGAGGAGGTGAACAGTAATTTAGTCGTAAAATTTTAAGATGAACTGAAGAAAATACGCGATTTGACACGCCCCTTCTAGGCGTAGATATATGCACCATATCTTATTATTCTCGGGCTATTAAATTTCCAAATTTAAAGTCTCTTGCATCAATAGTGCACAAAATATAACAGATTTTGTGCATAGCACTATATATTCAATTCCGGTTTGCCAGGCCCCCAGTGGGCGTAGATAGCCAATTTTTTCATCGATCTTTATAGGATCCTAACAGTAGCTTACACGCTCAGCACTCTAGCTCTAAAACTGAAAGAAACTGAAAGATACAGTTTTACCCGATTTGCCACGCCCCCAATGGGCGTAGATATATCCGCCATACCTTTTCGGTCTTGGGTTGTCAACGCGAGTATACATTCCAAATTTCAACTATAAAAACTAACAGGGTTTCTGAAATACCGGAAAATGCATTTTCCGATTTGCCACGCCCCTAGTGAGCGTATCGGAAAACTCTTGACACTTTATAATTCAAGGGTATACACGAGTATATGTTCCAAATTTCAAGTCAGACGGACATTGCACAAATCCAATATACACATTTCACTTTCGTGAATGAGTATACAAAAATCAAAATTGTAGAAAATGTAAATGAATACGAAATTTGGGTACTCTAGCTCCAAAGATGTAAGATATCTTTTTATAAATTGATTTCGGTAAGGCTTTTAATCGATAACAATAAAACAGGAATAGCTATCGATTTTTTAAAACAAACTTGATATGCGCGTGCTATAAGGGACATACAAAAAAAATTTTTTTGTTCATATGGACAGATGGACAGACAGACGGACAGGGCTAAATCGACTCAGCTCGTCTCCCTGATTAAGAATATATATACTTTATGGGGTCTTCCACGCCTCCTTCTGTCTGTTTGACATTTTAACAAAACCATTACAACCTGATTTCCCATTTTCAATTGGTTCAGGGTATAAAAAATTAATTATTTCAAAACGCAACTCTACTCTGCTTAACGGACACACGATTTTCTTAACCATATTTTTGCCATAATAAACAAAAGAAAAAAAAGGTCAGAGCAACACTAAGGCATTTATAAAAGAGTTTTTCATTGTCTTAGCTTCTCAATACGCATTTGTTAGTATTTTTTTTTTAAGTCTAGGATTTCTAACTACAACTATCTAATTATTTTTATTTTATTTTTAATGTTGTGCGTCATAAAAATCGTTTGAAAATCGATATGCTTAGATATATATATATAAGACAACAAAGTTTGTGGATTAGAAAGAGTGCTGTACACACTAATACTCAGTGACAACAACTTCTTCTTCTTCTCGCTTTCATGCTTACTGGTAGTATCGTTGGGCGTCTTTGGTGGCGTGTGGTGGGTGCAAAATTTCGACGATTTTACTACGAACAAATCACTTCCGGAATTGAAGCTTTGCAACCATACTGTGCAAAATACTGGGCACAGTATACAGAGCTCCAATAAATTTTAACTTTGTCTACACATTTAGTCAAAGTTTCGGGGGCGCGGATATTTGCTCAATGGTTATACTTGCAACACATTTATTTATTATATAATTTCTTTTACTTTTTGTATGTATTTACATATCTTACAAAATTTGTACTTTGAAAATTTTTACAAATTTTTTATCACACACACGCACATGCACACACATGAAGAGCAGCCATTTAGAGAGAGACAATGCTTTCTAGTGAGTAATATATATTTCAAAGTTGCCGTTTTACTTGTTCCTATTTATCGTCCATTTCTTAAGTGAAGCACACATACGGCAGAGACAAACTTTGTCGACTAACTAACTGACCAAACTCGGCGCCCAATGTGGAAAAGAGACTTTTTAATGTTTGTAACAGCAAAACCTTGAAGTTGTGTTTGGAAAATAGAAAGAGAGAAAGCGACAATCCTGTAAGCACAAGAGAAGGCACCTAAAGCCGTTCGCTCTTCGCATGTATGTATGTATTTGAGTAGTGGTTGTATTTCTTTGGGGGTATAATACTTTGGGGGTTGTTCACAGGATGCACATGAATTTGAATCAACCTGTGACGATTTTTATTGCGCAAGCGTCAAACCAGTAAAAAAATTAAAAGATAGTCAGATTCTAAAAGTTATTGTTCTAATTCGTACCTATATTGATTATTATTTTAAATACGTTTGAATGTTGGGTAAACAAATTTTTTTATTAAACAGTTTGGCAACACAACAAAACTTAAAAAAAAATAACTTTACAGTTGGGAGTTACCGACTGCAGAATACTCATTCACACTACCAGCTCTATTTTCTGATTTGGCACTCTCCCAATCGGTCTATATATAATATATATTTATTTTTTTTTTTGGCAAATCAATAGAGGAGGTCAACAGTAATTTAAACGTCAAATTTTGAGTTTCTAGCTCTAAAACTGTAGATATGCCACGTTCGCTATATCCGCCAAATCTTATTGTTCCTGGGCTGTCAACTCGAGTATATATTCCAAATTTCAGTGCTAATAATATAACAGATTTTGTACAAAACGCTATATTCAGATCCGATTTGCCACGACGCCAGTAGAGAGAGTCCTAAGGTAACGTATCTACAAAATTTGTAAGCTTACACTTAAAAAATGTGGAAAATACAGGGTATTTTTCGAAATGACACGCCTCAAAGGGGCGTACCACTTATTTTTGGCTCATTAATGGAGGAGTTCACCAATTATTTAATTTTGAAGTTATTAGCTTTAAAATTTTGAGATTTATGGGCGTAGATACATCCGCCATATTTTTTTTGGGTTGTCAATCCGACTAAACTTTCCAAATTTCAAGTCTCCAGCATCAATAGTGCTCAAGATATATAAGAATATGTATAAATCAGATCCAATTTGCCACTCCCCCTGTGGCCGTGGATATATAATTTTCGATCTTTATAGGATCTTAACAGTAACTCACGTGCCAAATTTGGGCATTCTAGCTTTAAAAGTGTGTAAGATACTTTTTGATCTTGGGTTGTTAACTCTATCACTTCAACTAGCAGGGTTGCTGACATACTGGAAAATGCATTTTTTATCTTTATGTTATCTTTAATTATGTAAGCCTCGCAATTAAGTAAACTTGGTAGTCTTGTAGTCTTGTGCTGAAGTTAAATTGACATGGCATTGTAAAAAAGAGTCGAAAGTTTTGTTAGGGGATCTTCAGTAAAAGTTTTCAAAAAAGATCATGGTCGGGTTGCGTAGAGACAGCGGAAGGCAATTGTCACCTTCGCCTCCTTGTCTACATACATAATTATTCGCTCTCTGATCCTGCGCTCCAAAAAATCCCATAATGCTCTATGGGATTAAGGTCCGGTGACTGGGGAGGCGAATGAAGCTGGTGTCTAGTATTGTAGAGCAACCAGAGCTTGACATTGTGGGCTGTGTGTTTGGGGTCATTGTCCTGTTGGAAGTCCTCCCCAAGACCCAATTGTCTGGCGCTTTGGTGCAAATTGGTTTTCAATATATGGAGGTAATCCATATGGTTCATTGTGGACTCAATAAAAACCAAATTGCCCACTCCTCTTGCTGCCATACACCCCCACACCATTACGCCACCTCCGCCGTGCTTAACGGTTGGAGCTAGATTTTGGACGTCGAACGCTGTGCCCCTCTTTCGCCACACAAGCTTTCTCCCCTTGATTCCAAATATACAGAATTTGCTCTCATCACTAAAAATTACTTGGTTCCAATAGTCTGGACTGACTTCCAAGTATTTTCTGGCGAAATCCAGCCGCTTGATTTTATATGGCTCAGAGATGAGCGGCTTTCTTCGAGCAACACGGGCATTTAATTCATTTTTCTGTACAAATTTTCTTATGCTGTCTTGGTGAAGCTCTTTCTTGTACTTCTCTTTAACTTCCTGGTTAATCTTGGCTGCAGTTAATCCATGGTTTAGCCGCACCGTCTTCAGCACGTCCCTCTTCTCTCTCTCGGTCAGCTTTGAGGGCCTCCCAGAGCGTGGTTTTGACTTAACTGAGCCAGTCAAATTAAAGTTATTGACTACTCTTTGGACAGAAGAATGAGTTCTGCCAACAATTTCACCAATTTCTCTGAAAGATTTCCCTTCATCGCGTAATTACATCAAAGGACATGCTCAAATCGGTTCTGATGGAGGAATGACTAAAAATTCCGGTTAATTTCACCCGGAAATTGGTGGCATCGATGCCAAAATGGTTGGAAGAGACCAAGAAGCGAAAGGGTTTTCCAACCTCATATCAATTTTGCAAATTCTCATTGAAAAAAAGTTATTTTTCTTTTGTTTTTTAGGTTGTACGCATACTTTTTCTAAGTGAATTTTCGTTGTTTTTTTCTTATTTTAAATATACAAAAAAAACTGTTTAATATTATTTAAAAAAAATTGTTGATAAATGTGTGTTATTAAATTGTTTTCCATTAAAAAATATAATATTGATAAAAATACTATTATTTATCATATTTATTCTCTATCAAAGTCGCTCATTGGGCCTGTACGCATAGTTTTTCTGGCAAGTGTATATAACTTTTCGTATTTGCTTCATTCCGCATTTATTTTGTCCGTGTTGATATAATCTATACTTGTAGTATAGTTTATAATACACAGGGGTAAATTACTTTCAGTAAGGAGTCCTTAATAAATATTTTTATGTAGAGCTGGAAAAGATATGGTAAAACCCACCCCATTGCTGAAAGAGCTAAACGCACCAGAGGATTCCACCCGCCATTACTTGATCCACACCAGGTACACCAAATGAATTTTTGGCACAGTATTTGGAGCTTGTGCACAGCAGCTGTACTACACGTACGCTCATACACTCTCACACCATGGTTATAAATAATATATACGATAAAAAAAATAAAGCCTTTGTCGGCGTTTGCGTTTTAAATTGAAGGTTAGTTGAAAATATAGCTAATATGTAAATGAGTTTGCTGAAAATTTTATTTAAATCCATTAAGAGTCACAGAAGTTATTAATCAAAACTTTTCGCGGATTGGAAAAAGCAAGTGACAAGCAACGCCAATTATAAGTTGCTATTTAGCTTTGATTTATAAGATTTATAAGCTTAAATTTTTTCTACGTATATATAAAAACGCAGATAGCACGGGGCTTAGGGAATCTCCTGGTTAGGCACCACCGACTATAGTTGTCTTACTTGTTCCTTTTATCAGTTGATGAGATTTTTTATACCCTGAAAATGTATGTAAATGTATGCTTATATTGTTCACTGATGATCACTACGTCGATAGCGTATTCCGCTACGATCTGCGTCAACAGTGCGTCTGCAGTTTTGCTACGGTGTAGATTGGCTTCGAGGATCTTCAGCATTTAGCTTGTCGAGTACCTGGGCATTTCTGCGATCCTGACATGTGCTCGACAGGGCTACGTCCTGCATCAGTGCAGATGCAGCATTTTGGAGGTCTTTTGCAGTCTTTTATTTTGTGACCTGCTTCTCCACATTTAATGCAGATACCTCCCCCATTTCGGTCTGGTCCTGTGCAGTTGGTCTGCAGGTGACCTACCCTGAAACATCGGTAGCATCGCCGGATGCTTTGGCACATCTTGAGTCTAGCTCTGACAAAACCTATTTTTATGTTGCCAGAGTTGAGCAGCGTATTGGCTAGTTGGCTTTCTAGTGTTACGAAAGCTCTTACTTGCTCCCGGCTATTCGGGGCAGTAACTTTTATGCGTAAGTCCACTGATAGATTTGCGAGGACTTTACGCACTTCCTCAGCCACCTCCGACTCTACAGTGAGTGAGTCGAGATCACGGATCTCTACTGTCGCTGTAGGCTTTAACTCAGCTACCGTGGCTGTTTTTTTTTGACGGTAGCCTTAAGCTTTTCAACTAGTTCCGGCTGTACTTTTTCCCCTCTGTTGAGTTCTACAAGGAGTGCCGCGTATCGGGTTTTCCTTATGCTTCTTATGTTTGCCTTTTCGTCCTGTTGGATTGTGCTGCGTATGCTTCTCAGAACATCAACATAGCTTTGCCCTTCTTCAGGTTTTATGAGGACTGCTTCTGTTTGGGGAGGCTTTTTTGTCTCTTTTTTCGGTTTTTTAGCTGCTGCTTTCGGTTTCTCTACTGGCACCGAAGCGGCTTTCTCCGTTTTTCTTTTCGGAGCACTTTTTCTGGTGACCTTTTGCTACAGATTCGGTTGTCTTTCGCAAAGTTTCTTGCCAGACTCCGACTCTAACGGGCTAGAGGCTTGCCTCTTTTGGATAGTGGGTGTTTCTTTAATGGCAAAAGCTTTTGCTTATTTGCATATGCCTCTTCCAAGAGCTCCTGCAGTGTCCTAGAACATCCAGAATGTACTCCTGCTTTGGCGACATTGCCAGCGCTGCCTGCGTGCTTGGAGCATACGTCTCCGCCATGGTGGTTTTTGGAGTTTCCTTCTTGTTGCCGGTGCTACCGGACTTCTCTGAAGTCTTGAGCTTTTGCCAAAGCCCAGCCTCGGGTCAGTGAACCAAGGGTCACATTCCTCTTGTGGTGTTCCACAATTTTCGTTTTTGTTTTTTGGGGTGTTTTTTTTTTAAATTCCATTCTTTTGGAATGCGCACTAATGACATTCATATGTATGTATGTTTTATATGTTATATGTTTTTTTTTTTTCAAATTAGGGGGGAAGGTGGCGTGGTATCTAAAATAAACAAATTACAAAATGTTTGTCATCATTACACGGATATACACAGTAAATCTGAAATCTATAGCTATTACGGTATTTAAATAACGCCTCAAAACAAGCAAAATTATCGATTTTTATCGATATTTCGAACAAAAAAAAATGATAAAGTCGTACTGCGTAGGATATACACGAGTATACATTTTAAATTTCAGAACTCCAGCTTTTGTGGTTTACGAGATCGCTGCGTTCACACGGACGGACAGACGGACATGGCTATATCGACTCAGCTTGTCGAGCTGATCAAGAATATATATACTTTATGGGGTCTGCCACGCCTCCTTCTGCCTGTTACATACATTTCCCATTTCCCATTTTCAATGGGTTCAGGGTATAAAAACCCAGACCACGAAACTAATTGCAGTGCAATAGAAAAAGAACTCTTAGCCATTGGCAACAAAAAAATTTCGATATTACCTACTTGGACGACATTTTGTGACCATCAACCATTATGCTGGTTGTACAAAATGAAAGAGCCAAATTCAAAATTAACGCGATGTCAGTTAAGTTCTCTGAATGACTTTGCCTTTGACATAAAATACAAGGTAAAGAAAATCACATAGTAGACGCTTTATCCAGAATAAAAAAAAAATCAAGCATATTTTAGCGAACAGACACAACATAGCTCTGACGAGGACAACAGTAATTTAATATTCATTACAGAAAAACCCATAAACACATTCAATACACAAATCATAATCTCTAAAGGTACTCCTAACATAAAAAAATTACTTTATAAAACAAATAACTCACATTACCTATGGCACCATTACAGCGAAAAAAGCCTAACAATATTTAATTGACCATTTCTGTACCAAAACAAGTGCATTGTTTATAGATAGTGACGCCGACTTTGAAATAATCCAAAGAGCACACAAATAAAATTATTAGTACTAGCTATACCTAAATTCGTAGGAGCCTCACTCAGTAGAAAAATATAAGATCGTATGCTGAATTTAAAGAATTAATTTTAACAAGTAAGAAAACTCTAGTCGGGAGTGCCCGACTAGGAGATCCCCTGAACCCCGTCCGATCTGCGTTTTTAAATATATTCCGTATCTTGTATCTATCACAAACTTATTCAAAATTTAATTAAATTGACAATCTTGCACTTCCACAATCAAATAGCATGTTTGTCAAAAAAGTAGTTTTTGTTTTAAGAATAATAGTAATAATAATTTAATAGAAAAAAATACAAAATTTAGAAAATCCGACATTTCCTGGACTCGAACCAACATCTACTGATCAAAGCGCATCACCGCTACCGACACCGCCATTGTGTGTGTGACAAAAAAAAAAACAATAAAAAAATGCACTGCACGGCGTGCCCCGCTTCTATGAACACCGCCACTTCACTGCTTAGACATGCAGTAGCAAATTCGAAACTAAAGGCAGCTAAGAAATATAACTAAATTCAATCAGTGTCAGATGCAAGTGTTGTGATTCTTAGAACAGACAAGAATGCTCGCGTATGAATGTCTCAATGTATGTGTGCACATGCATAGAATAAATGCGTCACTGACCTAACGGTCACATGTTGTTGCAATTGACAAAACATTTTGTTTAATTACTTTTTTGATACTTAATGGATTTCAATGAAATTTTTCATTGAATATTTTTCAATTGTATAAAATCGCAAACTCATTCACATATTGGCTATATTTGCAACTAACCTTCAATTTAAAAATTGTTGTAAAATTTTGAGCCAGTATCCAAAATATAAAAAAATCGAAATTGTATAAAATATAAAATGCAAAATTTGGAGACTCTAGCTCCAAAGACGTACGAGAAAGAATTTAAAAACTGCATTTCGATAGGGTTTTTATTAAATAATTTCAGGTCTCTAGCTCTAATAGCTTCTGAGATCGACGCATACACATACGGACGGACGGACAGACGGACATGACTATATAGACTCAGCTCGTCATCCTGATCAAGAATATATATACTTCATGGGGTCCATAGTATAGTCCATTCTGCAGCCCCCGCAGTCGCTGCGTAAATTGCGCAGTTAGCAGAGCGCGTGCTTAAGTGTGCGTGTGAATGTGTGTGTGTATGTGTTGTTTGTAAATATGTATGTATAAAAGAAGCGTAAAGTAATTGGAATATCGTATCTTCGCGGGGTTCAGAGTATCTCCTAGTCGAGCAGTCTCGACTAGAGCACTCTTACTTGTTTTCTCTGTTAATGTTGAATATTTTCTATAATATAATATTTAAGCTATAGTTCTACAATTTGTTTCCTATTTTAAAATATTTGAACAAAATTGGTCATCAGGATAGCGCACCCAAATACAATACAATTGTGAATATCTCACTCGATTTGGCAGCCACAGTTACCAAAAACACTCTTTAAACATTTTAAAAACTCGCTTTAAGACCAGACTTACCTGGATATCTGAAGATAAGTAGTGTGAATAATCTGATTTTCTCAGCTTGGATCGCGCATCTTCATACCTGTTTCTGCCAAATTTTTTATTTTCGGTCAGTATAGTCGGGAATCAACGGAAGCTTCAATCTTTGATTTTTCCTCGAAAAAAAAAAATAATACCTCTCGAAGTAACACACAAAAATTTAAATTTATTTATCACTAGTAGGTCACAATTCTTGCATTCTAAGGGCCTTCTCCGAGAAGAATTATCAAAACTCTTGAAAAGCTTTACCTTGTTTTACTAAGCGAACCGAACAAGTACGAAGTTGAGTGGGACCTAATTCACAATTTTTATGTGTTGAAAAAGTTTGGTTCTATGTGTTGTACGGTTAGTGATACAAGCTATGGAGTATATTTAAAAACCATAGATCAATGTGGTTTAGAGTATCCACTTAACTTTTCTTACTTATTTTAGGCCGTGTTTTTATACCCTGAACCCATTGAAAATGGGAAATCAGGGTAGAATGGTTTTGTTAAACTGTCAAATGTATGTAACAGGCAGAAGGGGGCGTGGCAGACCCCATAAAGTATATATATTCTCGATCAGGGAGACGAGCTGAGTCGATTTAGCCCTGTCCGTCTGTTTGTCTGTCTGTCCGTCTGTCCGTTTGTATGAACGCGTCAATTTCAGAACATATAAGAGCTAGAGACTTGACTTTTTGTAAGTCCCTGTATAGCACGCGCATATCGAGTTTGTTTTGAAAAATCGATAACTTTTCCCGTTCTTTTGTTATCGATTAAAAACCTTATCGAAATGCAGTTTTTTAATTCTATCTCGTACATATTTGGAGCTAGAGTCTCCAAATTTTGCATTTAGTTTCATTTATATTTTATACAATTTCGGTTTTTGTTATATTTTGGATATTGGTTCAAAATTTTTCAAAAATTTTCAAATTGAGTTTTAGTTGCAAATGTAGCTAATATGTGAATGATTTTGCGATTTTATACAACTGCAAAATATTCAATATAATATGTTGATCATATGCTGAAAATTTCATTGAAATCCATTAAGTATCATAAAAGTAATTAAACAAAACGTTTTGTCAATTGCGACATGTGACCAGAAACCCACCCCCGTTTTCATTTTTTCTATACATGTGCACACATACATTGAGACATTCGAATGCAAGCATTCTTATCTGTTCTAAGAATCAAAACACTTACAGCTGACTGTTTGAATTTTGTTATAATTCTTAGCTGCCTTTAGTCTCAAATTTGCTACTGCTTGTCTAAGCAGTGCAGTGGCGGTGTTGTTAGAAGCGGTGGACGCCGTGCCGTGCGCGCAGATCTGGGATCGAGCGCAGATCGACATCGGCGTCATATATTTTTATGTCGTATTTTCTTATTTTTTTTATTTTTTTCTTTTATTAAATTATTATTACTCTTTAAAAATTATATTATATTCTTTAAAAAAAAAATGCTATTTGATTGTGAAAGTGCAAGATTAGCAATTTAATTAAATTTTGTATAAGTTTGTAATATATACAAGATACGGAATATATTTAAAAACGCAGATCGGACGGGGTTCAGGGGATCTCCTAGTCGGGTACCCCCGACTAGAGTTTTCTTACTTGTTCTTTATAACTTTAGTATGTTTAATTTTTTAAATTTTTTCTCTGAAATATTGTTACCTGTAAGTGTCTTATATAATGGCATAACAACTTTTTTAATTTTCATTGCAAAAACTCGAAATATCGCAATTTTTGTGCTGTATGTTGACTTTTTTCCTTGACTGTACATATGAATGTCAGTAGTACGCCTTAAAAGTTTGGTTACGAAAGTCCATCTAGAAGCAAACTTATTCACAAAAAAGTTTCCATAATATTGCCCATACTGCAGCCCAAGCGCTGCCCACGCGCAGTCACTGCGTAAACTGTGCAGTAGCAGAGCAGGTGCTTGTGTGTGCGTGTGCATGAGTGTGTGTGTATGTGTTGTTTGTATATATGTATGTATATATATATATATATATATATATATATATATATATATATATATATATAGTATATATCGCATCATCGCAGGGTTCAGGGTACCTCTTAGTCGAGCAGTCTCGACTAGAGCACTCTTACTTGTTTATTTTTTGACAGATACACACTTCAAATATTTTAATTTATACTATATATTTATGATGGGTTTGGTTAGAAATCATTAAATAACTTCAAATCTTTTTGGTCTATTGCAATAGTGGGTTTCCAATCCATTTCGGAATAATCGTCAAAATTAGATGTATCTCCATCATGATGTACATCAGGTAAAATTGGGGGCTGTAATACACAACAATATGTAATTTAATCAAAATTATATAAAAACACATTTTTTAAATGAAACAATTTTGAATAATGTTTTATTGAAACTATTTGAAATAAATTGTGAATTTGTTTTAAACACTCTTATTTCCATTTGAGCTTTGATGTAGATGGTTTCATAGCTTCGATGGTTTGTATAACTTACCTTAAGGTTTTTATTATATACATCATTCCAATTTAAGTTCTTGAACCACCGATGCCTCTTAACGTCATCAGCACCATTCTGTGGGCATTATAAAGAGAAAATTCTTTTTAAAAAGCATGACGACGGCAGCTAACTGAAATAAGGAACAAGTAAGAAAACTCTTGATTCTAATCTCAACTAATCTATGTTTATTCTCCATAGGTTTTATCTGTGCATAGATACTGTAACGCGAACCCATTATTAAGTAGTAGAAGACGCAAGGAGCGCAAATGTTAGTGTTAATAATAGTAATATGTAAATAGGAAATCCCCTGAACCCCGTCCGATCTGCGTTTTTAAATATATTCCGTATCTTGTATACATTACAAACTTATACAAAATTTAATTAAATTGCCAATCTTGCACTTTCACAATCAAATAGCATGTTTGTCAAAAAAGTAGTTTTTTTTTAAAGAATAATAATAGTAATAATTTAATAAAAGAAAAAAAAGAAAAAAATTAAGAAAATAAGACATTTCTGCAGCTGAAGTCGAACCAACATCTACTGATTAGAGCGCATCACATCTACCGACATCGCCATTGTTCGCAATGTTCGCATTCGAATGTCTCAATGTATGTGTGCACATGTATAGAAAAAATGAAAACGGGGGTGGGTTTCTGGTCACATGTTGCAATTGACAAAACGTTTTGTTTAATTAATTCTGTGATACTCAATGGATTTCAATGAAATTTTCGCAAACTCATTCACATATTGGCTATATTTGAAACTAACCTTCAATTTGAAAATTTTTTAAAAATTTTGAACCAATATCCAAAATATAACAAAAACCGAAATTGAATAAAATATAATTGAAACTAAATGCAAAATTTGGAGACTCTAGCTTCAAACATGTACGAGATATAATTTATTAACTTCATTTCGATAAGGTTTTTAATCGATAACAAAAGAACGGGAAAAGCTATCGATTTTTTAAAACAAACTCGATATGC